>CM062820.1:64874854-65461220 GCA_031772625.1 Pinus tabuliformis
GACATCTCCTCAAACCACCATCTCATTAATGAATGGAAATAAGACTATCAATTTCCTTACTGATGTGTCTCCTGGAGTCTATAAATATTCCATGCTACTTGGGGCTTATTATGGTCCACCACATACCTCTTCTGAGCATAGCTTGCTTGTCCAGTGTTTGCATGCCTCAAGCATCAAGGGATGCCCACAAGCGGTCTATTATGCCTTCATGGAAGCCATCTTCTACACAAACTCCTACTCCCAAATCAACCCAACCTCCAAGTACAATTTCTCTAGGCCCATTTCCTTCTGCTGGTATCTCTCCTGGTCATTTTCAGCTTGGAATTGTTCCCCTAGGTCTTAACCATCCTGGAGTAGTTCCCCCAAGTCATTACCCTTCTAGTGAGATACTTTCTTATTCCCGCCACCAAGAATATTTTCTACCCCTGTTATGGATATGTTGAGTCTACCTAACATTACCTTGGGGATCCCCGCATGGTACATTGATCCTCCCGCAAACACGCCACCTAATAAACTCAAACCTTACACAACTTTGACTCAAATTCAACTTGTTGTTCCTACCCCTTCCTTTGCTTCAGTTCCACGACAGCCTCAACATGAAGCTAATCCTCTTGCGAAAGCATATGGTGAGTGTTGGGTTGTGTTATATTCTTTCCACGTAGTTAACAGGGGGTTTGAGGGGTACCGTAACCCCACTTTGTGGGGTCCGGGGCAGCGCCCTGGAAAATTTTGGTTTTGGACCCTATGTTAGGTTGGGTGGACCCACCTATGGTTTTGTGCATGATTTTCGCACATGTTTCTGGACGCGATGGTTTTTGGTCCATGGTATTGGATGCTTTGGCATGTATAAATATGTATTGTAACAACGAAAGGAACATAATGAAAAATCAAGCTGGTAGTCTCGGTTTTGGGATCCAGGGGAAAAATGTCTGTGTATATGTGTTTTATGTATTATGCTCTCTCATTGTTTATTTTATGTGTTTTAGAATTCGTATGCGGGTAATTTCTGTACGGGGTTAAAACCTACATTTGGTATCAGAGTAATTTTGGCTTCAAGGGGACGCCTTTGTTGCTGAGGGGTTTCGCTCAGGCCTGTGGTAGACCCTGTTCCGTGGGAGATCTAGGAGATCGATTCTGGTGGTGAAAGAAGATGGCGAGTAGTGGAAAGATAGAGATCGAGAAATTTAATGGTCAGAGTTTTGAGTTGTGGAAACTCAAGATGGAGGATCTGTTGGTGGATAAAGATCAGTGGATCACGGTAGATCTAGGTACTAAACCAATGGGAGTGTCCGATGAAGAATGGAAAAAGTCGGATTGAAAGGCAAAGAGCACAATACGATTGTGTGTCTCAGATTCAGTATTGCTGAATGTATCCGGGGAAGCTATGACGAAGGCTTTGTGGGACAAGTTAGGGACTTTGTACCAATCTAAGTCTCTGGTGAATAAACTATTCCTGCGAAAAAAGTTGTATAACCTGAGGATGAAAGATGGAGACTCGGTGACAGAGCATCTGAACGCATTTAATACTGTGGTAAGTCAGTTAGCGTCTGTTGATATTAAAATTTCAGATGAAGATAAGTGCATCAGTTTGTTGTGTTCTCTACCAGATTCGTGGGATAGTTTGGTTATTGCAATAGGTAGTAATGCAAATGCCTTGTAGTTTGATGAAATAGTCTCAGCCTTGCTGACAGAGGAGATGAGATGGAAAAATATGGAGAGCCAGAACGGTGATGCCTTGTTTGTACGAGGACGGTCCCAGAACAAAAACAAAAATAAGTCATTGAGTGGGAGATCTAAATCTAGAGGGAGATCTAAATCTCTAGGAAAACCTGTAAAGGTGGTGTGCTGGAAATGCGGAAAGGAAGGGCACTTCAAAAGGGACTGTAAATCTAAAGCTCCTTACAAAGGAAAGGGATCTGATGATGCTCCTTCTGCAGAGGCGAAAACCACCTCAGATGAAGGTGGGGATGTGTGCTTGGCTTCTTCAAGTACACATGTAGATCATGAGGCATGGTTGATTGACTTAGGTTCATCCTTTCACTTCACTCCCCACAGAGAGTGGTTCTGCGAGTATGAGAAATACGATGGTGGTGATGTCTTCTTAGGGGATGAGAGGAAGGCTAGAATTGTTGGTCGCGGAAAAGTAAAGTTGAAATTTCAAGGTGGAAGAGTTAGAACACTTCCAGGTGTTCTGCATATTCCTGCATTGGCCAGAAATTTGATTTTTGTAAGCAAGATGGATGATGCAGGTGTAAAAACAATGTTCGAGAAGGATACCTACAAGATGATTCGGGGAGCACTGGTATTGATGTGGGGAGTTCGGATTGGAACTCTGTACAAGCTGCAAGGTAGCACTGTTATTGATGGGTGAAATAGTTCTGTGGTTCCTGAAAGTGGAGCAGAATATCTAGTGGTCTCTGGAGAGAAGACCATGCCGTGGCATCAAAGGCTTGGACATATTGGAGAGAAGGGACTTCGAATACTTCATGGTAAAGGTATGGTAGAAGGTATGAGTAATAGCTCTTTGGATTTTGATTTCTGTGAAAATTGTGTATATGGGAAGCAGAATCAGGTGAGTTTCCCCTCTGGTAGTAAGAGGGTGAAACAAATATTAGAACTTGTGCACAATGATGTGTTTGGACCTGTGAAGGTTCCATCTCTGGGTAAGTCTGTGTACTATGTATCATTTATAGATGACTTCTCAAGGAATACATGGATATATTTCCTTAAGAAGAAATCTGAAGCCTTTGACAGGTTTAAAGAATTTAAGGCTCTTGTGGAAAATCAGACAGAGAAGAAGATAAAGGTGCTGAGGACAGACAATGGTGGAGAGTTTTGCAACAATGAATTTGAAGAATTTTGTAAGAAGTGTGGTATAGCACGACAGAAGACTACTCCATATACACCTCAACAAAATGGAGTTACAAAAAGAATGAATAAGACATTGATGGAAAGGGCAAGAAGTATGCTCAGTGGTGTCGGGTTAGGACATGAATTCTGGGCAGAGGTGGTGGATACTGCATGTTACTTGGTCAATAGGTCACCTTCATCAACGTTGGAGGATAAGACTCCATAAGAGGTATGGACTGGTAAGAAACCCTCTCTTTCACATCTGAAGGTATTTGGATGTGATGCATGTGTACATGTTCCAAAGGAGAAATGAACCAAGTTGGATAGTAAATCTGAAAAGTGCATCTATATTGGGTATAAGGATGGTTTAAAGGGTTATAAGCTTTGGAACCCAGTCACACGGAAGGTTGTGTACAGTCGAGATGTGGTTTTCAGAGATGTAAAAGAGGTTATTAAACATGAAGTCCAACCAAAGGAACCTAAGAAGATAGAATTTGAGCTAAAGGAGGAAGAATCAGACTCTACAGCAGAGGAGGAATCAGAAGATGAAGAGCCACAAACTCTAGCTGTGAGAAGATCAGTTTGAGAGAGAAGGCAGCCAGAAAGGTATAGTCCATCTTCTTTCTGTTCAAATTTTGCTTTGTCTGTTACTGATGATGATCCCAAAACTGTGAAATAAGCAGTGGATTCAGAGGATGGAAAACTCTAGAAAGAGGCCATGGTTGATGAAATGGAATCTTTGCACAAAAATGAGGCTTGGGATCTGGTGGAGTTGCCGACTGGAAGTAAACCCATAGGCAGCAAATGGGTGTTCAAGAAGAAGACAAATGCAGAAGGAAAGGTGGAGAAATACAAAGCTCGGTTGGTAGAAAAATGTTATTCCTAGGTGCCGGGAATTGGTTTTGGTAATATTTTTTCTCCTGTTGCCAAGGTAACTTCTATTAGATTACTTTTATCTGTTGCTGCTGCTTTTGATTTTGAGGTAGAACAGATGAATGTGAAGACAACGTTTCTTCACGAGGATCTGGAAGAGGAAATATACATGAAGCAACCTGAAGGCTTTGCGGTGAAGGGTAAGAAAGAATTGGTATGCAAGTTAAAGAAGTCTTTGTATGGATTAAAACAGTCACCAAGGATGTGGTATCAGAAATTTGATACATTTATACGGGGACTTGGCTTCACCTGAAGCAAAGCAGATCACTGTGTGTATTTTAAATTAATTGGTGACCGTGTTATTTATCTGGTCTTGTATGTGGATGATATGTTGTTGGTTGGAAATGACAAAGAAATTCCAGGATTTGAAGACCCAATTGTCCTCCAAATTCGATATGAAAGATCTTGGTGTTGCAAACTATATTTTGGGCATGGAAATTAAAAGAGATCGGGCAAAGAGGAAGCTCTGGTTAAACCAGAGGAAGTATGTCGAGACAATACTGCAGAGGTTTAATATGCAGGATAGTAAACTGGTGAAGGTTCCTATTCCTGTAGGTGTGAGGTTATCTACTGAACAGTGTCCCAAGACACAAGAAGAGGAAGAGGACATGTCCCGTGTTCCATATGCAAGTGCAGTCGGTAGCTTGATGTATGCAATGGTCTGTACTAGACTAGACATTGCACATGTAGTGGGAGTATTGAGCAGGTTTATGTCAAAACCAGGAAAGGAGCATTGGACAACAATGAAGTGGGTTTTCAGGTATTTGCGTGGCACTAGTGATTATGGTTTGTGCTACCAAGGAAGACCAGGATTGGA
This sequence comes from Pinus tabuliformis, assembly GCA_031772625.1. NCBI lineage: Eukaryota > Viridiplantae > Streptophyta > Pinopsida > Pinales > Pinaceae > Pinus > Pinus tabuliformis. Next base: position 64,879,455 of record CM062820.1, read on the forward strand.
TAAAGTGTTGGATATTCATGGCTTTGTTGATGCAGACTGGGCTGGAGATCTGGATCAAATAAGATCTACAAGTGGGTATGTGTCTAACCTATTTGGATGTGCAGTCAGTTGGATGAGTAAGAAACAATCTATAGTGGCACTATCAACTACAGAGGCAGAATACATGGTAGCCACTCATGCAAGCAAGGAAGCAGTTTGGTTGCAGAGATTGTGTTCAAGTATGGGGTTAGTACAGCAAGCTATAAGGATAGACTGTGACAACCAAAGTGCATTTTTCTTGGCAAAGAACCCTGCATATCATTCAAAGACAAAGCACATTGATGTTCAATATCACTTTGTGAGGGATATGATAGAAGACAAAAAGGTGTTGCTGGTAAAGGTGGACACTTTGAAGAATACTGCAGATGCATTAACAAAATCTGTGAGCTCTGAGAAGTTCTCTTGGTGTAGAGAGACTATGGGCATTTTAGGGCTGGAAAAATGACTAAGCTCTCTTGTGGCCCCATGTGGAAAGAAAACAACAAGTGGGAGAATGTTGGGTTGTGTTATATTCTTTCCACGTATTTAACAGGGGGTTTGAGGTGTACCCGTAACCCCACTTTATGGGGTCCGGGGCAGCGCCCCGTAAAATTTTGGTTTTGGACCCTATGTTAGGTTGGGCGGACCCACCTATGGTTTTGTGCATGATTTTTTCACATGTTTTTGGACGCGATGGTTTTCGGTCCATGGTATTGGATGCTTCGGCATGAATAAATATGTATTGTAACATTGAAAGGAACATAATGAAAAATCAAGCTGGTAGTCCCGGTTTTGGTATCCAGGGGAAAAATATCTGTGTATATGTGCTTTATGTATTATGCTCTTGCATTGTTTATTTTATGTGTTTTAGAATTCGTATGCAGGTAATTTCTATACGGGGTTAAAACCTATAGTGAGGGGGAAAATCCTAGAAAAAGGGACCCAAAGACAAGGTACCCCAAACAACTCTAGTTCCTCCTAAAATGCCAAAGCATGCTCCTCCATGCACTTTATGTGATGTTGTTGGGAATGCAAACAATAATTGTCCAGAGCTCCCTCATATCAAGAATGTGGTGTATGATACCTTTCCTGACATTAACATTCCTAAGGTCCATGTCACCTTACCCGAGTCACCTAAGAATAACAAATCCTTTCACACGAATCACCCTTGTGCTTTGTGTGATCATTATGGCCATTATTCCCATCACTGTCCCTGTATCGAAGACTTTCGTGATACACTTCAAGTACTTTGTGAGTTAAATGTCGCTGGTAGTGATTCCCCTTCCCCTCTACCTGCAGGTTTTGGTCCCACTGTTATTCCAGAACAAGAGGTTTTCCAACCCACCATTGTGATTCCCCCTCCCAATGTAGAGATGAAGGATAGTTCCACCCCTATTCTCTACCTATTGCCATCCATGTGATCGATACTCTCTTGGTGTTTCCTATTGTGTTTCGGTCGAACCTTCTTCGACAAACACTTCAGCCTCAACATCAATAGATGTTACATTACAAGTCATCCATCTCCCCTTTTTGACGATGAGCATGTGAACCTTGTCTCTCATGAAGATGCATCAGATAGCTCCTCTTCATCATGTGGTCTCTCTTCCTCCCGCCCTCCCACATTTGATTTTGACGAAGAAATCATGGAAGCCATGACCATCACTGATTATCCTTGGGATGATATGCACCATCATGTGTACTTCCTTCCGCAACAAAACCATGATCAATATGCTGTGGAGCCCAAATATTTCATCCATGGTGAAGTTGATTGGTTTAAATATCCCTTAAATTGAACCCTAGAATTCAAACCACATCCACCTCGACCATTACTTTACCCACAATGTTTGGGTAAGAGGGCATCTATTTTTGAGATTCCAGGAGAAGTAATTCTCCCTAACCCTCCTAATGCATCTCGTAGTGTTGACTCTAGTCCCATCCTTCTTCCCCATGTTGAGGAACTTCTAGAGCCCCATATCACTCCAAATCGCCCTAGGGATGACCCACAAATTCATTCCTCCATTTTACATGAACAACCCAGTCCCTTAGACATTGTTGTTGTTCAACCACCTTGTCGTCTAGGTGAGCATCAATTCATTATATCTAAATCCACTCTTTGGTATAATGACACCATGTATGCAAACTTGTAAATTCAGTCCATTTGATTCATATATGTAGTACCACATGAGATTGGTAATCTGCCATTTCCTTTCTCTTACTAAATCATTTATTCGTTCTCCCCATAAGAAGACATCCATAAAATAAACAAATGGAAAACCACATCATCAAAATTTGTTTAGAGTCTAGTACTTTAAATACATCCAGCATACCCATAGCATGATATAACCATTCATGCAAAACTAGGGGGCACATATGCCCCTACATATCCTCCTCATCCTCTAGAGACTCTTGCGCGAGTAAGGCCGAATGCTTGAATCCTTTATTTGAGTGCTTGAAACACAAAGGCACTCGACATACTGATCTAGCTAGGGGGAATCATTCCCAGCTGATCAGTCCCCTCCATCATCACATGTTGGGGGGAAGTATCTCATGTTTGGGGGCATGATGGCCCCTGGCCACCTTCTCACTTGATACACATAAGTCTTGGCTTAGACCCCAACGATCTAGGTATGGTCAATTATCCTTTCATTCCTTGGATAGTTTGTCCTACCGACCTCTTCAATGAGCCATATATACATCACATATCATAGATGTTTGATACCATATCTTCAAATATTCTACTCTATGTGATACCACAATTATCACTTGGTCTTCATGTTTGACTTGGTGTTTGGGGATGATACTAGACCTTCTCTAGTAATTCATTCATGTATTCCTTTCTTATCTTGATTCTTCAATAGGAACCATCCTTCCAAGAAGCATTAAGGCCATCCTTAGACAAGTAAGGTCACCTACGTGAAACTCATGGATTTGAATTCTGACAGTTGGTTTGTCTGCTATGATCTGCTCATGATTTAGGGCCTCCTTCTCCTCTTCCAACTCTCCAATATCTCACTATGAAAATGAATTGGATTTGGGGGCAAGAAGCCCTTTTAGGAAAAACGCTAGCTTTTATGCCACCCATTGCGACCAAATCGTAGCTCAATTTGATGAATCGTCAGCACCATTGGAAAGCTCTCACCATGTTCTATAATGGGTCTCTCTTTGTTTTTGGTAATTTGACACTTCACAAGGAAGCCATTTTTTCCACGAGGTCTCACTTTGCTGCCTATTAAAATGGAATTTATTCATATCAGCCACCTGTGCTCTAGTACCACTTTACCTTTGCATTGGTCGACTCACATGTCAATTTTCGTCATGAGTAACCATTTTTTACTCATGTTTTTACAGTCCCCTTTGGGCCTCCCCCCATGTGGCAGCATCATCGAGTCACCCTTGTTCAAAGCATCAACGATGAGTCACCCTTGCATTGATGGAGTCTATTCCAAGTCCCATTCAGTCTTGTTATAATATTTCATTCCCATTTTCTTCACATTCATCCCATTATGCTCCTATTTGGCCTCCATCTTTACTGCTTCGTCTTTGAAAAGCATTCGTTTAAGTAATTGGCCATCCCCTCTGGAATCGAGCGAGCCACTGCGAGGTCAACCATGTATATCATGCCATGACAAGGGAGGTCGTCAGCCCACCTCTCATCTTGTATCCTTCCATCATCATCCCCGATGTCAGTCCATTAGTCCTATTGCTATGACCCTCGTGCCTTTTTTGAGGAATCCTCATTGCCTCACTTCTAGTTGGCCCTCTTCTGTCAACTTCATCACACTTATTCCAGGAGAGTCGTCTAGAGGGCGGTGTACCTTGGTTCCAGATCTCATGATTGTTCGGTGCCTCAGATTAAGAAAAGGGAATCATCATTTCCCTTTGACTTGGTTGTTTCTCACGTGCCTGACTCCAGCTCATTATCACACGATCGAGAATCATACACTTAATGGTTTGGTGATCCAACAAATTGTACCAATATTTTCTGGGTGTGTGTGAGATTTTCCAGAACTCATGAAGGGGTGGCCCTTCAGGTAGCCCTCCACATGTCTGGATGTCAACCGATTATGATTGAGCCTCAGATGCAGTGTCGTCGATTTGACTGGCTTGGTTCCCGTCGCTTGCAACGCCCACAACATGCATGTCTCATTTAGATGTTCCATTCATATCTTCAAATCCCTTTCCTATGCTACAAGGTTTCTTTGGTTGTGATCCCCCCTCCCCATGTTAGCTTGAGGGGCCTTATGTCTCATCTACTCAGATCAAAATATGTTATTATATTCAGTCCCGTCCTTTGTTTTTCACGCACATTATGTATATGGGACTCATTGTATTATTGTCTCACATTTTGGTCCATTGATGCCAACATATCATGTATCATGTAATTTGTAGCTTAGTCCCACATTGTTGGACACACCATTATTATTTGTACTTAGTTATCTAGCTGGCCATGGGTATGCCTCCCCCGCCTCATTTGAGATCATGTACTCCAAAATAAAAAGAGACTTATATCAGCTTAGTAGGTCTCGCCCCCTCTATACTCTATCCTTCCTTGCATTTCTTTAACTATCTCTCTTTCTCTCTCTCTCTAACTCCCCTTTGGTGTCTCGTGGAAGTCTAATCTACAATGTATTTCGGTCATATGATTTTCTCCTGACTCTCACACCTTGGGGGGCAATCTGTTATCACTTAAAAAATGATCACCTAACCATTTCTAACTAGGTGGATCGAGATACACCATGTAGGATTAATTTTACCATTGTAAAATCACCTTCACCATAAGAAATAATTTAGTAAACCATTTTTATTAAATTATTTCCGTTTAAAATAAAAAAACCCCATGAGAATAATTGAATAAATCATTATTTATTTAATTTTTTCTAGAAATAATTATTAAATCATTATTTGATAATTATTTCTTAACACATTTGACTAAATCACCTTGGAATAATTAAATAAATCATTATTTATTTATTATTCTTTATTCTTATTTTTGGAATAATTGTTAAATCATTATTAAATAATTATTTCAAATTCACACTTTTCTTAATGCTTGCAAAGTCATTAATAAATAATTTTATTTGTTAATTACTTCAACAATTTTCTAAATAAAGATATTTGACTACTTTGAATATCTTTTCCCTCTCCAAAAAATATAATAAAGTATTCCTAACAGCTATATTTTGATTTGGTCAATAATATTTTATTTTTTCCAATTCCTAATGTAGCCCAATACTTTGTTATAAATAAGAGAGTTTTCCACTCATTCTTCACCATGATCACTATCATCGTCACCACTATTGTCTTACCACATCTCAGCTCCCACTTGAGTTCCATCTTCCTTTTGGGTTTTTCTGCATATTGAGAGAGAGAAAGAGATCGCTAAAACATAAGGACATCAAAGGACCCATCCCACGAAGGGGGATTTTTCAGACCCATGTTGTAAATCCTTTTCACCAGGTGTTTTCTAATAAAAATATTATTCATTCAAAGCTTCTATTGAGTTATTACATTGATTATTTCTTGTTGTTCTATGTTTTGGGCTGCATAAGATCTTTTTACTACAGGGTTTTCTTATTTTTTCAATGCAGATTTGAAGCGTAAACAACCATATCTTGTTGTTAGGGTCATTTGTCACCAGTGACTTAAGTGAAGTGTTTTTGGTACATATACTAAGAATTTTCATACTAATACCATGAACTATAGGAAAAATGTATCATGAATCCAAAGGAAAAGGATTGAATCCCCCATCCCATCCATTCAATTTCCATGCACCTTTCCTACTAGTGGGGTATGCCACCTTGTGCCTTCACCCATGGTGAGAGTCTAGACTTACCCATGGTGAACTTCTCATTGTGTCTACCCCTTCTCAAAGAATCTCATTAAGGTTTTTTTGTGCGATAGACCTCCCTTCTCACTTTCAAGCTAAATGATCGATACCCCATTCAATTTCCATGCACCTTTCCTACTAGTGGGGTATGCCACCTTGTGCCTTCACCCATGGTGAGAGTCTAGACTTACCCATGGTGACCCTCTCATTGTGTCCACCCCTTGTCAAAGAATCTCATTAAGGTTTTTTTGTGCGATAGACCTCCTTTCTCACTTTGAAGCTAAATGATCCATACCCCTTACCCTTACCTTGACACCATCTCATGGCTCCTCGAAGATGTCAATGTTGTTGTGCAATCATATGCAAGGTTAGCAAAATAAAACATGATTTAAGTGTTTGTAACCATGCCTTCGAAAACATTTGTTGTGCAATCATATGCAAAGTTAGCAAAATAAAACATGATTTAAGTGTTTGTAACCATGCCATGGAAAACATTTCAGGGGACCTTAGTTATACCACTCTCTAGTCGACGTGTTAGAAGCCCTAACTGGAACCAATACAAAGAAGGTCACCTACAAATCATTGAAATTAGAGCTAGCAAGATGGAGACCTCCACAAACAAACTCAAGGAAAATAATTTAAAGAATTGTAAGAGTCACTAGCAACTTGGTTAACTTTATGAGATTTTCCGTTAAAGAAAGAATCCCACCATAATCATCATGTGATGAATACACAATATTGTTAATTGAAGAACATTTTAATTTCCTTGTGTTTTATAATTTTCTTTTACTATTAGTATATTTTGTTAAACAATAATCTATCTTTAACGTGAATGAACCATACTATTTTTACTAAACATTTCACCCAAAATAAAAAATAAAAAATCTCATATAAATTTAAAAATCTTTATTTTAAACATTAACTAAATTAAATTGAAGTAAAGTTTTTCAAAATTCATAATTATTTTTTTAATTTCATTTAAATTTTGTATATCATTATTTTAATGTTATAATTATAATAACATATATTTATTACTATTTTATTTTAATTCATATTTAATTTAATAAATAATAAAGTAATTATTTAAAAATAAATATAATAATATTAATATTTATTTTTAGGTTTTAAATTCAAATTGTTTTTAGTGAGATTTTTTGGAAATTTTTGTGGTGTGTTTTTTTCGGTTTAATTTCTCTAAAATCCACAATGAATTTATTGAAATCATAAGTTTGATGGGTAACCCTTGCACAATCAAAATGTCCTAGAAATTTCCCAAGATAATAAATGAAAAAACTAGTTTAAATAACACAAATCAAAATTTCATCTCAAAATTTTCCACTAAATTACGAAAATCACACTAAAAACAATTTTTTATCATAATAATCTTATTTTTAAATTAATAGTCTATTATATATAGTTACATTGTTTATCTATCCAGAAATTCAAAAATTTGGGGACCAAAGTCATGGTAACCTCATTTTCACAATAATAGAAATGGAGAGGCATCATATCATATCTTGACATTGTGTTTTTATTGAAAAGAAAATGAAATAAAAAAATTGTTTCACTATTTTGAAGCTTTCGTGTCGAGTCATCATATCAGGACAATGTCATGTCTTTTCATTGAAAAGAAAAAATTGAAGATAGAACGTTAGTTTCCATTTTTGAAGATTGAGTTTTCCATCCCGTTTTTTATGGAAAAAATGTTGACATTGCGTTTTTTATTTAAAAAGTTTTAGGTGAAAAGATTTGTTTCACTTTTTGAAAATTTGAGTACTATACACAATTATATTTCAAAAAGTATTTTCCCACACCTACTTCCACTCATTAATTTTTGATCCCTAGAACTAATTCAGTGGAATTTTTGATCCCTAGAACTAATAGAATGACAGGTGTATTATATAATGACATTGTGTTTTTTTGTTTTCTTTATTTAAAAAAGTTGACATTGTCATAAAATAAAAAGGTTTGTTTCATTTTTTAAAAAATCTGAGTACCATACAAAATCATATTTCAAACAATTATTTTCACTACATCTATAAATTATTAGTATTAATTTTTTTTCTTTAAATTTTTTATAAATAACAATAATATTATAAAAATATAATTTTATTTTTTTCTTAATTTTTTATCAACACATTTCGAACTAATTAATATAATTTTTTATCCAAACAAAATTCAAATTCAAATTATAACACAAAATTAAATAGAAATCAATAAAAAACCAATCAAATTTCTAACAATTATCATATAACATTATAATTATTAAATAAAATTATTATCGCTTTAAAATAAGAATGAGGAACCTTGAAGTGAATTTAAATGATGATGTAATAAAAGTGGTTTAAGAGCGAGGGAATTTTGAAGTGGATTTAAATGATTACGTAGAAGAGGTGTTCTTTAATATTATATATTAAATAGGTTTTATGAATGATTAAGTAAAATAATTATTTAACAAGATGAGTGTAAATCTATTTGGTGGCGGGATGCGTGGATAAGTTTTATATCTATTTATTATTAAATTAATACCAAATTCATAATTGTGAGGGTTTTTATAAATTAATATCAAATTTATAATTAAGTAAAGGTTTTTTTATAGAAATTATATAAGAGAAATTTTTGGCCTATGCATTTTGAACCAACAAGTGTGATTCATCATCAGGGTTAGGGGCCAACAAGTAGGATTCATCATCAGGACCAAGGCAGAGTATGACAAAGGCTTAAACAGAGTAAGCCTTTGCGATTGTCTACCTTTTCATCTGGTCATGATAAAGAAGCACACTTGTTGGTTCGATATATGTTGGCCAATTTTTTTTTATATGATTTCTACCGAATACTTAATTCATTATGGATCAAGAAGACTGAATACAAAAAAATCTAATATTGTTCCAATACAATTTTTAATAACTTGTTTATTTTAAAATATAAAAATCAGTAATATATTTAAATTATTAAAATCCAATTATATACTAAAATCAATAAACAATAAACGAATTACTTTAAATATATAATAATATTATAATTTTTTTATACCATTATTAAAAAAGTTAATAATATGTATACTTTATATTTCAAAATTGATCACAACAATAGATTTTCCTTCCATGGTGGATGCATGCTCATGCTCATGCAATGCTTTAGAGTTCAATCTGAGTTGCACAAGCACAAAGGTGTTTATGTGCATTAATCTGTTTAAAATTAATGCTTGGTCTTTGGTTTGTACGTTGATTTTTTTTTTAATTAATAAATTTATTTATTTAATTTTTTTTTAATAAAAAAAATTAACTATTTTATATTAAAGAATCTTTACGATGTGAAAAATACTTGGAAGCATAGGTATCTTTTTAGATAAACTTTTAAATTTGCTATTTTCCCTATAATGTATTTTCAAGTTCAAACTTCTATATACTTTTATATATATATATATGAATTTAAAAGAATGTAAATTATTTTTTAATTTCTATAATTTCAAATTGTGTAAAAAAATAAAATAAATTTTTAATTTCTATAATTTTACATTGTTTTTTAATTTTCTAATGTAATTTTAATGAAATAATATAATATAATTTTAAAATGGTAAAATTATTAATAAAAAATAGAGTAATATATATTTTATAAATAAATAAAGAAATTTGCTTTGAATTATCATCATATTTTAATAATTTGATTATAATTCTAAAAAATAAATAAATTTAAAAGCTAAAACATAACCATAATGATGTAAAAACAAGAAAAGAAAATCAATTAACAAGTTGTAGCTATCTCTTCACAAAATAAAGAAAATAATTTGATTATAACTCTAAAAAATAAATAAATTTAAAAGCTAAAACATAACCATAATGATGTAAAAACAAGAAAAGAAAATCAATTAACAAGTTGTAGCTATCCTTTCACAAAATAAAGAAAAGTAGTAAATTGTGGTACAAAGGAAAAAAATTAGTAATGAATAAACTTATAACCCATTACAAATAAAAGAAAGGTAGTAATTTTTTTGAATTATTAACTCCTATTTGTCTTGTTGCTTAAGGTGTGATTCTTCATCATATCATAAGGTTGTGGTTTGTTAATGTAGTGATTATTGCTACATGAATTGTTTGCTTTTATTATTTAGGAGGTTGTTAGATCTAATTGGACCACTAGATATCTTCTCCAACTAATTAGCTCCTATTTAAGTGTGTGATTGAGCTATTATCTCAACAAGATGTTAAAAGTGTGGTTAAGATAGTTTGTTTATCCTAAAGTAATGGTTGATGTATTTATGTGTGTGATATTTCTTCATTGAAGAGATAACTCAAAATATTTTTTTGTGTGCATAAACAAAATATATCTACTCTCTCATTTTCTATCATGGTATGAGAGCAAGATTAGGCTTAACTTCCTCATGGGAGGGCCTATGAAAATGAGAGCCTTTGAGATGTAGTAGTCCATAGGTTAGGAGTAAATGTAGATTAGAGTAGAGTCAACTGTGGATATTTTTGGAGAAAGTAGAATGTATATTGAGATATTTGTGTTCTATGTGAAGATTTATGTGTGCTTAAGTGGGTGGATTTTTTGAACAAACTACCTATGTAGAGGGCCATCACCAAGACGAGGAAGTCAAGGTATGAGAAAATTGATTATACATGAATGTGGAGATCATTACGATCTGTAAGGAGAAAACAACAAGGCTTTTAGAATGCACCATCAAATTAGTTCATTGCTTAGCAGGCAAGTGATGCGACTAGGCAGTATTGTGCCCATGGGTTTGATGTTTTACATTGAATACTCTCCTCAATCCTTGTACACACCTTCAACAATTATGTATGAGAAAATTGAAGATGATAGACCAAGAAGAGAAAAAATTCTTCTATTGTGCAAAATTTGCTCCATCATATTACACAATCTAAAGGTGTTATGATCTGTCAGAGAAAAAATCAAATACATTAGAGATAGACTATAACTAATCATGGGGACATTCATTTTTCCATTCCAATAATTAACAAGGAATAACTCATTCCCATTCTATGTGTTAGTGATATTTTATAGCCTAAGCATGGGGAACATAATTGTTATGGACAATGCTCTCATCTCCATGTTCATAATTGAAAAATTTGGACAAAGATTCCTCATCAAGGAGGCAGGAGTGAAAGTGATCCTCACCCAGGTTTTTTTTGTGTAAGATAAGCATGCATTATATTATATTAGATCAAAATATTACATATCAATGGTTTTTGTGTCACCTAGTCTACCACTAGGAAAAGAAAAACTAGACACACCTCAAAATTGGTTTTGTCCATTGAAAATGTCTAAATTTATAATAAAAACTATAACAATACTAGAAATAAAGGCTTTATTACTATCCTTTTTATGTATATACCTATCCTTATCCAGATATTGACCTAGAAACAGACTAAACATACTGAAATATTTAACTATCATGACCATTCATTTGATGGGGGATCCACTTGAATGGTTATAAGTGGGCTGGTATCTTCCTTCGATTTTGTGGACTCCAAGTTTTCTAGAATATGATCCATCTTGGTCACTTTGTGATTTAGCTTCCTAATTTTTTGTTTAGTCTCATCTAGGCATAACAAAATTTCTTGTTTCTCTTTTAACCTCTCCACTAAATATTTTCCCATGATGGTTTTAACCTACCAATATATGTTAACCACCTAAATATATTTTGTGTTCCTTGTTCTTACTATCCCTATATCTAGAATCCATTATCTTTCTTGCTTCATCACCTCCTCATTGGAGATGAACCTACATTTAATACAAGCTTCCTCCTCGACCTTTTTAATCTCTTGTTGAACTAACAAAGCGGTACTTATTTTGTAGATTATAGACGAATTTTTGGTGGCTCTTTGAACTCTAGAAGTGGATGGATTTGAGATAGCTTGACATCCTTGATGGCATCAACCTCCTCCACCCTTGTCATAATTGACGATTGATTAAGGTGGATTAGCAAATTAACCCAAGAGGAGAAGGTTGCTTTGTACTAGAGAGATGAGATAACACGATAATATCCAAGACTAAGATAGGCAACTGCAGATGGTCCCCTCATAGATATACTTGTGGAATTACCTAAAATAGAAGTATAAACAAGCACCATCTCTCCCAAACCAGAAACAAAAACATTAATTAAAGGATCTGGAAAACTAGAAAAAGTGAGCAAATCTCCCTCTAGGAGAGTTGGGAAGAAATAAGCTATACCAAAAAGAACTAGGGGAGTCCTAGACCATGAAGAGCTAAGAGAGGATGCTACGCATATGCAAAGGGTAAAGGAATTAGAACTAGAGATTTCAAAACTAGCAGTATTCTTAGAACCAAAGAAAAATTACAGATAAATTGGTAAGGGTCATAGGGGAGAGAGGAAATATGTGAGCCTATGAAACACAACTCCAAGTGCTAACTAACCTCTATGACCCTAGGTGAAAAACATGCAACTTTTCCCGACCAAGTGGATAAAACAAGGGGAAAAACTAAAAATGTAAATAGAAAATGGTCAACCAAAAGGAAAGGAAACATGATCATGAGCTATAGCATCCACTGTTGGGTAGGGTCCCCTTAGGTCAAAGTTTCGTCAAAATTTTGTAAAGAGCCCACATTTTGAGGAGTGGAGCACGCTCACACAATGTTTTAGGAGTCATATGGGCTATAGGGCGGGTTAAAGTCCCTTATGTTGTAAAATGGTGGAATCAAGTTGTATGTTTTGAGCTCCGCCCATGGTTTACGGACCATGGTATTGTAAGATAAAAAGATATATAAAGGGTTGTCTTAGTAAGTTAAATTAATTAATCGATTTGACGCTTTGAGTCTGTAATTGTCATAACTTTCTGTGTTAGAGAAAAGGGGAGGGCTCCTGCAGCCATGTGCGCGGCGACCTTGTTAAGTTTGCAGCTGTGTGGGCAGGCTATTGCAGCTGTATGCGTAGGGTAAGAAGGATTGTAATTGTGAAGATATGAAGATAATAAAGAATATTTTGAAGGAAGATATGTGTACTTACATTTTGTACTTTATGCAATTATTTTTTACTTTTGTGCTGTGCCGAGAAAGATAAGATCAAAATTAATATTTGAATGCTATTACAGTTAATTAGAATTCAGATCCATTGATTTATGCACAATAGTTAGATTTTTAGATCTGTGAAGTAGTATTTTTGTATGAATAGATCGAATTCGGTATAATATTAAGTAAGATCGTGTAGTGCAGTAATAGATATGTAGGTAAGTCAGATTAAGTCAATATCCACACTCCATATCCTTCTGGATGTAGAAACCTAGTTCCAACATCCCCCAATATCACCTTGGGTGAGACTGCGGTTTGCACGAGTAGATTGTTGCCAAAAGGGTTGGTGATAAAGGGTTTTGTTGGTTAGCGCAACTAACTCTAAACTTGGGTCTAAGTCCCCTCAAGCCAAAAAATGGTTCTATTGTCAGGATTGGGATCTATTTGAGGGATATGTGATGTGGTATTCGACTAGAAAAGAGATTCAAGACTGGGTTGATCTGAAGTTGCGTGAATTTGAAGCACAAGAGAATATAAATCCGCACTTGTCAACATAAAGGTGGTTTCAAAGGTATATCTTTACTGAACAACACGATATCTTTTTCGCATCGTTCACTAACGAGCTGCACGAGTGGCTTTCAAAACTAGCTGAAAGTACGACCCGTAAGAAGCATGGCGAGCCTATTGCATGGACACCAGAGCTGATTAAGCGACTCAAAGAGATTGCAATAAGATCACAAGAGTTTTTGATTACTGGATCAATATTTTTCTCGGAGGCTTTATTACTGAATTTGCGATTAACACATCGGTATCCTACACTGAAGTTGAGCACCAGTTTTTCAAGGGTCTAGGAGGTAAGTATTTGAATTCCTTAAAGCTCTGGATTAGAATGATGTTATGTGAGAAGGGTGTATTGTGCATACAAGCAAATTGATGTTTAAAGGAAGCAAGATTGTATCTACGCGAAACGGAAATAGATTCACAAGAGACTGTGAAATTTTGTTGAAACTATTTACAATCCATTATTGGGTGAATCAGAAAGCGAAGAAGAAATGAGAAACCCTAGCATGCCTAGAGGTGCATTGTAGTAAGATAATCAAGGCACTTATGGGATTCCACATCCGACCATTCCACCTCCACCTTCACCTCCACCTCATACACGTACACCTCCACCTCCACTTCCGCCATTTAATATGGATAACACAATAAAGATGTCTGTTTGTAAGGGCAAGGGATCAAAGGATCCTGAGAAATTTAGGTTTGTCGCAAAAGATTTATGGAAAGTGAAACAAATCAATGATGAAGATATGAAGAAAGCTCATCTTGTCACAATGCCACATAATAGAGTGTTGTCATGGTATATTAAGTACAATACAACAAACCCAACCACTTCACTAGTTGAGACAAAGAAAGAAATGAACGCAGAGTTCAAGAAACCAAAGTCGCAGTCGCAATGTATTACAGATATATAAGAGATTAAGCAAGCAGTCAACAAGACAATTTGGGAATTAGATCAAAGATTAATTTTTTATTGGGAAAATTCAATTGTTAGATCTTCGATGAGAAACACAAAGAGTGGTATATAGCTGCGCTATTACTGCATCTCAGATTACCGCTATTGTAACAAAAGATCCCATTGCAAGCTAAGGCATTAGAAATTGTGATGAACCTAGAAGCATTGTCGGTATAGGATACCCATGTAGGAGTTTAATAGATACATACCCAGTTAGTGAGCTTACATATGGAAATACAAGATTTGAAGAAGGGAAAAGAAGTTTGTCCTGATATCTGCTCATACGTTTGGTGCATAAAGTGTAAAGTGGAAGGTCACTATAAGGACTAGTGTCCTATCTATCATGATTATTTGGCTATTGGAGGTCCTAATCCTCTGAAGCCAAAACTTGGTGTTGAACCAACTACCAGATTGAGTGCCTGGTGTAGTATTTGCCGAATTGCAGGCCAACACCTGACTGACCACTGTTATTTGTTATAGAGGTATGTGCAGTCGCCAAAGAAATTATTTTTTATCTTCTTCCAGTCAGTAGGAAATGACAAAATAAATTGTCGTAGCTATGATTTGATGATAGAGAAAACTACAGTGTACAAAATGAAAGCTGAAGGCTGCGCTCAAGAATATCATGGTTCACTTGCAGCCTGTGGAGGATTCCAGGGCCAAGTACACGGTTGAGGAGGGGGCGCTAGACGAGGTCAGGGTCATATTATATGTTATAATTGTGATGAAGATGGACATTTTGCGTGAGATTGTCATAATCCCACTACTTCCTGTAAGTATTGTAGACAATTCGACCATGTAATAGAGGATTGTCTTGTTTTGATGGCTAAAATGCAGGAAAAGAATAATCAACAACTTGTACAGAACTTGCAAATGATGAGGGATGAACCGTGCAAAGATGATCCAAGTGTTAACATAGTGACATGAAGTGTTGCAGCTACAGGAGAAGATAAAACAAAGGGAAATAAGCCTATGGCAGATACATGGGTCAAGAAGGTTGAAGAAAATAGTACCAGGTTCAATATGTAGAGGGAGGAAGAAACCTTAATGGAAGCAAAGAAGAGTTTCATGGACCTAGGAGCTCCGAATTCGAAGACGCAGATGCAAATAGTACCACAACAGAATAATCCTCAAGTGATTACTGTGATAGAGAACCCTGATATAACCATTCTGAAGTCCTCTCTGCATGTATGTATGAAGTTTCTAAGGGATAAAAAAGTAGTGGAATGATTACAATAACTAATCGACAACTGTAATGGTAAAGAGAAACCACAACCTGAACAACGTGCTGTAAACAAAGTATGCATAAATAAGAAAAGAATTGACCGAGAGATGAAATTAACTGTGTAGAAAGTGAATTCGAAATGGATAAAGTAATTCTTTACTTGGGCTCAGATGCAAATGTATTACCAAAGTATACCGGGGAGTGAATGGGCAACTAAAGCTACAGTGGTCACCGATTCAGCTCTGCAAGGCCAATCAACAGAAAATCATCCCGATGGGTCGATTGCATGGAATTGTTGTGGGCATTGAAGGAGTAAGCATGATGGTGGACTTTGAAGTCATTGAGATTGTGGATGAAAACAATCAATATCTGACTTTACTTGGAATCGACTGAGATTTTGAAATGGACACCATAATCAATTTGAAAAGTATAAATATGGTATTCAAGAAGAATGTGTTATCGGGAAAACTAGTGTCTATGCAGAGCTGCTAGTCCCACTAAGGCTGGTAGCTACCTTAGAAAAAAACAAACTAAAAACTACTTTCCTTTTCCTTTATGAGAAATAGATGACAGGGGAATAAGGAGACCAACCTCTGTCTTGCGCTTGGTTCCTTGCTCGATTCCTCTCCCTTCTGATAGATCTTTGCTACTCGCTTCCTTGTCTACTCAGCTTCAAAGAGCACCTATAGAATCAAAGCAGCATAACACTATCCAAGAACATAGATCTATTATCATAAACAATATAGGACCAGATATATATTGACCACACAAATGCATATAACATCAATCATACAAGAATGTGGAGGAAAACTTGAATAGCTTTATTGATAATCAAGAAAGAGCAATGAGGATTACAACCAATTATTCTGACCCAGCATCATCCTCTCAGCAAGAAAACCCTTCTTCACCTCATGAAAATCTTAGATCACCCAACACTATGATATTGCACCAAGAAACCAACAACACTTCCTTACAAGATACAAAATTCCAGCCCCTGGATCTCTGGGATGAGGGATCCATATATAGATGTTTGCAAGGGGAATGAGTCAGCTTTTGAGATTTGATTAGTGTCCTCTCTCTCATAGTTCTTGATTCCACTTGGAGATTGATGATATCTTACTCATCCCTGGTCGAATGCAGAGAGGCAAGTGTCACAGGAGAAGTTTCTGG
This sequence comes from Pinus tabuliformis, assembly GCA_031772625.1. Classification (NCBI taxonomy): domain Eukaryota; kingdom Viridiplantae; phylum Streptophyta; class Pinopsida; order Pinales; family Pinaceae; genus Pinus; species Pinus tabuliformis. The sequence goes on from CM062820.1 coordinate 64,896,198, forward strand.
AAGATTCCATGCTCCTCCACCTTGTGGATTGACCCTGCCATTTGTCCACTCTCGCCCATCGCACCCCATAGAAGGGATTTTCAACATGCATCGCACCTACTGTGTGTATTTAGGTGGGATGCAACACACTTTGACCATGGAGCAGGTGAAATGGTCCAGTTTTGACCAGTTCTGAGTAGTTTTTCATGGAGAACTTCTGGGAGATGCTGTAATCAGTTGACCTTGTTCTTTTAGGGGTTGGTACAACACCTTTAGGGACTTAGGAGCCCTTGGTTTATGGACATTTATGATTGGGGTTGCAGTGCCAAAAAATGTCTATAACAGTTGCCCCCTAAAGCATGAGGTCGTTAATCTTTTGATGTCGGGCGAAATGCTTTATCATGAGGATCCGAAGTTTTTTCAAGCTGGAAGGCGACCTGTAATAAGATACAATACAATAAATTATCTTCATAATATTTTCATGATCTAGCTGAGGCGGGCATTCCCATGCTCAACTTCATAAATTCATTTTCATGTATATGAGACAGACAATCGTCTGAGTGTAGACTGATGATTCTGGTAGAGCCATCATCCCTTAGATTGGATGATTATCTGTGCATCAACGATGTACATTTGATGTCTTTATTTTCATGAATATATATCGAAGCCCGGATGGATGAAACTAGATCCGAGGTCTTCAATCTCGTTTAATATTCACTCAAAGTACAAGTCGATCCATGTGAGAGATGTTCTAGAGTCGAACATGGAAAGACATCGCCAGATTACCAGCCAATGATGTAAGATGTTAACAGGCGCGAGAGGAATCACCGATAATGATGATGACCCTCAAGGTACTATAGTACAATTCACGTGGCGTGAATAAGGGACTTGGCGTCGAACACCATGCAAAATCTTTCGGTCGAAGGCCATTGATGTAAACCTGTCGCCGGAAGTGAGAAACTTGCCATTGAGGCATGCAAGCTTCAAAGTACTGAAAGGGTTGTTCCTAGATCGACTTCTTGGATAATGAGCTGATGTCGAAAAGAAGCGACCCATCATAGGAGGGCCTTAGGGAATCCCACATCAATGACACGGAATGGAGCAAATGATTTTAATGGAGGTGAAAACGATCTGGTGATATAAGGTTCAGGGTGGCAGTCATGAAAGAATGGAGCGTAAATGTATTGCAGTGGGTGAGACATAGGTGAATTCTCTGAGCGACTTCTCTTGAACATATCGGCGACACTTGACATGATGGATTGGTAGCATTAACCCAAAATGTGGATGGTGTGACGGAACCATGGTGATGTGACCAGTGAATGGAACAACCCAACCCAACTCGGATGCGGAGTGAAAGTGTCATGTTCAAGAGCGACTTGCTACCAACAAAGTTTCTTCAAGTTTTCTTCCCAATTTTTCCCCAATCATTGCTGAACATTACCTCTTTATATTTGTCAAGCTTGAGGAGGATAACATATGCTTGTTCTATAATTTTCCCTTCGGGCAAACCCATCGCTATGTTTTAACAAGCCTAGCGATAGTGAAACTCGTTCTTGTCTGTTATGGACACGTTTGTTGCTATTCAGTTTTTAACGAGTTTAACGACAAAGATAACTCGGTCCTTTTCAATTTTAGAGAGTCTCAAAAGGGACATAAAGGAAACGCCAAAAATACTTTTTCGTCATCTAATCCCTTAAGTCCGAAAAAGTATAAAATAATACAAAAGGGATGAATTTTTGGTACTTTTAACAAGCCGAAGAAACAAGCGCTCGATCTTTTTGTGTAATAATCCCTCAAGTCCAAAAAGATTAAAATCTAAAGGAGGGATAGCACTTCCGGTCACTTTAACGAGCTGGAGAGGCCAATGGCTCGGCAATCTTTTCATATTTTACGAGTCAGTTGAAAAGAGCTTAAAGGAGACTCGTCTTTTGAGGAATGAGTGATAGATTCGGGTAGCAGATGATTCCAGGTAAGGTTTGGAATTTTCCAATCACGGCAGTGTCACAAGGATGGCTAACAGGATCACTCTTCGCAGCTGTTCCTCAAAAGGGGTAAACAATCAAGTGGAGGTGAATGATCGGCCAATACAGAGTGGAGGTGATGATGAGAACACGACCAAGGCTTCAAAGGTTGATGATAATACATTCACGATGGTTATTTACCGGAAAATGGTTCATTTTTTAACGAGCTTAAACGCCGGGGGAACACTTGCTCATTGCTTATGTTTATTTTTTAACGAGCTTGAATTCTGCATTAAAACTGCTCGATCCAGTCGTATAATAAGGATGTCTCATCTAAGATGCCATTTTTAAGAAGCTTGCACCTTACAAAGCTTTTCTCTGCATCCTTTCTTTATGCAAGTTAGGAAACGACCAATCCTACGAGTTTAAAGGGTTAGAGGACCTATAAATTTAAAAAATAAATGGTCGCTCTTCGCTTGCATGCCAAAAGGTTTGCATGCCCCCAGGTATAGCGAAAAATTTCCAGGTTACCAAAGATTGTTCCATCTGTGTCACAGACAAAACACTTCCTCGGCGATGTCTACCAAAATAGACAAAGGTGAGTGGCGCAGACGCCTCCACTCACATAACTTTGACGAGGGAATCTTATTCCAGCCTAATCCCATTTTCCTAAATGGACGGGTGTGTCAAACTAGTCATATATCCTCCGCGGAAACCTACCCTATACCCAAGGTTTTCCTGTCGAAATAGGCCAGGGTGCATGCCCCCTGGGTTTCAGTCATGTCCTCTGAATCACTCGCGCTCATCAGGAGGATGGACTGGGGATTGATGAGACATTCCTTGCGTGAAAAGACCATTCAGGGTTGGTATATGACTATTTGCTATGTGTGAACCGGGAAATGAAAGCTGGTCTACGAGCTTGACCACTCTTCCTTCGTGCGGAAAACACATTACTCTAAAGAGTGAGGAGACGACGGCTCCCATGCAATAAATATAGTCCCGTCCAAGGAGTAGATTATAATCCAGGGGTCCTTGGACTACCATTACGTTCATGTGAACAGTTTTCCTTAATGTTATCGGCACATCGGGAAGGATCCCTAACGGTCGACTGGTTCCTTTGTCAAAGCCTGTTAGATTTCTCATCTTAGGCAAAAGCGATTGCGAACCAAGCGCTTTCCAAGCAGTTGAGGAAAGGATACTCACAGAAGCCCCTTCATCTATGATGGTCCTGACCATGACCATTCTATATATTTGAGCAATGATTTGGAATGGTACACTAGCCGGTAAACGAGGTTTGCCTAGTAGGTTCCAGTCAAAGGAAACAACCAGGTTGCTTGAGGTGGGACCGAATAGACGTCCGGATATGACTCTGACGAACTTCCTTCCTGCGGTAAAGGAACGGGTAGACTGCCCCCATGTTCATTGGAGTCTGTGCTTACGAAGAGAATTTGAACGGTGTCCTTCTTGTTCTCTTCGGTGACTGTATCATCTGAAGGCAAGACCAGGTCAACTACTGCCTCGACCTTTTGACTTTCGTCTGGTGTGGATTCAGATGGTTTATCTTCCATGATAGACACTTTGGCCGACCACAAGGGCGTGTCAGCCGGATTTTCAACTAGTGACGAACTTGGCAAGAGTTTCTTATATCCAAGAGGAAGCCATAACGGTGAAACCGGACGGTCGTCCAAAACTCTTTTAGCTTCGTCTAAGAAGGGAAAACGGTGGACGACGTGATCGCCTTCACACAATTTACAAGGAAATTTATATTTTCTTTTTTTTTTCAGGGGCTTCACTTTCACTAGTTGACGATGTATGCTCAACATGATCATCAGAGGTTGATGACACCGAATTGTGAAAACGAGGAGACCAATCCCTTAAGATCCGAGGGATGCAAGGACAATCTCGATGATAGTGGTCTCCTTTGCAAATGACACATGGCGATTTAGGCCTGGTTGCTGCAGTGTGTGGATTTTCGCTAGACGATGCTTGGTTGCCCTTTTTCACCTTTGGCTCCTTCTTCTTCTTCTCTTTCTTCTTCTTCTCCTTCTTCTTCTCGGTTACTTGATTTTGGGCTTTACCAGCTTTATCAAGCCAAGAGAAAGGAGGAGAGGAAGAATTGGACGAAGTAGAGGGTCGGGGGGTAACTCTGGTATCATTTAGTTGCTGACTTGATTGTTCAGGAATCACGATGTTCTGAACAACAGAAGTTGAGAAGAGCCATACGGGCAAGCCGATTGTCAATCCTAGAAGAGACAATGTGGCCATATGGGGTGCACCAACATCTCCCCAAGAGGAGAAGGGACTAGGATTTCCTCCAAGGGGATCTCCTTGGTTGGTGGACTCCATTTTTCTCAACCTAATACAAATGTAGGAAAGGGGATGTTTATTTCGTTTAAAAGAAATTTTAGACGCTTTGACACAACTTGTTTTTTCAATTTTTAAGAGTCGAGAAAAAACAAAAGATGACTCTAGTCGCCTTCGATTTTTAATGAGCCTGAAGTGACAAGTGCTCAGATGGACCTTTTCCATTAAGGAGTCTAAAAAGGAACGAAAGGGACTGCTATGGAAATCTAGATAGAGGGATTACCAAACCAATCACAAAACTACAGAATACTTTTTACGGTACGGCAGTCAATCTTCCCAAATGCTGTGTTCAGTGCATTGCGATCGATAGGGTGGCAGACACGGCTTCCTATGGATAAAGGATATAGCCTATTGTGGTCTCCCAAAATATACTCGACGGTACATGGGAGCACAAGTCCATACTGGCACTTGTCGTCTCAAAGTGGAGGAATCACCCAACCAACAATGAAAACAACAGTTACCAGGCTTTACGACGCCAGAATACGTCTCTAGCCTAGAATTCTAGATGTTGTGCGTTAGGTTCCAAAGCGTTTTTAGATTCATTAAATTTATTTTATAGTTGATCTTGCTTAAGAAATTTTCCTTTCAGGTTCACCGCGTGATGTAGATGTACAATTCCTAAAATGCAATCTAAGATGATAAACAGTCGTTTAATCTTCTTTTTGCAATGAAAATCCTAGCTACTAAGGAAAGAGAGATTACAAAGAGAAAAGAGCACACACTATATGCACTGTTCTAAATCAAACCAACAAACAGTCTAAATGCAAATGCACATGCATGTATTTGTTTTCAGCCTTCTTAATGTGTGAATGATAAAAAGAAAGCTAAGCGCAAATCTGAATTATTTTTCAAAGCGACAATTACTAACAAGATTCTTTTCAAAACAAAATGAGGACAATGACGACACTTCGTTATTTGGAATTGAAAACTTGCTTTTGACACTTGAAAAACTACTAATTCAAATCAAATACAAGAGTAACAGTGTAATCGACTATCAAGAACAATCAGATTCTCTTATATGACTGAAAATGACACTTGCGACACTTTCAAATCAAGAAGCGACAGCACAATTATGCTACTTCTTTGTAAAGGAGAACTGAAAATGACTCAAAATACATAAAAACATTTACAGTTCTTTGCACAATGGAGGCGGAATAATGGCAAGGAAGGGGGTTTCAACATAGGTGTACTGACTACAAGCAGCAAAACTCCTAAATAGAGTGAACACAGAAGCTAAAATCTAATAGCAGAAGAGGTCTGATCAGCGCACCTGTAGCACAGGGAAACTGAAATGCAACACACCTACTACACTCGGGAAGTGCCATAAATTCAGGTTTCAAAGAAGACACAGTGCGATGGACCAGGGACGAGACTTTAGCTGGGTTTCGGGTCACAGTTTGCAGCTCAGTTCAGGGATTTAGGCCGAGCAAGTGGTAATCAGTAAATCAATCACAGGGGTAGATCTAAGGAGGTTACTAGAGCCACCACAAGGGCAATTAGAGAGCTTGTAAATCAATTGTTTAATTCATAAACAAAACCCGGAGATAGACTGAAGCAGCATTGATCTACTTTGCACTTGCATAGCAAATGTAGTTCGAAGGCTAGCTAGCTTGACTTCAGGCTCCGTCTGTAAGTTTATAAAGTAAGCAAATGTAGATAAACAAACAATCTATTTGCTCCCCAGTGGAGTCGCCATTTTGTTATCGGGAAAAGTAGTGTCTATGCAGAGCTGCTAGTCCCACTAAGGATGGTAGCTACCTTAGAAACAAACAAACTAAAAACTACTTTCCTTTTCCTTTATGAGAAATAGATGAGAGGGGAATAAGGAGACCAACCTCTGTCTTGCGCTTGGTTCCTTGCTTGATTCCTCTCCCTTCTGATAGATCTTTGCTACTCGCTTCCTTGTCTACTCAGCTTCAAAGAGCACCTATAGAATCAAAGCAGCATAACACTATCCAAGAACATAGATCTATTATCATAAACAATATAAGACTAGATATATATTGACCACACAAATGCATATAACATCAATCATACAAGAATGTGGAGGAAAACTTGAATAGCTTTATTGATAATCAAGAAAGAGCAAAGAGGATTACAACCAAATATTCTGACCTGGCATCATCCTCTCAACAAGAAAGCCCTTATTCACCTCATGAAAATCTTAGATCACCCAACACTATGATATTGCACCAAGAAACCAACAACACTTCCTTACAAGATACAAAATTCCATCCCCTGGATCTCTGGGATGAGGGATCCATATATAAATGTTTGTAAGGGGAATGAGTCAGCTTTTGAGATTTGATTAGTGTCCTCTCTCTGATAGTTCTTGATTCCACTTGGAGATTGATGATCTCTTACTCATCCCTGGTCGAATGTAGAGAGGCAAGTGTCACAGGAGAAGTTTCTGGAAGATTCCATGCTCCTCCACCTTGCAGATTGACCCTGCCATTTGTCCACTCTCGCCCATCGTACCCCATAGAAGGGCTTTTCAACATGCATCACATCTACTGTGTGTATTCAGGTGGGATGCAACGCACTTTGACCATGGAGCAGGTGAAATGGTCCAGTTTTGACCAGTTCTGAGTAGTTTTTCAGGAGAACTTCTGGGAGATGCTGTAATCAGTTGACCTTGTTCTTTTAGGGGTTGGTACAACACCTTTAGGGACTTAGGAGCCCTTGGTTTATGGACATTTATGATTGGGGTTGCAGTGCCCAAAAATGTCTATAACAGAATGATACCAAGGTCATTGTTCCTTTGGACCCCTATGAAGGAGCGCGGTATACAAAACCTGTTTATGACGAATATGGCAATGAATATATTGAAAATATCTATATGTTAACTGCACGGGACAAGGATTGGATCAAACCCACCGTATATGGGAGTATCAGATGGGAAAATGTTAGTTCATGTGTCTTGGACTCTGATGAGGAATTGGAGAACTTGGAGAACCGAATGCACGAAGTTTATACTCTGCGCTATAACAAACTTACAAAATCTCTTCGGTGCATCTATGATGCGATAAGTAATGTCAGCTTATTTCTTGATGAGTTTCAAAGGGATGTACTGGAAGAACAAAGATTCGAGGCATTGGATATAGCTTTGAGGTCTACACTTGCGTGATGGTGGGGCACACATAAAGACAATATAGGAGATTGGAAGGAGTATCACTGATTGATGAGGCTCAGGTTCGGTCATGCAAACACAAAGCTTACAGAGAAGTATAATGGTAAGGATGACCCCCAAGAAAAATTGTCTCGTTGGAACATGGGGTGAAAAACCTCAACCAGAATGGGTACACATATTTGTCAACATTTTGGATGTGATATCAATGAATTGGTATCTCAAAACGGAGTTGCGCCATGGCATCACTGACTGGTACGAGTTGAAGGAAAGCTTCATATCGACCTTTAGCTTCGAAGATGATTTTCAGTGTATCAATGATGCCCTTCAGGAAACCAAAGTAGGAATTTTCCAGACACCAAATGAGCCAACGACTTGGGTACAACTTGATTGGAATGCATAGTTGCATCACGCAAAAGAATGCTATAATATGATCGCGGAAGAGGGCGAGGAAGACCCGCACAATATTAACATCCTTGATCATAATAACAATGCGAGATTGCGGGACTGGAAGTTGTGATACCTGACATAACATAGCCTCTTAAGACAAAGAAAGTGAATATAGGCTCAGAGGTGGAGCCAAAATTCGTGCGCTTCGGAGATTACTAGGATGAGGATACAGTAGGTATGGTCACCAAATTACTGCATGAGTACCATGAAATATTTTTGACAAAGTTCATCTAGTTAAAAGGGATTGTAGGCAATCTGGGCATAATGAGGATCACTTTGAAGCCATATGAAAAACCCATAAAACAACGACCATATAGGCTAAACCCAAAATACAAAGAGAAGGTGAAAGAGGAGCTTGAGAGGATGGTCGCAGATGGAATAATTGAACTTGTGGAAGAATCCAAATGGGTGAGCATGATAGTAGTGCAGGAGAAAAATACTAAGATAGACATAAGGATTTGTGCTAATTTAAGAAAGTTGAAAGGAGCATGCGTACATGACCTGTTCCCAACACCGTTCACTGATGAAGTTTTGGATAATGTGGGAGGAAAAGAGTACTACTCATTTACAGATGGTTTTTTAGGGTACCATCAAATTAAGATCACGCCAGAAAATAGGTGTAAGGCCACTTTTGCTACTGAATGGGGATCGTTTCAGTATATAGTCATGTCGTTTGGGTTGAAGAATGCACTTGTGATATTCTCCAGAGTTGTCGTCGCAACGTTTAAAGAATTCATCCACAAATTTTTGGAGGTTTACTTTGATGACTAGATAGTCTTTGGACTATTAAAGAAGCATGTTTCGAGCCTACGCTTGATGTTGGATACCTATAGGAAATATCAAATCTCGTTGAACCTGAAAAAGTGTATTTTTTGTGTACCATATGGAATATTACTGGGACATGTTGTTTGCAAGTAGGGGCTGATGGTGGACCCTGCAAAAATTGTTGTTATTATCAATCTGGATCTACCAAAGAACGTGAAGTAGCTACGCATGACTCTATGGCATACTAGTTATTATCGGAAGTTCATAAAGGTTTATGCACAGATCACTGTGCCGATGGAAAAATTACTAAAGAAAGATGTCACCTTTTTTTGGGATGATGAATGTCAAAAGAGCCTCGACATCTTAAAGGAAAAAATGGTCACTGTGCCGATCCTGGTGTTTCCAGATTGGAAGAAGGAGTTCCACGTTCATGTAGATGTGTCGTGCATAGCTTTGGGTGTTGTCTTAGTGCAACCAGGAGAAGGGGATCTTGATCACCCCATTGCATTTGCGAGTCGAAAATTATCTAAGGTAGAAAGGAATTATTCCAGAACGGAGCAAGAGGGATTGGCTATGGTATACGTGCTACAAAAATTGAGACATTACTTATTAGGCACACACTTCAAGATGTTTATAGACCATTTTGCGTTGAAATACTTGGTGAACAAGGCTGTGTTGGGGGGGAGATTTGCAGGTGGCTATTACTATTTCAAGAGTACGATTTTGAAGTAATATTCAGACCAGGATGATTGAATGTTGGGTCGGACCATCTATCCAGAATTGAGACTGGCGAAGAACCAATGAACATTGAAGAATGACTGCCCGATGCACAACCCTTTGTAATAAGGGTTGCTGATGATCATTTTGCTGATATCATTTTTCTATCTACCAGAGTAGCCCCTCTGGAGTATACACGTCTGTTTGGTCAATTTAGAGTGTCCTAAATTGCTATATTAATTGTCAATCCGAGAGTCGTAAACTGTTGAAGTGCGGCGCACTATATGTGCAAGATAACCTATTTCTTACTTTTTGTTGTTTTTGAATTTTATTTCGTTTTGGGTTTATCTTTGTTGATTTCCTAATGTGAGATGGAAATTCGAAAAGAAAAGTATGGATATAAATGTTCAAGGCAATTATGTCCTCTAAAATGATTTCCAAAACTTCAAACTTTTCAAAAAGGTTTTAAAACATGCAATGATGAAATTAATTCCTAAAAGAGAATGAAAATGTGCCACTATTATAATTAAACAAACAGTGAACTATTGATCATGAAACCATTATCCTTGCTGCTGTCTAAATACAAAAGAAACTGTACTCAAATAAATCCAAAAATTGCAAGCAAAGTAAAGCTAAAATCAAATTACATCAACTCATATTCTGACCCCTCACCATTAGTCTCGCTATGGCTTTCGGAGGTAATCATAAACAACTTGAGCAATCTGATATCTAATTTGCAGAAAAATAAACTAATATCAAATTACACACTCATACTTCAATCCCTCACCATTAGTCTCGCTATGGCTTTCGGAGGTAACTGATAATGACATGAGCAATTTAATATCTAACTTGCAGAAAAATAAACTAATATCAAACTACACACTCATACTTCAATCCCTCACCATTAGTCTCGCTATGGCTTTCGGAGGCAACTGATAATGACATGAGCAATTTAATATCTAACTTGCAGAAAAATAAACTAATATCAAACTACACACTCATACTTCAATCCCTCACCATTAGTCTTGCTATGGATTTCAAAGGTAACTGATAATGACATGAGTAATTTAATATCTAATCTAACTAATAAAGCAAATGAACAAAAATAAAATAAATAAAACAGTGCTGGAATTAAAAACTAAGAAAAACAAATCAGCAGAAGGACAAGACTGATTCCATGTCATTAGTCATTATAAAACTATGTGCAAATGCCCGAGCTGCCTACTATAATCTGGAACAAAGACACTGATCAATTAATAGCATTATAAAGCATGAAAAATTATGGATAGAAATAAAACATTAATACCATAAGAAATGCAATATATATACAAGTGAATAATTATGGCATAAGGAACGTAAAGAAATAAAGCATGAAACTATGCAGCAATAAACAAAACCTCGGCACAACCTCGGGCAACAGCTATCAACCACGAATTATGCATATGAACAGAGTCTTCTCATGTATTCAAAATGCAGTCATAACAAAGAAATAATGTCACGGCACAGTGGGCTTTCTTAACAGCAAAATTACATTACAAAGACTAACTACTATGCGTATGGAAACACATTATTTATAGCAAACATTTACATAACTGATTTCATAAGAACTACGTTGACAAAGGACACTTGAACAACAACGTCCAGGGATCTAGCATCATGGCTGTCGTGATGAATAAATCTATTGAGGGTGGCTGTTGGATTTTCCTTATGGAGTAGTCCACAGGTGTTGATATGTCCCTAGAGATCTAGGAATGGTCACACAAGTCTTCACGTGTTGAAAAACGGAGTCCTGTTGCTGTAGGACTCTTATGTTGACCACCACTTGACCACCTTTGACCACAGACTTCTTTGATGAATTTCACTGAGCCAATAGGACTCGGTCCATGTCCATGTCATTTCCAACTTGCCCATGTGGCTCGATTTGCCTGAAGACACCTGTAATATAGGAAAGTTGAACTGGTTGCGGAAAGTGATAAGATTCCACAGCTCAATGAGCAAAAATCTAATTCAAACAATAGACACAAAACATAGTTAGGAAACCACTTTATATGCTCTTTTAAACTAATATGCAATGATGCTGACAACTTAGGAGGTCCAGGTAAATGGAAAAATGTTATGTACCTAGGGGGGATAATATGGGGTACCAAGGGAGGTACCCAAGGTAATAATGTAATAATGGGATGGGCCATAGTAATAAATAAGGTGGTTAACCCATGTCATGTAAGGGACCACAAGTAGTTAATAATAATGTAAGGGGCCCATGGTATTAGTTGATGGTATAAGGAAACCATGGTAATGGTACATGGTATTGTATGTATGAGGCCTATATAAAGGCTAGAGACTCCACATGGAGGAGATAGGAAGATGAAGAGAAGTATTCTTGTATGAACAGGCATATGGCTTGTGGAGTGTTCTCCTTCCTTAAGGAGTGAATGTATGGTGTTGCTCTACCTTAAGGGTTTGATCAATAAAGTATCATTTCATATTATCTTTGGGTTATTTGCATTCTCTTGTATTTTTATATCAGATCTATAATATCTTGGGGTACATCTACAACAAGTGGTATCAGAGCTCTTTCTTGGGCAAACCGTGGAGATTTTTTTTTTATTTTTTGCAGGGATTTTTGGGTGGCGAAATTGCAGATCAGATATGTACGTTTTGGTGCCATATCTATAGAATCTAATTGCAGATCTGTATTCCTGGTGAAAAAATAGCCGATTTCAAAAAAAAAATCGGTTGAATCGGAGTCCGGATGAAGAAGATATCGCTGATTTAAAAATCAGTGGGGTTGTAGACAATTTTCAGGGCAGCGATTTTGCGGCACAGATCTAGAAGTCCTGGTGCCAGATCTGCAAGATCTAATTGTAGATCTGGAATCTTTGTGAAAAAACACATGATTTCAAAAAAAAAATCAGTCGAATCGGAGTCCGGATGAGGGAGATATCGCTGAATTAAAATCAGCTCTTCTTGCAGAAATTTTGGGTGACGGCGGGAGAGTAGCAGCGCAGATCTGAAATTTCAAGTGCCTGGATCAAGATTTCTACCACATGGGCAGATGCAGAGAGATTGTTCCATTTCTAAAAACAGGTTATAATAGAGATTCTGAGCAATATTGACGGATCTGTGACCATTTCAATTTTTCACCAATATTTTTGTGATGGCGGGCCTAGATCGGAGTTCGAGGGACTTGTATATATTTGATGGCTCTCATCCAGTTAAATGGCTAGAAAAAATGGAGGAATATTTCAAATCGCAATACATCTATGATTATGAGAGACAGTTGATCAGGGGAAAAATGTATTTGGACCGTGACATATGCAAATGGTGGCACGAGCATCAACGTTTCAAGGGAGAGTTTTTGACTTGGGATGCCTTCAAAAAAGCTCTTCTAGAGCACTTTGAACGTAAATCAAATCTTGTGGATAAGCACACACAGACAGACACACAGCCTAGCAAAGCTTTTATTTTTACAGAAAAGAAGGAAACCAAGGAACCAAAAGGGTTATTTTTGGCTGGTATCTCTGTATTGCAGATTCATGGATTGATTCAGAAAGAGAAGATCATTGTTTCTATCAATCCTAGTTGTAAACATAATGTTATCAGTGTTAATTTGGCAAAAAAATTGCAAGTCCCAGCAAAACAAATTGAACATACACAGGTTGATGATAAGGATGTTCAAATCTATAAGGATTTGAAACTTTCTATGGATAAGTATGTGGTTCATGGTGATTTTCATGCTTCAGATATGGATAACATGGATGTTGTTTTGGGATACCCTTGGATGGAATCCGTGGGTACTATCAATATTAATGTGCAGAAGAAATTCCTAAAACTATGGTATAAAAAGAAGAAAATTACATTACAGGATATTTCCATCCATAAACAGGTAGAGCACATGGAGGCTGAATCAGAAGATGTTCAAGGGACTGACATATCAGATGATGAGCCTTTGATGATCGACAATCAAACACAAACAGAGGCTGCAGAAGAAAAGGTTACAGGTGATGATACATTAGAGGAGGGCTCAGTGGTTGAAGTCATATTGACAAAGAAGACACCACAACAGGCACCACAGCAGGGTGAAGTCAAGCAAAAGCCATCGTGGGTTAAAACTTCAACATATCATCACCCACATCACCCCGCGAGACAACCATCAAGATGGAAACCAAGTCGTCACATGACGGATCGCGAGGAGAGAAGATCCACCCACTGCACATCAACACAGAAGAACTACCACGGTCAACTTCCATCTCAAGCGAGCGAGGCACCAGCGAGATCCAGGGTTCACCTTTCTCTTGGATGGCTAGATGCACGTGCATGGTATCAGTGGACTACTCTTTTGAGTAGATCTTATTATTTATGTTCTTCCCATGTTTCGGGGACGAAACATGTTTAGGGGGGTGGAATGTTATGTACCTAGGGGGGATAATATGGGGTACCAAGGGAGGTACCCAAGGTAATAATGTAATAATGGGATGGGCCATAGTAATAAATAAGGTGGTTAACCCATGTCATGTAAGGGACCACAAGTAGTTAATAATAATGTAAGGGGCCCATGGTATTAGTTGATGGTATAAGGAAACCATGGTAATGGTACATGGTATTGTATGTATGAGGCCTATATAAAGGCTAGAGACTCCACATGGAGGAGATAGGAAGATGAAGAGAAGTATTCTTGTATGAACATGCATATGGCTTGTGGAGTGTTCTCCTTCCTTAAGGAGTGAATGTATGGTGTTGCTCTACCTTAAGGGTTTGATTAATAAAGAGAATCATTTCTATCTATTTTGATCTTGTTCTTTCTCGGGTTTATTTCTGTTATCATATATATTTTTTATCAGATCTACAACAAAAAAGTCTAGAAAGGTGTATAGGAAAGATGCAAGTTTGGGGCTCAACAACGTCAACAGAAGAAAGAACTCATAGTCAGAGCTGCATATTTTTCTTTGAGTGCCGAACATTTGTATAAAATGGGCCCCTGTGAGATATTGCACATATATGTCCCTGAGCACGAAAGACACAGTAATTTGGCAGAAGCACATGGTTGTTTCACAGGAGGGCACTATGTAGGAAGAGCCATCATGCAAAAGATTTTAAGATTGGGACTATGGTCGCCCACGTTGCACAAGGATTCCAAAGAATATTATAGTTCTTGCGATGTCTGCCAGAGGACTGGAAGACCATCGAGAAGGGACAAATTTCTGCGGAACTCATAAATCACTTTGCAGGTTTTTGATAAGTGGGCGATTGACTTTGTTGAGTCGATCAATCTGCCAAGAAAGAAGACTGGTGCATGATACATTATTTCCGTGACAGATTATCTGACCAGGTGGGCTAAAGCACAACCAGTAAAGGATTGCAGTGTAGACACTGCTACACAATTCATCTTTGAATATATCTTGTCAAGATTTGGGTGTCCAAAGATCTTGATGAGTGACTGAGGATCACACTTCCTACATAACACTATTGAAGCATTGATAGAGGAATTTTAGGTACATCATCAAAATATAATGCCTTATCATCTCAGGCAAATGACACGGTTGAGGCTTTCAACAAAATTTTTGAGAACACTTTGACTAAATTATGCAACGTCAACAGAAACAATTGGGATGTAAGCATACCAACCATTTTATGGGCATATAAAAGTACTTGCAAGAAGTTGACGGGACATAATTTCTTTAGATTGGTTTATCGACAGGAAACCATAATGCCTATGGAATACATAGTACTGAGTATTAGAATCATTACAATGACTGACATGGAAGACAACGACATTATGGAGGAGAGATTGGAACTATTGCTCGCACTCGAGGAAGATTACTTTGTTGCAGGATTCCACCAACAAGTGTAGAAAGTCAGGGAAAAGGCCTGGTACGACCGACATATTAAGCAGAAAACATTCAAGAATGTAGACTTGGTTCTTTTGTATGATAGTAAGTTCACAAGGTCCCTGGGAAATTTCAAAATGCATTGGTTAGGACCATATATTGTTAGAGATATCTCAAATGTTGGTGCAGTTCAGCTTGCGAAAATGAATGGAGAACTCTTTCCTGGGCGAGGAAATGGTAATAGGTTGAAAATAAATAGGGGGATTCCATCCCTGGGAATGTGCAATGACTATATGAACAGAGAAAAGTCTTAGTGCTACAGACATTTGGAAGGAATCACAAGACTTTAAACTACTCTACCAAAGAAGCAATTCGTTGAAGAGGAAGTGCTGCGCGATATTCAGGAGGATGGCACAGATGGTGGAAGATGTGAGGAAGAAGGATTAACCATGCTACAGGGAAGGGTCTGACGCAATTCATCCAGAATATGACCATTGGGGTTGCTATAGTTGATTTGACAGGGAAATTGCCGTTAAAAGGAGCGGGGGGAACACATTTAATGGGAATACGTGGGTAAATATTCCGCCCAATTCACATTTATGAGGTGGATCTGAAGGGGATCATGGAATTGAAATCCAAACAAGTTATAAATATGGCAACCCACTCCACATTCAAACACTTTTCCCACTAAGATTTCGATTGGTGAATTTTCGCTTAAGTGTGAGTTGAGTGTTTTGTTTTATGAATTGGGAGGACATTGAACAAGAATTTCTTAAACAAGGGCTAGGATTGATCATGACTTCTACATCGCCAGCACATGTCACTAGGCTGAGGTCCCCAAGGAAGCAAACTATTGGTGCAAGCGCGCAGAAGAAGAAGACTCCAGTCAGGCAATCGCCAAGAAAAAACACTAAGGAGCATAGAACTAAGGAGAGGCTAGACAAGCAGAAGCAGCCGATGGAGCCCCAAGATTCAGATGCGGAAGAAGTGGCCGGGGAAGTAGAATATATCAGTGCAGAATATGTGGAACCAATCTCCATGTTTCCACCCTATATGCGACCATGAAAACTGACATCAAAGGTTACCAAGGACCTAAATGCTATAAAATTCAAAGTCTTTACACCACTGTTACCAGATGAGGTGCCGATTGAGGGAGAGTTGTTGGAAAGGGTGCCACAACTTCACATGGAGGACTAGGATCTTAACGATCAGAGAAAGTATCCCTAGTTTGAGTCCAGCAAGTACCTGAAAGTAGTTTACTATGAAGAAGTTGGAGTAATAAGGGTTGGACCGCTGCCGTGGGTAGCAGGAATTCAATGAGCTGGCCTATTGAATATGCTTTATTTTCTGGACTTTGGGCGCAACAATATCAATGCAATCTGTGTGTGCCAGCTGCTGGTGTTGGTGCATGATGGATGTCTGGGCTGTGGATGAAAATCCCAATTGATGATATGTTAATTAGAAGAATAATTGTGTTTCCCTACCAAGGAGCGAACCCCAATGACACATTTTTCAGAAAATCAAAAGAGAAACAACTGGCTGAGAAGATGAACAAGGATTATGATCTGATCAAGAAGTCTTGAGGATTTGTCATAAACTCCGTTAATGATCAGGTTGTACGCTTTTCTGCTTACATTTTGGCTGGGAAAATAATGAGGAAGTGTCGGGTGGACGAGGTCCCCGCATCGGTCATATCATTAGTTGCGTAGTGCAGCAAGGGTGTCCAGTTTAATTGGGCAAGATATTTGTGCCAATTTTTTTTGGATGACTGTTGGGAGGCACAAGAAGAGGGGAAGCAATTCCATTACATGTGGTTATTTATCTTGATAGCGTTGACAACATGGAGAATGCTAGAGGAGTCACAGTTCCCCACTGTGGACCATGACATCTGTGAGGATGCGAAGTATGCCTCTCTGTGGGCTTCTAAGGATTCGAGCCACAGTGTGATCAGCCAGAAGCTGAGTCTGTCACCAATTTTATTTGAACAATACAAAGAGATTGCAGACTTCAAGATGGACTTTCACCATGTATATATCCACGCTAAGAAGGACTTGGAGCAGGTATGGTACAAGCTGCCATTATTGGTCACTTACGATGACATCGCGCAAATGGTGAGAAATTGGCCAAGTAATTAGCTAACTCCACCCACGGAAGGAGCAGAGAAAGAACAAGCAGGCACTAGTCGAGTATCGAAAGATATTTCAGGTACATGGATCGAGAAGCATCCGACCAAGAAGGGCAACAAAAAGGTGACTAAGATGGTGACAATTTAGTTAGAGAAGGACACTGTGTCAAAGATAGAGTGTGAAGCCGAGGAGGAGGAAAAGGCCCTCAAAGGCGATCATCAGGGTGGTGAAGACCCTTTTTGTTGGGCACGGGATCCCCCAAGGGAAGTTTTGGGGCTGAGAGCCCAGATTTTGGTCAAAAGTTGTAACCCCGATGTAAAGACTCCATATTTTGTGGGTGCAGAGCACATAGTTTGTAAAAGAGTCATAGGGTTGTCCGCCCTCAATTTTGTAATGTAATTTCAGCTGTAGAGATCTACCCATGGTTCACGGACCATGGGATTGTATAAATAGAGCGAGGCTCTAAGTAGTTAAAGAGATAGATAAGGGA
This sequence comes from Pinus tabuliformis, assembly GCA_031772625.1. Lineage (NCBI taxonomy): Eukaryota > Viridiplantae > Streptophyta > Pinopsida > Pinales > Pinaceae > Pinus > Pinus tabuliformis. The sequence goes on from CM062820.1 coordinate 64,914,005, forward strand.
ATAATAATGATAAGGATGAAGAGTTGAGTCGTATCTGAAGTGTAAAGTCTAGTTTTGGGTCATAGAGTAGGAGAAGGCTTTGCAGCTGAGTGCGTAGAGTCATAGTAGTCCATAGATGAGTGCACAGATCCCTACAGCTGAGTGCACAAGGCGAGTCAAGTTTGTAAAAATTGGAGCATTAATAAAGAGAAGTTGCATATCCATTATGTGTATTTATTTCTTGTCTTATGCATCTGTTACATTGAATATACATTGCACTTTTAATGCTTATATGATGCGTGAATATGTATGAGTGTGTTGAATAAGTGAATGCAAGATAGAATATCTATTTACGTGAAGTTGACTAAGATCTTTAGGAAGATAAATAAGATACGCGGTGTAATTTGGGGAAATAGTGCAGGACGCTGCCATAGTAGCATGAAAGCATCTTTGACCATGGTTAGCGATGCGCGAAAGGCAATCATAACAGATCGCGAAGGTATTGAAGGTTAGGGCAGTGCGGGAAGTGACCTGTGCGAAGGTATGCACAGTTGGACTAAATCGACACCTCAGACATCTTAATTGTGCGGAAACTTGGTTCCAACATCCCCCCATATTGCTTTGAGTGAGACTTCAGTACGCGCTTCACGGGCTGATGCCGAAAGGGCCAGTAGTGTAGGGATTTGTTTGGCTAATTAACTCCGAACCTGGGTCAGGCCCCCTCAAGCCAACAAATGGTTCCATTGCCGGGGAGCAGGGGAAGAATTTTCATTATGCATGGTTGCTTTTGTCCATCGTGTTGGTGGCATGGGAATTGCTCGAGGACAGCCAGTTCCAGATGATTGTGTAGGACCTTTTGGAGGCAGTGAAGTACGCTTCATTGTGGGCAACTAGAGATGCACAGAGGATCAGGGATAGTAAGGTATTTTGGGTGTTCATGGAGATGAACTTCAGAATGGGGATTAATCGCAAGCCACGGTTATCGCCCATGGTCTATAACAATCTGGAAAGCTTCACGGAGTTCAAGGCAGATTTCCAGCATGTGTACATCAGGGCGAGGAAGGACCTGTTGTGGCCACCAACAACACCCCTCTTTGTTTGGTATTAGCAATAACACCAAGCAAATGGGGACCCTTAATAAAAAAATCCAAAAAAACATTTTATGAAAATTTTTGTATTCAACTCCTTAAAACTGTATCACATTGCGAGAAGAGAATAAATTTTTTTATTATGAGCATAATAAACTGCAAAGAAGCGACGCGAAATTCATCGCATCGCCTACATTATGAAGCGCTCTTAAATGAAAAATCTTAAGAAATCTCCGACGGCCGATATGCGACGTCGCATATCGCAACATCGCGTAAGCAGCACACAATGATTGAATGACTAAGCGCGATCTGCGATGCCGCGATGCTGCGATCTGCGATGAATGCGATTTGCGATAAATGCGATCATGAATTTCTGCGATGACACATCTTGACGACGCGATCCGCGATGCTACGATGTGAGTCGCAGAAATCACCCATCGCAAATTTTTCTCAGCGCAGTATTCAAGGAAAGCTGTCCGTAAACCAAAATTGGGCGCGCGCCTTAAAAGAAATTAATGAATGTACGCCAAAGTATTCAAGAAGGACAGTTTTGTGTTTTTCGAAGAGTCAGTTCGCTATGGGTGTCATGATTTTATACATTCATAAGAGCTTAAAGCTTTCATATCAATCTTTATTATCATTACTCTTTGTAAACGGAAACAGAGGATGAGCAGCCAAGATGAATTCACAAGAAGATACAAATGCATGCGTTGATTTGCTTCATCATAAAAATCTAAAAAATATATCTGCACATATTTCCTCCTGATTAGATGTCATCTCAAACAACAAATATGATCTAGATTCTATACAGGCTGGTTTTGCTCAGGTAGAAAGGAAGAACCAGCAATTCACAAGTACATAACCATCAGTGCTAGAACTGACTTAGCAACAGCAGTATAACTGGCTTCACTTTTACGGCCCTCAGAATTCTGAGCTCTCTCACACGATTCCTTCCATTCAGGAAGTTACGATTAATGATGATATTTTCTTATCGAGAGGACCTTGCTTCTGGCAATGGGAAAGATCTTGAAGGGAGCAACGTCCTTGATGGAATTTAATGACAGAGAGTCGTGTTCAATTGGAACACGTCTCTAAACAGGTTTGAATTGAATAATATGGAAGGCGTGTAATTGGTTTTAGATGCCAGCATGCAGTTGATCCCAATTAGAATTCCTTCCCTCAGGCACGCGGAGTTAAATCACGCATTCAAACTATCAGTTAATCAATTCAAATCCAGTTTTTTTCACGCGGCGGCAAAAAAGAGGCTCCAAAGAACCAAAGATTTCTCCCAGACCGCCACAAATTTCTTTAAACGGTTTCTTGGTTATCTAATTAACCCACCTGGCAAAAAAACCAATGTTTTAGTTTTTCTAAATTCGTCTCTGTTTGGTCGAATCGAACGTTTGAAGTTTGACGTTTTTTCTGTGTTTACAGTTTTTTCCTGAGTTAACAATTCTCTGTTCTGCATTCTTTCTGAGTTGATGTTTGTATTGCTGCATTCGTTTTTCTTGTTTGATCTACTGTTTTGCAGGTGTATTACACAGGTTCAAAAATTACAAGAAGCTCAAAATCATCATCAATTATATACGATATGTATGAAGAAAATAGAGAAGCGCTGCACATGAAACTGATAGGAAGGAGGCAAGTATTAACACTCCAAAGTCCTTAGGGTCTGAGACAATCATTCCCATGACATAACCCAGCAAGTCCATGCATGATTGAGTGTCTAAATTTACAGAATCCTGCATTTCTTGCACCACAACAAGATCAAACATCCATAGTCCCAAGCGAGATGCAGCCACTCCTCCCATTAACATCCAAGATGATAGTTGTTGCTTTTGAACCCAAATTGAAGCCACACATGGCAACAAAATCCACCACTGAATCCAAATGGACCAAAGCCACTGAATCCAATGATCGCACTTACTGCACGGGCAAGGCCCAACACATAGGTTGGAATACCTCTCCATTCTAAGGCTGCTGTCATCAAGGTACCAAAACTTAAGACTGTGAAGTACAACAGAGCCAAAGAAAAACTTGCAAGTGCCACATCTTGCTGCATGTATACCAACCATCCTTATGATATAAACTCACTTCTATATGCATTTTTTTTCTCTGAATTTTTGAATTTTTATATTGCTTAGTCATACCTGCATTTTCATTTTATTGCACTAACATCTTGACTGTAAATGTGAAAAACAGAGTGGTGGCTGCGGAAACTGATTACAGCTGCGGAAACCAGTGTCAGCTGCGGAAACTTGGCACAGCAACCACTTAGCTAAATAGAGATAGTTAGGCAATCTTAATGGAAATGATCATGGGGAAATAACTTTTATTAATGAAATGGATGGCATGGAGTGAAAATGGAAATGAAATGAAGTTTTTATTTTTTCTCTTCTTCTATTCTTTCTTTTTTTTTATTGAATCAATTGAAGTGATGAAGTTTATTTTGTCTCCTATTTTTTCTTAACAATTCTTTTTCTGATCCTCTAGATCACACAGAGAGCAGGAGGAGAGCATACTCAAGAATTATTATTTTTCTTTTTTTACTTAACAATCCTTTTTTTGATCCTCTAGATCACACAAAGTGCAAGAGGAGAGCATACTCAAGAATTATTAACTTTTTTTTCCAGATGTAAGAAATGAGGTCTCCTAATTACACTTCCCCGGCAATGGCGCCAAAATGTCTAGTCAATTTAACGTCTTAAATTGCTCTACATAAATTATCAATCCGGGTATCGTAAACTGATGAAGTGTGGTGCACCATATGTGCTTAGTTAACCTTTCTCTTACTTCGTCGTTTTATAGTTTATGTTGTTTTTGGGGTTTTGTTCTTGTTGCTTTTCTAAAGTGTTTAATGCAACTTAAAACATGTTATTGATGGAGTTAGTATTTAAACAAAAGTGTAAATATACAACTAGTTCAATCGAAATAAAATGCAATAATCAAATAATGAGAGAATGACTATGAGACCCAGTATCCTTGCTGCTTCAGCAAAAGGACAAGATGATTCTATCACGTCATTAGTTCATTAAAAGGCTATGTGCATCACTAATCTACAATCAACTTGAAAGCAATTTATGTACACTAATATACATGTTTAAAAAAAATAAAATGCAGCAATTTAAAAAGACATCTCTACATTAATATACATGAAATAAGAAAAAGAAATGCAAGAAATTAAAGTGACAACTATACAAGGCAGGGGCCCTCTACCACCTATGAAATGAAAGCAAAATTAAACACACTTGCATGAATGAAAAATCTAATCTATCAAACTTGAAAGCAATCAAATAACATAATCAAATCAAAGCAATATTTACAAAATGAAATCTACTCTACCTTACATTCTACAAAGCAAAAATGAAATCTACTCTACCTTACATTCTAATATGCTCCATGACATCTACTTCACATCTCCTTCCATGTTGAGAACATCAAAGCTTTATTCAAATTCTTCAAAAGTACAAAGTACAACAAAGTTCTCCAAAGCTTTCAAAAGCCATCAAGGAAGAACTACAAACTTAAGAACTAGGGACTAAAAAGACTAAAAAGGACTAACAAATGAAGGAGAGAGATCTCCTATTTATACAAAAAGATGAGAGCCATCTCATTAATGAGAATCCATGAATCTCTCCCTCTACCTCTAGAGTCCTAATCAAAATAGGAACTGATAAGACACATGTCTTTTTAGAGTTACAATACAATTAGGAGATGTGACACATATCCTCATGATCCCATGATTCTTTCCAACCAAATTCGAATTTGGCCTTAGAGTGCCACATAAGTGTCTTCTAGAAGTCTCCTTTCAACCTACACATGTCAACAATCTCAACCCATTTGTTAGGTATAAGCATATGCACATTATTTTCTAATGTTTAACCACAAATTCACTTAAAAGGCTTAGAAATAATAAAGATTGGAAAAACATAAAGGTGGGCCAATGATAATGAAAGTGGGATGAATGTGGTGACATAGTAGTGAAATGGAGGTGAAATGGAGGTGATATAATGGACATAATAGTGAAAGTGTAATGGAAATGAATGACATTTTCAATGACATTTTCAAGGCTCAACAGCAGCACTAAGGAGAAAATACAGAAATGGTTAGGAATTAGATTCAATTTTTAGAAATAGTTTTGCTTTAGCAGAAGGGCGGTCATTTAAAACTGTATCCTAAATTTATGTAATTAAGTTAATTAGTTAGCAGTATTTAAACCCTTCTCAGGCATTTGGAGAAGGGTCCAGAAATTTGTCAAAAAACTTGTCCTCAGAACATGCACTTTTGCACCCTCGGAGGGGGTTTTGATGAATGGATGGATCAAGGCTTATTAATGTTTGCATTTGATATCTGCTACTGATGTTGCACTTCTGTACTCTTAGTATATGTTAGAGCAAGGAGAGATAAATCATTGTTGCTTGAAGCTTATGAGTGGAACCAGTCATAAATGGTACTTTTATCTCTTGACCGTTTCTGTTTATATTCTTAAAGTGATATACAGTTTTTTAGTTGTTTATATGTTACTGCATGAATGTGTGAGTTACCATTTGGCACTTTTGTACGGTGGAGTCATTTATTTATGTTTGATATATGAATAACTTATTATGCGATATGCTGTTCACAACTGTTTTGCCTAACTTTTTATGCAAAGTGGTTTATCTTAATTGATTTCTATTCTTATGATAGCTAAATGATCTTTATTACCAGTTATTGTTTGAAATCTCTTTAGATCGCATAATAGAAGAAATACACCCCGGGTTAGCGTAGATTAGATGTGTTGTTTCTCATTAGATTACAATAGCATAGAGTTAGTTTAAAAGTTTGAATTAAATTAGCTTTAAATACTCATAGATCAGCATCATCCAACTCTGCACACACACACACCCTTAAATTGGGAAACTGGTCCCATTATCCCCAGTCAGACCCGCTATACCAAACGGATAAGGAGCTGCCAACCAAGGTCCGGACCGGGTGGGTATCCCCCTTGTTGTCGACCCGATTTTCGGGGCTTCAACATATTTGGCGCTAGAAGGAGGGCCCGAACTATGAATGGCACCTAAATCAAACTCTAAATACCATTCTGAGAGTAAATCGCCCTCATCAACTCCCCTGACTTCCCCAGTACGTTTAAATCCAGAGTCAGAATTCGCTCGAGTATTAACCGCTGCTACATACCCTAATATTTCAGACCAATCTACCATTGAACCCCCTGAAGTTCAAACTCTGATTCGCAAACTCCAGGGATTTTATATTTCTACATAGAGGTCTGATAAATCTAAAAGCAGCGTGACTTCGCAGTACAATCCTGCTCATCCCCTGACCAGATTAAAGAGTGAAAAATTTGGCATCCAGCCAACTGAATTCCCTCTCCCCACCAGGAAAAGAGCAAGGAAAACACCACAAGAGTCTGACAATGAGACTCTTTCATCTACATCGTCCATTTCAACTCCCTCACCGCAAAGTCAGCCACCCACATCTTCATTCCAAACCACCCATCCATCTTCCACAATCCCTCTTCTTCCATCATCTAAGATCATAATATCTTCATCTTCCCAGCCTCAGGGATCATCCTCTGCACTTTCATTTACTAGCAGCTCAACGATGGCCCAGTCTCCATGGAACAATCCTGGGGCAGTTTTAATGCCTCCACCCCTGAGCCAAATACCAGCCCATCCTGAGAAATGGCTACCAAAATTCAATCCAGAAGCAGGAATGCTAGATGAAGAGCACATTAACAATTTCATGCTTTCTGTCAATCTCAACGGAGTTACCAACGAGGATGCTGTTGTCCGGCTTTTTCCCTATACAATGCAAGGAATAGCCGGGTCATGGTACTTTTCATTACCCTCCGGGTCTATCACAAGTTGGGACATTTTTCAAAGTCAATTCCTTACCAAGTTTGGTGATGACAGATCAACGGCAACGTTAATCAATGACCTATCCAATCTTAAAGCCAAGGCTAGAGAACCCATCAAAGATTTCAATTTACGGTTCAATAAGATCCTCAACAAAATTCCCACTGCTTCCCAACCCAGCGAAGAAGTACGATGTGAATGGTATATTACGGCCTTACCATCAAACTTAGCAATCTTCGTGGATAGGGCAAATAAAACAACCTTAGTTGAAAACCTGACAGAGGTGATAGCAGTAGAGAAACGCATAGTAGCCCTGGAAAAGAGATCTGCGATAGAGGAACGCAAATCTAAAAAAGTCACCTTCAAGGAAGACTCCAAGAAGAAACAAACGAAAGACCCTTTCGATTTGGAAGGATTGCAAAAAGTATTAAAGACCATGTCCAATGAGATGATTGACATAAAAAGACAAGTAGCAGAAACTTCTTCAAAAAAGCCCTACAGAGCTTTTAAAAGAGGCCCTTCAATGGATGTGAAACCACCCAACGCTATCTCAAATGTCGAATCCGAAGAAGAGGAAGAAGAAGAGAGTACCACTGAAGGGCAGACCGATGAAGAAGAAGTTGTGGAACTACAAGGAATGTGGGATTTCATCCTCCCACAAGAAGAAGATCAAGAAGCATTTCCGGTTAGCACACGAAGCAAAAATCAACTTGATCCTCCCCAAACTACCCCTAAGCAGAAGGGCGCAAGCCCTGCAGCAAAAGATAAAGTCGCAACAAAGAAAACGACCGCTAAAGCGACTCAATCTAGCCCAGTCCAACCAGATCAAACAACTCCATCAAGAACACTGATAGTGTCGGATGAAATGGAATAGAATATTATTGATGACATGAAAAAGACTAGGGCTAATATCACTCTTTATGAATTGAGCAAATTGAAACATCAACAGAAGATAATGATGAAAGAATTACATGCCGTGCCTACTACATCTTTGCCTACAACTGTAGGTTCCCACAACATGGGAAGACCTCCAACCAACACGATCAATAAGATTGATCCAAATGACATCGCCTTGATTGGAGGAAGATCAAGGTCTCACACTCCCCCTTTTCTTCTCACTTATGAAATTTTCAATAAAAATGTGCACAATTGTTTGGTAGATTCTGGTGCTTCAACGAATATTTTACCCAGATCTATATGTGCCAAGTTGAATGTTCAACCACAAAAATCTGCAGTGCGCATAGTTCAGCTTGATCGATCTCAAGTTGAAGTGATTGATGAACTTAATCAAGTAACCATAAGATTGTCGTCCAACCCGAAGGTATGTCAGGTTATTGACATTCTAGTAGCTGATATCCCAGAATTCTATGGCTTGATTCTTAGCAGGGATTGGTCCGAAAAACTCCATGGATACTTCTCAATCGACTGGTCGCACATGTGGTTACCCTACAATGGTAAACCGAATCAAATAAAGGTTGAACGAGAGTTACACCAGAAGTACATAGTAGCGGAATTGGAGGGAGAAAATGAAGCAATAGCATATAACAGCAGTATCATAGGCAATTACTCGGTAGATTCTGTCCTCGGCAATTTTAATGCTCATATATCACCTTACTTAGAAAATTCAGTTTTGTCCCAAGTCGAAAATGTTTCCCAAACTGATAATTCAAAGTGTGTTAACTTTTAAGATAAACCTATAAATACATCTTTGTTTTGGAAATTATATTTTGATGGCTCTAAATCTAACGAAGGAGCAGGAGCAGGATGCGTTCTGATTAGTCCAGAAGGAAATAAGACCATGCTTACGTGCAGACTTGAATTCGATTGCACAAACAATATAGCGGAATATGAGGCCTTGGTGCAAGGCCTATGCAAAGCAATCGGGTTGAACGTCAAGTAGCTTCAAGTCTTTGGAGACTCTGAGATTGTCGTCAAACAGGTACGTAACACCATACATTGCCTATCAGGTCATTTGAAACACTATCAATCTTTAGTACAAGATTTGACTGAGCATTTCATAGCATTCAATATTTCGTCAATCCCAAGACTCCAAAACGCAAGCGCAGACCTTTTAGCTAATGTAGCCTCTAGACTTATTCCCTCTGAAGATTTTAGTCCAGATAGATTCTCAATAGAATTAATCTTTAGACCGTCCATCCCTGACAACATTACAAATTGGAGAGTATTCAATGACGATCCTGATATTGTAAATTTCCTCACTTCTGAAGGATCCTACTCCAATCAAATAATTGACGAAGACCATCACGATCGACAAATACAACAAGATAGCACTGATAATGCTATACCTAAATCGGTGGTTAAGTTGGAAGACTTATACGATTTGAAAAGTCGGTTTAAAAGATCTACCAATTCTAAGCTCTACAGTTCAACTCTGAACTATGAATTAGTAAACCTAGGAACCGATGATAAACCACAAAACGTTAATCTAGGCCACGACCTAGCCCCTGAAGAAAAATTAGCGTATATTCGTCTTTTGAGACAATACAAAAATGTTTTTGCCTGGAATTACGATGAGCTGAAGACATATGACACTTCTATCATTCAACATACTATCCCTATGATTGACAACGAAAAACCTGTCCACAGAAGAAAAATCCACCCCAATTTAGAAAATCAGATAAAAACTAAGCTAAATAAGTTATTAAAAGCCAAAATAATTTTCCCCGTCAGACATTCCAAATGGGTCTCCAATATGGTACCCGTTAGAAAGAAAAACGGAGATATTAGAATCTACATCGATTTTCAGAATCTCAATAAAGCCTGTCAACCCTCCCACCTATGGAACAGATATTACAGGCAGTAGCAGGCTCAGAACTAATGTCTTTTTTGGATGGATTTTCAGGATACAATCAAGTGCTGGTACATCCCGATGATCAGTTAAAAACCACATTCCGAACTAAATGGGGCACATACACATATCAGAAGATGCCATTTGGTTTGATCAATGCCGGCGCTACATTTCAGAGAGCCATGGACATCGCATTCAAGGGTTTAGTCAATAAATCTGTAGTAATTTATTTGGATGATATAACAGTGTACTCCAAGAAGCAAAGCGACCATCTCAAGACTTGAAACAAATCTTTCAACGATGTTTAAGGTATGGGATTTCACTTAACCCAAAGAAATCTTTTTTCGCATTAAGTGAAGGAAAACTTCTAGGATTCATAGTGTCAAAATTTGGTATTCACATTGAGCCTGACAGAATCAAAGAAATTTCTGAAATATCCCTAACTCATAATAAAAAAGCCATGCAATCTTTCCTTGGTCAAATCAATTTTGTGAAGAGATTTGTCCCAGATTTTTCACGAATTGTTTCTCCTTTGCAAACCATGATTAAAAAGAATTCAAATTTTAAATGGGGTCAAGATGAGCATGAAGCATTCAACCTGATCAAAAAAGCTATCATTAACGCTCCATCTTTAGCAACCCCGAGTTTTTCAGAATCTTTTATCTTATACACATTTCCCTCAGAGAAATCATATGCTGCGATTCTAACTCAAGCAAATCAAGAGAAAGCGGAAGCTCCAATCGCATTTTTTAGCTCGAATTTACAAGGTGCTGAACTCAACTATTCAAACGTGGAGAAACGGGCATATGCTGTTTTCAAAGCGGTCAAATATTTCAGACCTTTCTTACTTAAAACCCATACTAAGGTCATAGTACCGTTTCCAGCGGTAAGAAATCTTCTAGTACAGAAGGATGTGGGTGAAAAAAGAGCAAATTGGATCACTGCTTTACAAGAATACGACCTTGAGATCAAACCAGCAAGCATTGTAAGAGGTCAAGGCTTCTGCAAAATGTTGGCTGGAGCATCGCGAATTCCTGAAAATTCATCTGAAGAGGTACAAATGTATGAGGTAAGCCTAAACGATGCAGAATCATTATATGTTGACACCATTTATTATCTTAAGAACGGGTATGCTCCATCACACCTGGATCACACTAAGAAAAGAGCTCTGAGATTGAAAGCTAAACAATATCAGCTCATAAATGATGTTTTGTTTAAAAATAATTACGATTCTGTTCTTCTTAGATGTCTTGAGAAAACTGAAGCCGAAAAGGTTTTGCAGGAACTCCACGATGGACCAGCAGGCGGACATTATGCTGGAGATGCTACTGCACATTAAATCTTACGTGCAGGATATTATTGGCCCACGCTGTTCAAAGACTCACACAGTTACGTGAGGAAATGCCAAGTCTGCCAAACTACTGCAGGGAGACAAAAGAAACCGTCCATGCCACTACAGCCGGTAAACATCGAGCAACCATTCAGTCAGTGGGGCTTGGACATAATAGGTGAGATCGTTCCTCACTCTTCTAAGCAGCATAGATACATCCTCATGGCAATATATTATTTTACTAAATGGGTAGAAGCAGTTCCTCTCAAGACAGCTAATTCTGAAAACATCATTGAATTCATAGATCAATTTATAATCACTAGGTTTGGATTGCCAACGGCTTTAATGTTTGATAATGCCTGATACTTTTCTGGGAATGCAATGACTGAGTTTGCACTTAAAATAGGGTTCAAACTGAAATATTCGGCCAACTACTATCCGCAAGGTAATGGATTGGCTGAGTCAACAAATAAAAACCTAATTAGGATTATTAAAAGAACAGTTGACCAGAACCAGAAGAATTGGCACAAAACTTTGGTAAATGCTTTATGGGCAGATAGAATAACGAAGAAAGCTTCAATCGGCACTTCTCCCTTTAATTTAGTTTATGGGAAGGAAGTGGTTCTCCCAACTCACTTAGTGATCCCCTCCTTGTCTTTAGTACAATACATCGATGAAGTATCTACTTCCTCCTTACAATTAAGACAAATGGAAATAATTAAATTAGAAGAACGACGAGAACAAGCTAAGAAAACCCATGCTCATCACCAAGCGCTAATAAAATCCTCTTTTGATTCAAGCATATTGACCAGGAAAAATTTTCAGATGGGAGATCTAGTTTTGAAATGGGATAAGGCTCATGAAGAAAAGGGCAAACATACAAAATTTCAGAAGATGTGGCTTGGTCCTTTTCAGATTGTAGAAGTCATAAGCCCATCAACGTTTGTGTTGCAGGATTTAGCATGTAGAAGGGATTCTTTGCCTGTTAATGGACAGATCCTTAAAAAATATTTTCCATAGAAGATTATTCTTCTATTTTATAGGATAGTTTTAGTTTTTTCTTTTCTTTCTTATAAATAAAACCAGTTGTAGATGGTTACTACAAGGGTTCACGAAAAAGACACCAATTCTCTATCAGATTTTTATTTTTTTCGCTTGTACAAATAGTAAAATTTTTCGAAAAATCTGATATTTATTATTGACAGATAGAGTTAAAAACTTTAGCCTAGATATGATACTAGTTTCAACTTCAAAAAATTTGATGAAAGCAACCTTTGGCAAAAAATTGTTCTATATCAGCACAATGAAAGGTATCAATAATAAAATAAAGATTCTCTGTAAAACTGCTGTTTTCAAACTCTATTATTGTCGTCCAGAGCTTTCTTAAGGAAAAACAATGATTTCCTCCCTGCTAAAGAAAATCGCAGCATTTAGAGGAACAATCCGAGAAAACACTATATCTCAAAGAATAAGAGGTCTCATCATGAGCTGGCTTATCATGATCACAGATATTATAACTTGCTGACTTTGCCAATACTGTCCACCAAAACAGGGCAACGACTCAAGATTGTTGCAATCAAAAGACAAGGGGTTTCATCATGAGCCAGCTTGTTCAGCAAAAGTGTAAATCAAGTGAATGACTGTGTCATAATTTGGCCACCAAACCAAGACATTGTTCTTTAGAGAATAAAAAAGGAAAAAAGTGTCAAAATGGGTTTTTCTCTGAAAAGTTGTAAATAGCCTTAAGTAGGATAAAGGATCATTGCTGAGTAACAGGTAACCCTGTCAAGGCTATGGACGCCTGCTGGCAGCAGAGGCTCTACCTACGACAAATGAGCATATTTTAAAAGCCAGCACACAGAGAAGACCTTATTTTATCTTTAAAAGACCAAGTAATGGCTGATGTAAATACAAGGACAAAGCCTGAGGAAGCAAACAATTGGAATAGAAAAATGTTGAAACAAAATATCATTGATAGGATAAGGCATAATGTACTCTATCTGTCCATAACAAAATTTAGACTTATGAAAATTTTTATGCTTTGGAAGTTAAAATTCAATAGAAAAGCAGAGATAACTGGTTCTTCCCAGTGAATCGCCATTGTTGTGGCCACCAACAACCCCCCTCTTTGTTTGGTATTAGCAATAACACCAAGCAAATGGGGACCCTTAATAAAAAATCCAAAAAAACATATTATGAAATTTTTTGTATTCAACTCCTTAAAACTGTATCGCATCGCGAGAAGAGAATAAAACATTTTCTTATGAGCATAATAAACTGCGAAGAAGCGACGCGAAATTCATCGCATCGCATACATTATGAAGCGCTCTTAAATGAAAAATCTTAAGAAATCTCCGATGGCCGATATGCGACGTCGCATATCGCAACATCGCGTAAGCAGCACACAATGATTGAATGACTAAGCGCGATCTGCGATGCCGCGATGCTGCGATCTGCGATGAATGCGATTTGCGATAAATGCGATCATGAATTTCTGCGATGACACATCTTGATGACGCGATCCGCGATGCTGCGATGCGAGTTGCAGAAATCACCCATCACAAATTTTCCTTGGCGTAGTATTCAAGGAAAGCTGTCCGTAAACCAAAATTGGGCGCACACCTTAAAAGAAATTAATGAATGTACGCCAAAGTATTCAAGAAGGACAGTTTTGTGTTTTTCGAAGAGTCAGTTCGCTATGGGTGTCATGATTTTATACATTCATAAGAGCTTAAAGCTTTCATATCAATCTTTATTATCATTACTCTTTTCCTTTGCGTAAACTGTAAGACAGGAAATAACATGAAGCAATGTGCAGGAAACATCTAAGGAAAAGGGGAAAGCGTCAATGCTCGAAGAACAGAGAAGAGATGCCTTCATAAACGGATGCCGCATGCAACAGGACCACAGATTCCAGAGTATCACTCAACAGATGCTGATGTCAATAGGCCATCCAATGCTCAGAGTCAAAAGCGCACAAAAGCAGCATGTTTACAAAAGATCCTGAAGCTTATGCCCGGTAAAGGAAAAAAGGCGCTAAAGAAGGAAAACGCACCAGAAAAGCCCGGAACAAAGAACAAAGGCAGTTTTCGATGCGCGATTAACGCCTAGCGCTAATCACGCATCGCTAAGAAAATTGTTCAGAGAGCAAAGTCCCTAACTTGTTCAGTCATTCGCAAGGCCGGAAACCGAAATAGCAAAAGCAAAATCAGTTTGAGAGAAATTTGGGTTATTACCAAGTATACACGCAGTGAATAGACCCAGCCAGAAGAAGATTCTCGTAAATATCTTCTAGTTTACCAGAAAGTGGTGCCAGCGCGTGTTATTTCTATTTTCGTAGCTCAAACGAAAGCAGAAGGCGACCAACCGACTCTTCCCAGGCGAATGATGTATGCTTGCAGCACTAAGGAGCAAATACAGAAATGGTTAGGAATTAGATTCAATTTTTAGAAATAGTTTTGCTTTAGCAGAAGGGCGGTCATTTAAAACCGTATCCTAAATTTATGTAATTAAGTTAATTAGTTAGCAGTATTTAAACACTTCTTAGGCATTTGGAGAAGGGTCCAGAAATTTGTCAAAAAACTTGTCCTCAGAACATGCACTTTTGCACCCTCGGAGGGGGTTTTGATGAATGGATGGATCAAGGTTTATTAATGTTTGCATTTGATATCTGCTACTGATGTTGCACTTCTGTACTCTTAGTAGATGTTAGAGCAAGGAGAGATAAATCATTGTTGCTTGAAGCTTATGAGTGGAACCAGTCATAAATGGTACTTTTATCTCTTGACCGTTTCTGTTTATATTCTTAAAGTGATATACAGTTTTTTAGTTGTTTATATGTTACTGCATGAATGTGTGAGTTACCATTTGGCACTTTTGTACGGTGGAGTCATTTATTTATGTTTGATATATGAATAACTTATTATGCGATATGTTGTTCACAACTGTTTTGCCTAACTTTTTATGCAAAGTGGTTTATCTTAATTGATTTCTATTCTTATGATAGTTGAATGATCTTTATTACCAGTTATTGTTTGAAATCTCTTTAGATCGCATAATAGAAGAAATACACCCTGGGTCAGCGTAGATTAGATGTGTTGTTTCTCATTAGATTACAATAGCATAGAGTTAGTTTAAAAGTTTGAATTAAATTAGCTTTAAGTACTCTTAGATCAGCATCATCCAACTCTGCACACACACACACCCTTAAATTGGGAAACTGGTCCCATTATCCCCAGTCGGACCCGCTATACTAAACGGATAAGGAGCTGCCAACCAAGGTCCGGACCGGGTGGGTATCCCCCTTGTTTTCGACCTGATTTTCGGGGCTTCAACAGGACCCCGCAAAGACTTGGCACGAGCTCCCTTATCTAGTGACAGACGATGTCATATTCACCATCCTTGAGTCGTGGCCGCTGGAGTGGCACACTCCAGCCAGCTCCGCTGTGGAAGCAGAGAAGTCCGCCGCGCAGAGGAAAAAGGATGAGGCAAAACTGCAGATGGCGCAGTTGGCAAATAAGCGAAGGAACGAAGCAGTGGCAACCAAGGCCCAGGAGGCGCGCAACGCTGCGAAGGCGGTAGAAGAGTAGCAGAAGGCAGTAGAGGAGGAGCACGAAGGCCAGAAGTCACCTTCACCCGAACAGGAAATAGATATAGAGAAATGTGGCACAGACCTGCGGACAATGTCCACACAGTTGAAACAATAGTGCCCAAGAGAGAAGGAAGGGTCGCAGAAGAAGTCAAAGGCTTCAAAAACTTCTTTCGACCTGATCATACTCACTGAGGGGGATCTACATGACATTGGGGAGACGGAAAGGGGCATCACCGCAGAGGCCCTATAGCAGTTTGTGGAGGAAAACCAGATGGTGTTAGGGGCCCTCCGGGCCCAGATAGAGGAGTTGCAGGTGCGTACTCCACAGGCTGGCACTACATCAACTAGCCTCATAGTAGGCATGTCCGCAAATGAGGAAATGCTGTGCACCCGAATGACTAACATTATAGTGCTTCCAGATGGAGCACTCGTGATTTTGCAGGATGGAGTTACTATAGAACTGTGAGCCAGGGAGGTCCGCGCGCTCCAGGTCATGAGTGAGAAACGTATCAACAGTTAATAGTTGATCCTACAGCACGACAAGGTAGTGGCACAAAACTGACAGCTAGTGCAAGTGGTTAAGGAAGCCTGCTAGATGGTCCTGGAGATAGCCATCCAAGCAAAGGAACCAGTGGAGGCGAGCATCCGGAAACTAGTAGTAGGGGTGCGCGGGGCAAAGGAAGAGATGGCTAAGGTTCAGCTAGAGCTGAACCTTCAGATAACCAAACTACAATTGAAGGCATAGCCTTCAACTCCGCCAGAGGTTAAGGAACAGTGCACCAACGGGATTATAGTAGCAATAGCAGAGGTCAACAGTGCAGTGAAAGACTACACAAAGCTGTTCAACGAGTCGTTCGAGGTTATCACCACTTTACAGGAGGACTCAAACATACATCGCCTAGAAATAGAGGCACGCAAGCTACAATAGAAATATGATGAAGTAAAAGGGACTGCGTAGACGATTTCCCTTAAATAGAGGCTCGTGCAGATGCAGCAGGCGAAAGCGCTCAAGGAGAAGGTATATGCTGTTCGACATAAGGAAATAGTTTTGAAGGTGTGCTTACAACTATGGATTAATGAGGCATATATCATTACAGCCTCTATTGAAGCAAAGCTTATCCAGATGCAAGGAACACAGGAACAGGTTTCGTGAAGTAGTTCAGCTACATCGGTCTCTTAACAACGCGTCCAGGAAGTGCAGCAGGCAGTTGCTCAGTGCACTGCTGATCTTGCAGCTATCTAGGCCGAGTTGGGAGGTCTTCACCCAAAGATATCTGCACTAACAGAGTGACTCGAGGGTGAGTCACGATGTTTGTGTTGGGGGCCTATTAGGCACGGGATCCCCCAAGGGAAGTTTTATGGCTTAGAGCCTAGATTTTGGTCAAAAGTTGTAACCCCGATGTAAAGACTCTGCATTTTGTGGGTGCGGAGCGCGTAGTTTGTAAAAGAGTCATAGAGTTGTCTGCCCTCAATTTTGTAATGTAATGTCAGTTGTGGATATCTACCCATGGTCCACGGACCACAGGATTGTATAAATAGAGAAAGGCTCTAATTAGTTAAAGAGATAGATAGATAAGGGAATAATAATGATAAGGATGAAGAGTTGAGTCGTATATGAAGTTTAGAGTCTAGTTTTGGGTCATAGAGTAGGAGAAGGCTCTATAGCTGAGTGCGCAGAGGCCTAGTAGTCCACATCTGAGTGCACGGACCCCTGTAGTTGAGTGTGCAGGGTGAGTCGAGTCTGTAACAGTTGGAGCATTAATAAAGAGAAGTTTCATATCCATTATGCGTATTTATTTCATGTTTTATGCATTTTTTATATTGAATATACATTACACTTTTAATGCTTATATGATGCGCGAATATGTATGAGTGTGTTGAATAAGTGAATGCAAGATAGAATATCTGTTTACGTGAAGTTAACTAACATCTTTAAGAAGATAAGTAAGATATGTGGTGTAATTTGGGAAATAGCATAGGACGCTGCCATAGCAACATGAAAGCATATCTGCCCCTGGTTAGGGCTATGCGAGAGGCGATTATAACAGATCGTGAAGGTATTGAAGGTCAGGGCGGTGCGCGAAGTGACCTGCACGAAGGTAGGCACAGTTGGACTAAATCGACACCTTAGACATCTCAAGGGTGCAGAAACTTGGTTCCAGCATCCCCCCATACTACTTCAGGTCAGACTTCAGTCCGCGCTTTGCAGGATGACGCCAAAAGGGCCAGTAGTGTAGGGATTGGTTTTCTAATTAACTCTGAACCTGGGTTAAGCCCCCTCAAGCCAAATTTTTTTTTGACATTGAGGAGGTAGATTCCCCATTCATAATTAAAAATCGGAAATCAAGTGCTAGGGAAGCGCGAAAGAAGCAAAATTTAGATAAATCCACTGGTGCAGAGCTGATGGTCCTCACTAAGGGGGACATCAACGAGATTAGAGACAGAGTTCGAGCTATGATGGAGGGAATATAGGGGAACATTGAAGACTAATATAAAATATTTTGACAGAGGTCCAACAGGGCCTCAAGCAGCTATAGGTTAAGGTGAGCGAGGTTCAAGCAAGGTTTGCTCAGGCGAGCATGGTTCAAGCGAGTGCGGTACCATCAAGAACAAAAGCAGGTAGTGCATAGACAACAATAATCGCATTCGAGCTCCAGGTTGTGCCACTACCAGGCGATGCTCTACATTTTGAGACTGCTGAAGATCAGGAGTGCGCGTAGCAATGGAAAAATATGAGTATCAATCTTGCAATGCTCCCTATTCAGACCTTACATGAGTTACATCAATGAGTCATCGATGAACTAAAGGTGTTGGAGAAACGTGATCTGTTGGTAATCAAGGAATTGAAAAATTACAATTGACAGATTTTCAAGGACAAGAATCAGGTCCTCAAGGATCATGATGAGGTAGTTGCGCACAGGCAGTGTCTAGAAGAGGCCATCACCAAAGCTTGGAGCAAACTACCGGAGCTCCAGATCTAGACAGAGGAAACATTTGAAGAGAAGCTTTAGAAGCTTGTGGAAGAAGTAAAAGAATCAAAGGCGTAAGTCGACAAAGTCAAATTCTAGCTGGAAATGCTGATCGCAGAGTTGTAGATGAGGCTGAAGCCGACAACTCCACCAGAGGTTCGCGAGAAATGCGAAGCAAATATCAAGGTTGCTATGGGGAATATATCTACTACAGTCAATGACTGTAGCCATATCTTTGAAGACACCAATATATATGGGCCTTGCTGCAGGAGGACCCACATGTACAGAAGATACAGGCAGAGATTTGTGACAAGCAACAACAATTTGATGAAATCAAAGTGACGACACAGACCTTAGCACCAGTGCAACGATTTGCTTATCTTCATGAGGGAATTATTTTGCAGGGACAGTGGAGAGCAAGCTAAATATCATAAGGCAGATGCAAAGAACCATCAGCTTGGCGACAACAGGGCCGACACAGAGAAGTTGGTAGAGGAAGTACAACAAGCCACCAAGCAGTGCATAGAGACACTTCAAACTTTGAAGTATGTATACAACAGTCTCAAAGAAAATATTCATCACATACCAGTTGAGTGACTCGGGAAAAGTCACATCTTTGTGTTGGGGGCCTGTTGGGTAGGGTCCCCATAGGTCAAAGTTTTATCAAATTTTTGTAAAGAGCCCGTATTTTGAGGAGAGGAGTACGCTTGCGCAGTGTTTTAGGAATCATAGGGGCTTTAGGGTGGGTCAAAGCCCCTTATTTTTTAAAAGGGTGGAAACAACTTACATGTTTTGAGCTCCACCCATGGTTTGTGGACCATGGTATTGTAAGAGAAAAAGATATACACATGGTTGTCTTAGTAAGTCAAATTAATTAATCGATTTGATGTTTTGAGTTTGTAATTATCCTATCTTTTTGTGTTAGAGCAAAAGGGAAGGTTCCTGCAACTATGTGTGCATAGACCTTGGTAAGTATGCAGCCGTGTGGGAAGGTCCCTGCAGTTGTGTGTGCCGGGTAAGAAGGATTGTAATTGTGAAGATCTGAAGATAATAAAGAACATTTTGAAGGAAAATATATGTATTTACATTTTGTACTTTACTTTATGCAATTACTATTTACTTTTGTGCTGTGATGAGAAAGATAAGATTATAACTAATATATGAATGCTATTATAGTTAATTATAGTTAAGATCCATTGATTTATGCACATTAGTTAGAGTGTTAGATCTACAAAGTAGTATTTTTGTATGAATAGATCAAATTCAGTATAATATTAAGTAAGATTGCGTTGCATAGTAATAGATCTATAGGCAAGTCAGATTAAGTTAAGACGCACACTCCATATCCTTTTGGATGCGGAAACCTGGTTCCAACATCCCCAAATATCACCTCGGGTAAGACTATGGTATGCACAAGTAGATTATTTCCAAGGGGCCGATGATAAAGGGTTTTATTGGTTAGCACAACTAACTTTGAACCTGGGTCTAATCCCCCTCAAGAAAACACCCACCATGATGCATATTCCTCAATAGGATCCACTCCTCATCTATCTATTTGGATTCTAGAAGATTCACTCCCCTTGTTTGATCAATAACATAACCCATACTCGAGACATCTATGTCCATTATAGATCAAAACATATTTCAACTAGAATTTAGTTCTTCACTCCAATTTGAGGACAAATTCATTCTTTGTAACCTTCTTCAAATGTGAATGATTGAGGTGATGGATGAAGTTATGGTGACGACCTAAACAAGAAATTTAGATCCCATTGTTTTCCATTTGGAGGGTGAAATTATCCCTTCTGTCCTCTCTAGCAAACAAGCCATCACATTCATTAATGTTCTCTTGAGACACCCACCATGGGGGATCCTTTCCCATGTTATTACTAACATATTATTTTCATTGAAATTTTGGAAAGGAAAGAATATTTGAGCATGTTATGAAATTGGAATTGTGATTTTGAAATGTATTTTTACTATTGTGTACAAGTGGTCATGGGGTCCACTCCCTTGGCCAGTATGAAATGGGATTTTCTCAATGAAAAATATTTTTTTTCAAGAAAAGTATCATGGTCTACATTAACATGTTCTTCATCATAATAATCATCCAATCATTTGTGAAAAATTCTATACCGAAATCCTATTGCAACAATTGGAATTATTTATTCTAATTGTTAATTAAATTAGTAGTTTATTGCTACGACAACAATGAAATAAACACACTACAATATTCACAAAAATACTATGGAAAATAATAGTGCTAGAAACTGAGAAATATGCTAGCATACACACATAAAAATTGACACACTTATTTTTGGACTAAATTCCCTGGAAAAACCCAACATGGGAAAATCAGTGCATCAATTGAGGGGTTTTTATTATTAAGTAACAGTGAGAAATTTTGAGTACAATAAATATTGCCAAACTAGTGAATCTATTCAAGATGATTACTAGAAAAATTTATCTGAGGGAAATTACCTTCTCTCTGAGAAATTCGGACACTTGGTTTCCATTGAAAATCTTGTTGTCCAACTGGGTCTGCACAGGCTCTCCATCACTCTAGAGCTACCTACCACATGTGTTCCTGAATCGACTGCCAATCTAGTCGTCTTGCCTACTGTTGACTGGTAAGATGCTTCTCCAACCCTCTGGAAAACTTTCCTAACCTCTAGAACTGAAAACGCCTTCCTCTTCAACTGTATCGAATTTCCCTCTTGAGGCTCTGCACTACCTCTGTGAAGCCTCCTGGAGAAAATCTCATCCTCCTCTTTCTAACTCTCTGGAATTGGAAAAATTCCTTCGTACTCACTCTCTCTACCCCTCACTACTTCCCTTTTCCTGCTCGAACTCTTCTGGAAACTGTTGTTGCTCTCTGGAAAATCAAACCACCCAAGGAAATCGATCTCAAGTGTGTATGTTCTCCATCTACCCATCGAATTCTTCTTATAATATTTTGTTGGGACTCTAATGACCAAGATTAAAATTTAATCAAGGGCCAAGATCATATCTGGGTTGATCCATGTGAGTTTATCGATGATTCAAAACTTTCTCAATTAATTCTGATTAATTAACCCCTTTTCCTAAGTTTAGACTTAGGAAATATTAAAAATAGGCTAATAACCTAATTGAGACACTTCTAGGTGGAATTTCCATAAACTATTTGTGGGTTATGGAGAATTCTTGTGTTTTAGCCTCTTTAAAAAGCTTCAATACTTTAACACCTATGATGCTACAAAAACTAATACTCCCTCTTAGCGAGGAAGGTGTTCTAGTGCTACAAAACTGCTACAAAACCATGTCTCTGTATCACCCTCTGTCACGTTGCTAATGTCTGGCCACTGCGACTTACTGGCACTGCCCACCAACCACTACGCAACTCTGATGTTGCATCTGTGCTGTTGTTGACATTGTTATACTGCTTCCAACTCTGCATATGCATTGAAACTCCCTCTCATCTATTGTTGCTACAATTACATCTACTACAACTAAGAAGCATCCAAAATACTGAATCAATTGTGTCTGTGATGCATTTTTCTCTTGAGATACTAGCTCCTGCAATTTCTACTAAAGAATATGTGTTGCTGCTAACTATTCACTGAGCTACCTGATTTGTTGTCAACATTGCATCTACACTCCTTAGCACCTGATTACCACTAGTTGCAACTCTCACTCATGAATCTGACTGCATCTCTAATACTGATCCATACTGCTACTGAATATTGCGGGCCCCTGTAGGAAGGTAATGATCCATGAGGAGGACACCTCAATAGACCCTACCCATCCTTTGTAACTTTGGGACTATATTTCCATATCACCCTACCTCACTCCTGGAGGTATAGTTTCACACAAGGAAAAATATTCCTCCAACTTGGAGGACAATTTATCTATCTTTGCGGACGTTTCCACCTAGTCCTACTTCTTCTACTTTTCCTTCTTCCTGAGAGGAAACTGAATACTGTAGTAGCCAAACTCACAACACCTTAAGCACTTGAACTTACATAGGTCCTTCTTATTCTTCTTCTTTTCCTGTCCCTGACTAGGACCCTTTGATGCTAGGGCCACATTCTTATCTTCAACCTTCACACCCTTGTTACTATTTCTGTTGATGATACTCTTCAATAGAGCATGACTCAACTCCTCTTTTTGTAAGTCAAACCACATCCTGTCCCATCTGGGAAATGTTTCAATGCTCTAGATACTTTGGACAAACACCTGCCACTCCTTTGAGACATTGCTCAGTGCCAAATGTACAAACTATGTTGGTTGAGCTGCCTCCACAACAACTACAAGCTGATCATGGACCTCCTAAATCTTGGTGAGGAAGGCATGAATGCCTTCACCCTTCTGGATCCTAATGCCTCTCATATTTTCCTAGAGAAACATATGCCACTACTTGAAAGTACTCTGATATATTTGGGAGAGATCATCCCACATTTCCTTCGTCTTCCCTTTATCTTCCACATGTGAGGCTATATGATCTCAGACTCCATCCAATATCATCTGCTTCACCTTTGCTATCTATTTTCTGTACTCCTTTAGCTGATATGCATCCTAGGGTATGACCACCACATTATCTACATAAGATATTAGGCCATATTCATCTAGAAGGAAGGATATCCTACATTTTGAGATGACATAGTTGGAGGCTCCCTCCAACCTATCCTGATCTCTAAGCCTAGTCGTGGGCATCTCTGAATCTGGTAAAAAATCTCCCTCTTTCTCACTACTCGGCTGTTGATACTGCTACACACACTCCCTTATGGAGTGAGAAAATTTTCTCACAACTTCCACCAATTTACAACTAGAAAATCAGATCTCTAAAACTCAAAACCCCTTGAGAGAAATTTTCCTGTGTGTGTTCTCTTCCTCTTCCACCCGGTTTTGATTATGCTACTACAAACTGCTGCAAAACCCTCTACACATAAACAGGGAATTTGGTCAACAAAAATTTGAGCTACTATTTATTCCCCATCCTGTTGGAATCACCTTTTCTGGCAAGTTGATTTCTCCCCCCCCTGCATTGAAAAATAAAACTTTCCTAAGCTACTCGCACTGCTTGACTTAGGCTCTGTACAACCCCAAAAAATTCATCTTGCTTCTCCCTCTGAACAATGAATTTATGCCTCCGCTTTTGATCTAGGTGGATATGGGTGGCCACCCTCCTATTCCACCTAGACCCCCCAGTTAGTTTCATTTGTTTCCTTGTTCATTTCAACATTTACTATTTTTAGCAGTTTTTCGAGTCCTAAACTTCTGGAGTAGTTTTGACCCCCTAAACGACGTTTTTTTGGGGTCTACGATAGGCCCATATCGATAGGCAAGGGCCTGCAGCGAAACCTGTAGTACTCAGATATACCTTTCCAAAAAGGTATTGTACATGCCAAACCAAGATAATATGGCCAAGTTACGACCTCGGGAAGTTGGTTGCCCAACTAACCCCAACGGGGCCCACAAACTCTTGGTGTTACATCTCCTAGGGTTATGATTTTAGTTGTTTAGGGTTTTCTCATGTTTTCCAATAATAAATAGGCCCTTGAGCCTCATTGTAACATAGTTCAAAGACATGTAGCCGCCACATCTCTTCTTAGAGATAAGATACCGTCACTCGAGCTATCTTATTTCCGTTTTGTTTGTAAGCATAGTTCAATATTTTTCTATTAATGAAATGAAGTGTTTTTCTATTGCATCTCTATGTTTATGAGTATATCTGCAAGTTTTTGTGTTCATGTTTAAGTTCATATCAACGGTATTAGAGCAGTCTTCTCTCTCTGTTTTTCTTTGCATGTCCCCAATGAGGTCATGGTATAATGAGTTAGGGCTTGATCTAGTTGAACCTTTGTAAGATCAGCCTCGTGAAACCCGATGACCTCCTATGGAAGAAGAAAAGAAAGATGAGGGGGCAAGAGATCCTTTCAAAATGTTGCTCTAGGAAGCCCTTGAGTGACAAAGGGACGTGATGATGGATAACTTTGCCCAGATCCTTTGACGACTACCCACATGCAATGCATCTTCATCCAGCAACTACTCTGGAGGTGCCACTCCTTTTAAGGTACAAGTTAACTTCAATATTCCCATATTTGAAGGCTTGATAGATGTAGATGCCATAGATAAATGGTTAAATCTATTGGAAGGATATTTTTCAGTTCATGACTTTTCCAATCGGGAAAAGAGTACTTTTTCACTTCTTAAAGCCACACCACACGTCAAGGACTGGTGTGAAACCTACTGTGAACAAAAGGAAGAGAGTGAACCCTCGCTGTTTTCAGCCACACCCAGTTGGAATTCTTTTCAAGATGCCATCAAGGAACGATATTACCCTGTCGGGAGCTATGAAGACAAACACATAAAGTGGACCATGCTATGGCAGGAAAGGGACCAAGATGTGCCAGAGTTCACAAATAATTTCCATACCCTTCGCACAAAGCTAGTTATCAAAGATACTGAGTGGAATTTGGTGCTCAAATACTGTGGCTATTTACACAAGTACATATAAGACGAGATGGAGTTCCTGGACATTTCCTCGCTCAACGTGACGTATCAGTACACTGTCAAGATTGAGAAAAAGTTTAAACAAAAGAAGCATGAATTTTTATCTGTGAATCCTAAGCAAGGAGAAGGCGCCCCCAAACCACATAACAAAGGACCAGGCTAAGGTGGGGCTACTTAGGACAGCCCATCGAAGCCGCAAGAAAAGAACAACACCCCAAGTGAGTGTCGGGCCAAGCAGTCACTCGTGGCCGAGATTAAGGCTTTTGAATCAGATGCAGGTTCCAACTCTAAATTAGAACCCAATAAGGGAACTAACAAAGGGAAGTAGATCATTGATGCGGATCCTAGTTCCACCATGGCCACAACCAAGATCCAGAAGATTAAGCTTGAAGATCCAAAGGACGGGGAACACCTCTTCCACTCATAGACTTGGGTGAAGGGTTCTCCGCTACAGTTCATTATTGACAATGGGAGCCAAAAGAACCTCATTTCAGTAGAGGTCATGAAGCAACTAGGCCTAAAGATTACAACACATCCACATATGTACACCATCGGGTGGCTTCACCAAGGACGAGATCTTCGCATCAACTAGTAGTGTCACCTTCCCTACAGCATCAAGCCCTTTACAGATGAGGTACTGTGTGACGTTGCTCCTCTTGAAGTTTATGATGTATTGTTAGGACAAACATTCTTGTGGAAGTGACATGTTGTATATGCATATAGACCCCACTCTATGATTATTAATTTGGATAATAAGTTGTACAAGATACCAAAGATAGCCCTGCTTACCACCATCTCTTTGATCACTACAAAGAAATGAAATAAGATAATTTCCCAGACCAAGAATTTTTTTTTCCTTATGATTTTCCCCCAAGCCAATAAGGAGGTTGTGGCCATGAATTCCAGTCAGGTCTCCTCTGCACAACAAAAATAGATGGACAAAGTCGTGGAGGAGTATAAGGATATTTTCACCTCACCCATAGGGGTACCTCTGCACTGTGAGGTGAAGCACTCCATCGATCTGACCCCAAGTGCATTGCTTCCAAATGGACCGATCTATCGACGCTCGATTCTAGAGAATTATGAGATCAAGAGACAAATTAAGGAACTATTATAGAAAGGGCACATCAGGCCAAGCTCATCACCTTCTGGGAGAACGATTATAATGGGACAAAAGAAGGATGGGACTTGGAGGCTCTGTATCGACTATCAAACACTGAACAAGATCACTATCCAAAAGAGGTACCTAATCCCACAAATTGATGACCTTCTGGACCAGCTCAAGGGGGTGGAATATTTCAGCAAGATTTCCTTGAAGTCAGTTTATCACCAGGTGCCTATCGAACCCTCTGATGTGTGGAAGACTGCCTTCAAATCCAAGTAGGGCCTTTTCGAATGGTTGGTCATGCCGTTTGGATTGACGAACACCCCTACAACCTTCACAAGGTTGATGGACGACATATTGTGACCCTTCACCAATGCATTCATGGTGGTGTATTTATATGACATCTTGATCTTCAACTAGAGTTGGGAAGAGAACCTCCACCATATTCGATAGGTCCTTCAAACCTTGTGCCAACACACGCTGTGTACTAACTTGGAGAAATACACTTTTGGCCTGACCCAGGTTCAATATCTAGGGTACATCATTGATGAGTAGGGTGTACACATGGACCCATCCAAGATACAAGTCATTCGGGATTGGCCAGCCCCAACTACCATAACATAGATCCACAACTTCTTGGGTCTTTCCAATTTCTACCGTAGGTTTGTGTTTGGGTTCTCTCATATCACTTGGCCTTTAATTCAAGTCTCCAAGGGTAGAGAGAAAGAAAATTGTTTTTGGTCGAAAACCCAACAACAAGCATTCTCTGAGTTAAAGAAATGCCTCCGTTCTACACCAGTGATCACATTACGAGACCCACAACAACCATTTGAGATTGAGACAGATGCTTCCGACTATGCTATTAGTGTGGTTCTTACTGAGCATGGGCATCCAATGGATTTGCACAGTGAGACGCTTTTAGATATAGTCCAAAAGTACCCCACTTACGACAAAGAATGTATTCCGTTGTGTAGGCTTGCCATTACTGGAAGCATTACATTATGGGGAAGGAAACGGTCATCCACACAGACCACCGACCTCTATAGTTCATGCAAGCAAAAGGGAAGCTGCAAAACGATCGCCATTAGAAACGGTCCACCTATTTGCAATAGTTCCATTTTAACATTAAGTATAAGAAGGGCAACACTAATAATGTTGCTGATTGCAGTCGACCATCGGTCATGGTGCTGATCACTGTGCTCGACAGATTCTCTAAGATGGCCATCATGGTGGCTTGCGAGAAGAGTATCACAACAGAGGCCACTGCTAAGCTCTTCTTTGAGTGAGTATGGGTACACTTTTGGATCCCACAGTCCATTGTATCAGATCGGGACAACAGATTCTTGAGTGCATTTTGGTTCTCTAGTTGATGATGGATACAAAACTTACTAAGTCCACGACTTTCCATCCCCAAACTAATGTCCAAATAGAGGTTGTCAACAAGATGATCATACACATTCTTCACATGTACAAATCGAAGCATCCATGCACATGAAATGAAAGTCTCCCCTATGTCCAACACAACTACAACAGATCTATCCATAGCTCAACATGCCATAACCCCTTTCAGGTAGGGCTATGATTTAAGCCATTATGCCCAATTAATGTGGCCATACAATTTGTATCCCCTCAGGTAGATTCAACTCATGTTCAGTTCGAAGTTGAAATGGCTAATAACTTCATTGAACACATTGAACACATCCCCCAGTAGGTCCATGATATATTGGATAGAGCCAATGCTAGGTACAAGCAGTGCCATGATCAACATCGAGTGCCACACAAGTTCTAAGTGGGCGACAAAGTTTGGCTACATTTGTAGAAGGAGCACCTTGCTGGACCCCACCGCACACTTTGCCCACTTTGATATGGACCATACGTCATCACCAAGGCCATCGGTGACAATGCCTTCGAGATCCGCATCCCACCATTCCTTTGTCTGCACCTAGTGTTATATGTAGATCACCTTCGGCCATACTTTCCACCATTGTTGGACACATCAGACATTGAAAAAAAATTCACACTAATAGAGCTCAACCCGGACTACATGGAACAAGCCACAACTGATCAGATCATGGACACAGAGATCAATAACACTTTCCAACAGAGGATACAACTATATCAAGTTTTCAAAGTAGGTCAACTCCTTCACTAGGGCTAGTGGTTCACCAGGGATTAGGTTCAACAGAAATTTCCTCACCTCATGGAGGCTCTGCATGCAATGGGGACCATTGCTTCCTAAGGGGGGAGGAATGATCCAGGTGGATATTTTTTGCCACTCAGCTATTCCACCTAGACCCCTAGTCAGTTTCATTTGTTTCCTTCTTTATTCAAACATTTACTATTGTTAGTAGTTTTTCGGGTCGTGAACTTTCGGAGCAATTTTGACCCCCTAAACAACGTTTTTATGGGGTCCACGGTAGGCCCATTTCCATAGGTAGGGGCATAAGGTGAAACCTGTAGGACACAGAGAGACCTTTCCAACAAGGTATCGCATGCGCCAAACGGAGATATTATGACCAAGTTACGACCTCGGGAAGTTGGCCACCCAATTAACCCCAATGGGTCCACACAAAGTCTTGGTGTTACATCTCCTGGGGTTAGGGTTTTGGTTGTTTAGGGTTTTATCATGTTTTCCAATAATAAATAGGCCCTTGAGCCTCACTGTAACACGGTTCAAAGGCATCTTATTTCCATTCTGTTTGTAAGCATAGTTCAATATTTTTCTATTAATGAAATGAAGTGTTTTTATATTGCATATCCATGTTTATGATTATATCTGTAAGTTGTTGCATTCGTGTTTAAGTTTAGATCAGCTTTTGAGCTTCCCTGTCCGATAAAAAACCTTCTGATACCATGTGAAAAATTTTCTATTGAAATACTATTGCAACAAATGGAATTATTTCTTCTAACCGTCAATTAAATTTATAGTTTATTATTATGGAAACAAATAAATAAACACACTACAATGTTCACAAAAACACTGGGGGAAATAATAGTGCTGGAAACTGAGAAATATGCTAGCATGCACACATAAAAATTGCCACATTATTTTTGGACTAAAGCTCCTGGAAAAACCCAACATGGGAAAACCGGTGCAACAATTAAGGGTTTTTATTATTAAGCAACAATGATAAATTTTGAGTACAATAAATATCACCAAAATGGCAAATCTATCCAAGAGGAAAACTCGCAAAAATTATTTAAGGGAAATTACGCTCTCTCCGAGCAATTCCGACACTTGACTACCAATGAAAAGCTAGCCATCCAGCTAGGCCTGTGCTGACTCTACATCACTCTAGAGATGTCTGCCACACATGTTGCCTAAATCGACTGTGAATCTAACTGTCATGCCTAAAAAAATTTCCCATCCTCTGGAACTGAAAACGCCTTTCTCTTCAGTTGGATGGAATTTCCCTCTTGAGGCTTTATGCTGGCTTTGCGTAGCCTCCTGGAGAAAATATCAGCCTCCTCTTTCTGACTCTCAAGAACTAGAAAATTCCTTCGGACTCACTGTCTCTACCCCTCTACGCTTCCCTTTTCTGTGTCGAACTCTTCCAACAACTATTGTTGCTCTCTTGAAAATTGAACTACCTAAGGAAATCAATCTCAGTTATGTATGTTCTCTATCTACCCATCGACTTCTTCTTATAATCTTTTGTTGGGACTCCAACGACCAAGATTAAAACTTAATCAAGGGACAAGATCATATCTGGGTTGATCTGTGTGAGTTTTTAGATTATTCACACATTTCTCAATTAATTATGATTAATTAACCCCTTTTCCTAAGTTTAGTCTTAGGAAATATTTTTTTCTCAGTAAAGTCTACTTTTATATTAAGGAAAGAAACATATTTACATGGTTTACATCATCCGAGGAGGCCGAGGCCAGTCCTCTAACAGTAGCAACTGGTATAGACTATCAATCTGCTGAGAAAGATTTACAAAACCTTGTCCATTTGGGATTTCCTTGGACAGCAGACAATTTGAGTGTGGACATACAAAAATACAGACACTGTTGACATAATTGACTTTAACATTTGACAAGCTTGCTGAACTGACCCGAAACATGCAGCCATGGTAAGGCTGAGTACTAGGACTGAAAGAAAAAACTGAAATAGATACTATCAGAGACATAAACAACTTTGCAAAACTAGAGAAGAGCACCCGAGGAGGCTTAAACTGGATGGATGGGCGACGCTGGTGGCTGCCCATTCTCCGGACTGGGTGAGTCGAGCCAGATAACGAGCTCCTCGCCATTCTGAAGCTGTCCATCCGAGTCATGGCCTTCTTCTTTGCCCAAAGCATAATTGATAGGCGGCATAATTTCTTGCACAGACGCGTCTTGCTGAGGCTGGACACTCTGCGCTGTTGCTTCCTGAGGACGGGGGGCACGATAAACCAGGCCATTCATGTCCCCTAGAAGAATGTCGCTGCCTTGGATACTTGCAGAGGCAGGGGAGGTCGAGGAGGGGTCTTCAGGTGCCTCCTCCGAAAGATAGACCGAGAAATTAACAATCACATCTGACCCAATGAGTCTTCTTGGAATTCTGAGTCGGAATGTCTGGTATGTATCCCTCAAAACCAGAAACTCCTGCTCAGAACTGGAGGACGCGGGACGCACAGCAGCCATAGGAGTAATTGGATGCGGCTCTTCCACAGCATTTGCAATCCGAATTCCTGATCTTCCACCTCGTCGCGGCACCCCTCTACCGCGCGGCATGGCTACTAACCCAAGGTCTTTGAAACTCTGATCTACCGCCCTAATTCGGCCCGACAGAACCTCCTCTTGCCAATTGCCAGCACTGAAAGGCTTTCTCTGTTCATGAGCGGCCTGGGCTTTCCCATTTAATAGCGAATTCTCCTTGATCACCGCGGGCAGAGGGCGATGAGCCATCCTCCTTGAGCACATCGGGTCCTGAGCTGCCTCGCTTGGCTTGAATGCGCCGTTCCTCATGAGCAGAATTAACTTTTCCTCACATGCCAGGAGAATTGTTATAAAACCTTCCTTCGTCGCCTGAGCGTGCCGAATTGTCCTCGCGGCCTCGTCCCAGGTGTCGATGCAAGAGCCTGACTTAAATGCGCTTAATGACACCCGCATCCGGGGTAGTCTTAGGAAATATTAAAAATAGAATAATAATCTAATTGAGACACTTCTAGGTGGAATTTCCAAAAACAATTTCTCGGCTATGGAGGACTCCTGTGTTTTAGCCTCTCCACAAAGTTTCGAGACTAGAACACCTCTGATGCTATAAAAAATAACATCATTCTCGTTGCTTTGTCATTTAAAGTATGGAATGTTATTTCTATTTAAGGCATTGGTGCTCGTGATGAGCACCTCCATTTTCTTTCCCTCGTCAAATACAAAGGATGTTACCATCAAAGTTGAGGTTTGAATGGGCCAAGAAATACACCTAAGAATGGGAATACTCCTTGCAAAGGGTTTTGAGAAATTCAATATCCTTCCCAAATATGGTCTTGGATGTGAAAGAAAATGTGGATGGAATTTTGTTTCGAGAAAATAGTTATAATTTTTTTCAGTATAAAATATTTTGTTAATTATTACAAATGTATTAGAATTATCATTTGTTTATGAAGTAAATAATGAAGATTCTCCAAATTTGGAGGTGAAATAGGTCATGGAAAAGTGAAATTGTATCTCCAAAGTCAGAGGGGGAATTTTTATGTTCAATTAAGATGGATGGTTTAGGCTTGATAGTCTAATATGCTCAAGGATAAGAGATATTATATGTCATCGGGGTTCATGTGGAGATTTTTATGTAATAGTTCATAGGTGATCCAAGATCTCGAAGTTGAAAATCATACCTTTACAAAGGTTATGAGACATTACAAGTGCTAAGGATGTCCAATGATATTAGGACACTTGGGTTATAGTGAGAAGGATATACTTTTTAGATGAATATAAGGCAACAAATTGATGGAGTTTGTAGCTTGTAAGTATTTGAAATGGATAAATATGTTACCCAACAAAGATTGGGACAAGTACTCATTAAATGAGGGTGTTGGAATTATTGACTCAGTGTCTTATTGATTAAGGTGTGATTCTTCATCATACCATAAAGCTGTGGTTTGTCAAGTATAGATTATTGTGATGTAGATTTTATCTCTACATGAGTAGTTTTCTTCTATTAATTATGAGACTTTTAGATCTAGTTGGATCATAAGATATCTTCTCCAACTAGTTAACTCCTATTTAAGTGTGTAGTAGAGATATTTTCTCAACAATTTGTTAAGTGTGGAAGATAGTTTTTCTATCTGAAGTCAATGGTTGATGTATTTATATGTGTCATATTTCTTCATTGAATAAATAACTTGATATAGATTTTTGTGAATGTAAATAAAATATGTCTACTATCCCATTTTATATCAGTAACAAACCATGGCACAAATAAATAAAGGATGGAGGAGTTTCTATGGCGAATTTTGAGTTAAGACCAAAGAGAAATGAAAATTGTTATGCAATGCAATCATTATTTGTCTCACAAATAGCTATCTATATTTGTATGTGAAAATCCATTCATGATGACCTCTACAATATTATTTTATTATTATTTTTACTAAAAATGAAATGAAAATGTATAAAATGAAATATGAGATAGGGTGGGTTATACATAGATATACTATGTACACTCAACATCCTCAACTGGATAGTAAGCTAGCTCCTCTCTTCTACATTTAGTGATGTATGGCATGGAACAAGGATCAAAGTATTTCCTTGTGAACCTTACCTATGACCTACCATGGGGATATTTGGGCATGCTATTTTAGTGTCATACTGAATGACCAATTTACCCTGTTATAGGGAATTGTGCTTGATTGGACAAACATAAATCCCTCTCAAGTTTTCCTGAAAACTCAAGACAGATAGGGTAAGGGATAGAATGTTCTAAGGATTAACACTTTCGGTAATGTAGGAAGTAAAGTAGATATTGACAAGAGAATTTGAAGGTGAGCATATGATTTCTCATATGCAGATTCGTTGGAGTGTTCACTATAGCTAGAAAGCGCTCCTAGCTAGCTCTAAAGTTTGAAATAGTGGAAAGAAAGTTGTAAATGCCACATAATTAATTCAACATCACAAAAATGATATAAGTAGAATGAAACCACATTGGAGATCAGACACACAAGCTTTAGAGTTGTACATAAGGAATCACGTGTAGGCCATTTTTGAAGTCAATGTTGGCTCATTGGAAGTTGGTTTGATTCCATTCTAGTTTTGCATATCCCTAAGACATCCAAAAGAAAAACGCCAGCATAGATAAAATTATCTCTCAGATGCATCACAAAAATATCAAAATTGTTAGTATGAAAATTCTTAGCAAGTATACCAAAAATGCTTCACTTAAGTCACTAGTGACAAGTAACCCTAACAAAAAAATATTGTTGTTTATACTTCAAATTTGCAATGACTAAATAACAAAACCCTACAGCAAAAAGATCATATGCAACTGAAAAAATATAACAATAAGAAATAAACAATGTAGTACCCAATGGAAG
This sequence comes from Pinus tabuliformis, assembly GCA_031772625.1. Lineage (NCBI taxonomy): Eukaryota > Viridiplantae > Streptophyta > Pinopsida > Pinales > Pinaceae > Pinus > Pinus tabuliformis. Next base: position 64,947,737 of record CM062820.1, read on the forward strand.
ATTTCAAATGGAGAATGATTTTATTAAAACACCCTGTGAGAAAGACTTACAACATGGGTCTATAAATCCCCCTCCGTGGGATGGATCCTTTTGATGCCCTTGTGCTTCACCGATCTATTTCTCTCTCTCAATATGCATAAAACCCAAAAGCAAGATGAAACTCAACTGGGAGCTCAAATTCTATAAGATGATTATAGTGACGATGATAATGAGCATGGTGAAGAATGAATGGAATAACCTCTTATTTATAACAAAATATTGAGCTAAATTAGGAATTGGAAAATAATAAAATATTATTGACCAAATCAAAACCTAACCATTAGGAATAATTTATTATATTTTTTGGAGAGGGAAAAGATGTTCAAAATGGTCAAATATCTTTATTTAGAAAGTGGTTAAATAAAAATGATTTATTAATCACTTTGTGAGAATTAAGAAAGAAATAATTATTAGATAGTGGTTTAATAATGATCTCATAAGGAAAATATAGAATAAATAAGGAATAATAAATAAATAGTGATTTATTTAAATATTCCAAGGTGATTAAGTCAAAATTAATTAAGAAATAATAATTTAATAACTATTTATAGACAAAAATAAATAAATAAATAATGATTTATTCAATTATTCTCATGGGGTTTTTGAATTTTAATGAGAATAATTTAATAAAAGTGGTTTACTAAATTATTTTCTATGGTGAAAGTGAATTTACTATGGAAAAATTAATCCTAAATGGTGTATTTCGATCAACCTAGGAAGAAATGGCTAGGTGATCATTTTTTGGTGATAATAGATTGACCCCCAACATAAGAGTGTTAGGAGAAAATCATATAAATGAAATACATTGTAGATTTCACTTTCATGAGACACTGAAGGGGAGTCAGAGAGAGAGAGAGAGAGATAGAGAGAGAGAGAGAGAGATTTGAAGCGAGACAAGGAAGGACTGATAATGGAGGGGCCGAGACCTACTAATCTGATATAAGTCTCCTTTTTCTTTGGAGTACATGATCTCAAATGAGATAAGGGATCATACCCATACTCGCCGAGATAACTGAGTAAAAATAATAATGGTGCACCCAAAAATGTGGTTATGAGCAAAAAATTACATGATACATGATATGTTGGTATCAATGGTCTAGAAAGTGATACAATGACACAATGAGTCCCATATACATAATGTGCCTAGAAAAACATAGGCCAAGAATGAATACAATAACATGTGTTGATCTGAGTACATGAGACATAATTTCCCTCAAGTTGACATGGTGAGGGGGGATCACAACCGAAGAAGCCCTATTGAGTAGGAAAGGGCTTCGAAGATATGAATGGATCATCTGAATAAGACATGCATGTTGTGGGCGTTGCAAGCAGAAGGAACTGAGCCAGTCAAATCTATGGAACTGCATCTGAGGTTGTATCATAAGTTTTTGACATTCGAGCATGTGGGAGGGTACATAAAGGGTCACCCTCTCATGAGTTCTAAAACATCTCACACACACCTCAGAAAAGTTGGTACAATTGCTGGATCACTGGATCATCAAATGTACAATTCTCAATCATGTGATAATGAGTTGGAGTCGAGCACACGAGAAAGAAACATTTCAAAGGGAAATGAGGATTCCCTTTGATTTATTCAAGGCATTGAAAAATGATGGAAGATGGAACCAAGGTACACCACCCTCTAAATTACTCTCCTAGAATAAATGTGTTGAAGTCGACAAAAGATGGTTATCCAGAGTTGAGGCAATGATAATTCCTCAACAAAGGCATGAGGAGCATAGCAATGTGATTGATGGACTGAAACCAGGGATGATGATGGAAGGACACAAGATGAGAGGTGGACTAATGAATTCCCTTATCAGAGAATAATATGCATAGTTGACCTAGAAGTGTTTGACTCAATTCCATAGGGTATGGTCAATTACTCATATGGAGGATTTTCAAAGACAGATCAATATATTTGGAGGAAAAACTTGAGCAAGGTGGGATGAATGTGATGCAAAGATGGATGTTACACTATAACAAGACTCAATGTGACTCTGAACAGATGTCATGGATGCAAGTGTGAATCATCTCGGATTCTCTAAACAAGGATGACTCATGATGATGCTGCCATATGGGGGAGGCCCAGAGGGGACCATAAAAACATGAGTAAATAATGGTTAATAATGATGAAAATCGACATGCAAGTCAAAAAGTTCCAAGGTAAAGTGGTATCATATTTCAGGCACCTCATATTAAGAAATTCAATTTTGAGAGGCGACAAAGTGAGACTTCATGTAAAAATATGGCTTCCTGGTGAAGTTTCAAATTACAAAAAATAGAGAGAGACCCATTATAGATCTTGGTGAGAAATTTTCGATAGTGTTGATGGTTCGTCCGATCGAGCTATGGTTTGATGGCAATGGGTGACAAAAAAACTAGTTTTTTTTCCTATAAAAGGGTTTCTTGCCCCCAAATCAAATTCATTTGCACATTGAATTGTTGGAGAATTTTGAAAGGAGGAGAGAAGGTCGTAAACCTTAGCGAGCACATAGCAGAAAAAACATTCGTCAGAATTCATATTTGTGACTTCCAGGTAGGTGGCCTTACTTGTATGAAAATGGCGCTAATTCTTCTTGGAAGGATAGTTCCTGGTGAAGAATTAAGGTAAGAAAGGAATGCAGGAATGAACTACTAGACAAGGTCTAGGATCATCCCTGCCCACCAAGTCAAACATGGGGATTGGGTGGTAAGCGTAGTATCACATAGAGTAGAATATTTGAAGATATGGTATCAAGCATATATGATATGTGATGTGTATATGACTTTTCAGAGAGGTTGGTATGACAAACTATCCAAGGAATTAAAGGATAATTGACCATACCTAGATCGTTGGGGTCTAGGCCAAGACTTATGGTAATTAAGTGATAATGTGGGCAGGGATGCAATCATGCCCTCAAGCATTACGATGATGGATGGGACTGATCGGGTGGGAATGATGCCCCCTAGTTAGACGAGGTTGTGGAGCGCCATTGTGTTCCAAGTTCTCAAATAGGTATTCAAGAATTCAACACTCCACAATACCTTATTTGAGAACTTGGAACACAATGGAACTCCACAACCTAATCTAGATAGGCATCCATAAAACAAAAAATGGCAAACCACATCATTAAAATCATGCATAACCATATTATGTACATATAAAGAAGTGTTTAGAATCCATTATTCTAAATACACTTCACATTTCCATAGAATTCTGTAAAACTTGGTTAGGAACTGTTCCTGAAACGCATTCCAACTATCAATAGAACTAGATGGTAATGAAAAGTACTAGGATCCTATTGATCCTTGAAAAGTGTAAGGGAATAATCATACAACTGCATCTTCTTATACAACTCCAATTAGATTTATGGACAACATGAAGTTGTTTATGTGTTTTTTTGATAGGAAGACCATCATCGAGATTGAATTTTGGCAACCATTTCAATGGATGAGCAGGTAATGGATGCAATGGGCTTTCCATTTGAACAAATCCTAGATTTTTCCACAGTGTTTGAGCCATTATGGGTATTTGTGTAGAAGAAGATGTACCAGTGGTTGAAGGTGGTTGGGTAGAGGAGGATTGTGCTCATGTACCAGTGTAAATCACGATTTGAGACAGTGAGGTGGATGATTGAGTTTGTGATGAAGATGATGAAATGAATGAGGGTGTTTCTAGTGATAATGAAAGAATCTCACTATGAGTTTCAGAGTCTGATATCTTGGATTTCCTTTGAGGAGGAGGTAGAGGAAATTCAAATGGAGGAATTCCAAAATTTTCACTCTGTGATCTAGTTAATCTTCGAGAGGAAGGAAAATGAGAAGAAACACTGGCTTGAGATAATTCAGATTCTTCTTGAGACAGAGAAATCCCTTGTAACTTGTGAATTAAAGACTAAACTTCAGGAGTTTTTGCAGAAGAAGGTTGATCTGATTTCCTTGGAGAAACACTAGTGGATTGTAAATATTTCTTCACAACTTCTCGTTTAGGATTTGGGGATTTGGAATGTGACCGAGAAGTCGGAGGTGGTGGTGAGGGAGTTTTACTCTTAGAATGGCTTTCTGATTTAGATTTGCTTTCCATTCATAGTCAGGCCCTCCTTCTAGCGCCAAAATGTTGAAGCCTCGAAATTTTCTATGACAACATGGGGGATAACCACCTAGTCTGAACCTTAAAATAAACTCCTTTTTCGTTAGGTATAGTGGCTCCAACTGGGAATAATGGGACTAGTTTCCCAGAGAGGATTGATTTGATAATGTTGTTGGGGTGATATAAGATATAATGGAGAATTATTCAACTAAGTATATTCTAATTTAAATAATAAACACATGCATATATCTTTAATCCAACATTATCTAACTATAAATATACTCAGGAATAAACTAAGATATGCGATCTACAAAGATGTCTCAAAGAAATTGGTAATAAATATCATTCAACTGCCAAAAGAAATGAAATCATTCATGATAATTGTTTTTTATAAATAGTTAGACAAAACAATTGAGAAAACTATATCACATATAATAATTGTTTACGTATTCAAGATAGAATTAGAGCCGAAACATCATACAAAAGTGCAATAATGCAGAACTATAACTCATATTTTCATACATAAGACAATCAAAGAAAGAGTATTTATAATGCATAAATAAAACACGATCATACGATAAAAGTACCATATATGAAAGGTCCTGCTCATGGGCTCAACAATATTGATCCACTTTCATCCAATCAAATACACTCTAAGAATACATAAGTGCAATTTTAGTAGAGCATGCTCAATATTAAAAAAAAATAGATCATGTTCCAATAGTTTCATCAAAACCTTCCAAAAAATACAGAAGTGTAACGTTTTGAATAGTGTTTTTGATAAAATTTCGGACCTCTCTCTAAATGCATGAGAGGGGTTTAAATATTATAATACATGCCTCAAAAATATATTATTACAAAAAAATATGAGGAGGTTTCAAACAACCTTCCTCAGAGTAAGCAAAAATAAAACTAAAAATAGAATTAAACTATTGACAAGCTTCTTTCAACTTGAACTATCTTAGTCGGCTAACTTGATCTTTGAGATTGCAAATGTTGATCATTGGTTTGAGCTGAGGCAGTTGGCTGATTGTGGATTTTAACTGTCCTGCAAATATGGCATCTGACAGAGCTGGCACAATTTTTTGTTCAGAGATAGTTAAGCATCGCAGAGTCATCCACTGGCTATGTGGTTTTACCAAATACTGCCAGTATGTCTCCCAATCCAGTTTGGTTAGCTATTTGATTGCTTCCTCCTTGGTCTGAGCTGTCTGTTTCCATTGTTGTTCTAGTTGTTTGATATATGTGAGAGATCTTGGTTTGCATTATTTGAAAAGGTTGGCACTATGGATGTTTTCATTAATGGCTTCAATTATATTGCTTGCTGCACCTTCTGTTGTCGTTGTTTCCCTTTCTGCTTGCTTTAATTATGTATCCCAATTTGTAAATAGAATGTCTTTGTGGGATTCTCCTATTTTTGGTAGATCAACATTTCTTCCCTCATCAGAATCCTGCCAGGTAATAAATTTAGAAATATTTTTATGGATTTCTTCATATTCAAACCTCATATTAATCACCTGGTTTGTCAATTTATCACTTGTCTCACAGTAAGGATTGATCTGTGAGATTTTCTCGCAGAACATCTCTTCTTGCTGTATTAATAGGGAATTTAGCTTGATTGCTTCTTTGATGAACTCATCTATTTGAGGGTTATAATTAAATCTATCCACCATGGCCTGCATTTGGTGAATCTATGAGTCCTTTTTTGATATGATTGCCTGGTGTTGTAACCTCATTTGCTTGAATTCCCTTTGAAGCTGAGCTACTTGTTGTTCTGCTTGCTGATTGGTTTTCTCTTGTTTTAATTGTTGTTCAAGTAGAAGAATTCTCTGTTCTTTTTCTTTTAGCAGCATTCATACTTCTATTTCTTTATTAATGGTCATTGTGGCATATGCTCCTGCAAACTGTGACAACTTCGTAAGGTTTTTTGATGGGTCAACAAGAGTGTCTTTCCACACAACATCCATTGATTCATTCTCTAGAGTTGCAACAGTCGTGGTGTCTAATTTCATCTTATTTATTTGAATTTTAACTACAACCTTATGAGTAGGATTGTAGAATATATCTAATGGAGTTATCTATTCAATTTTCAAGACAATTTCGAAAGTGGGAAAAGCCGAAATAACCTCAATATCTTGAGTGCTTGTAGCCCCTTGCTTTGTTGTCTCTGGATTTGCTTTGTGCTGAGTCTATTTGGGGGTCTGAAATTCAGATGTTTCCTCAAGATTTGTGCATGTTTGGAGCTTCTTATTGAATTTCTCCCATTCCTTGTCTAGGTCAATGACTGGAATCTTCCCTGTTTGAGCTAAAGTGGAGCCGACCTCTGTCTGTTTCTTGGCCAAGGCCTGTTCGATCGTTTCCTCAGTATTTCCTTCTGTATCTTTCTCAAAATATTTATTAGAACTCCCTTCCCCATTCTAATATTGTTGCTCTAATTGTTCCGACTTGTGAGTTGATTTCTCTTGTGTTTCCTCATTAGAATTTTCTTTTGAAATCCCCTACAATCTCATGCTAGGAGTAGGTTCTCTTATTGGTTCAATTTGTAATAGGTCCAATGGGACCTTTAACAATATTTTATTCCTATATACATGAAAATCATTAATATCATCTAGACTTAACTGTAATGATGCTAAATGTAGGAAATGTGCAAATGTCTCAACTCCTTGAAAGAGGTCATCAAATGGATCCTCTTCATGAGTAAACTATTTGAATTTAACCATAGTGGTAAAGTCTTTAGCAACTTGATTTGGGTCATACTGTCACCCTGGAATTGTGGCCAATTTTAGAGACATAATATTCTCTACTTCTTTTACTGTGTGCCGATAGTCATGTCGTGTGAAAGCGCCACATTTTAATGGGAAGGCTAGCCAAATGGCTTTCTTTTTCTCCCTCAGGGCTTTGGTTAAACCCTCCCCTACTGTTTGGTAAGCTATCTCTTTGGCCAATAGATTGTCTGGAACATAATATGGGAGGACATGTGGAGTTGCAATGCTCCAAAAAAATCTGACATAAGTGAATGTTTCTTCATCGAACCATCATGCAAATGGAAATATGTCTATCTTGGCTTCTACGGAAAGCCTGGGGGCCATTTTTATCAAAAATGGTTTTATAAATAGGCAACATAATACCCAGGAAGGTTTTCTAAAAATGGGATTTGAATTGGGATTCCCACAAGATTTTATGGTACACATGGATGGGGAGAGGGTTTTGTAGAGTCCACTTCCAACCCATGTTTGGAAATTGAGAAAAAAAGAAATGGCGTCCATTACATAAGCACTCATATAAAAAGGGGGAATAATTCTTGAGGAAACACTTCTCTTTTTCCTATATTCCCTAATAGCCATAGCTAAATTGTCTGATAAAATCTAAATCCAATTCATAATCATTGCGTTAACTACTGCATCAATTAATGGAAGCCACTATATAGAAAATTTGGTACTATCAGATTTACCAAATAATCTACACATCATCGCAGCTGTGAAATTATGTGGGGCAGAGAGGGGTGCAAATTGGGTACATACTAGATTTCTCCCGTTTGAATTTTCCTGAGCGTGACCTCCAGGTCTATGTAACGTCCAATTGGTCCTCATTCTCTTTGGCAAAATGCTCAAGGAAATATTTTCATAGAGATTTTAAGGCTCTGGTAGATGGTACATATGACTCAAGTTGTTTGGTGTGAAAGACCCCATGATCTCATGACTTGCATTTTTGAAATTTATGTCTGAGATATTCACATTATCAATCACCCATTTTACCATATTTGTGTATGGTAATATCTTAGGTCTTGTAGCTATTCTTTGTAAAAATGAACATGTTGCCTCAAAGTAGGAAGCATCAGATGATTCTTCAGCATCAATTGTCGCCTTTGTTTCTGGTGGCTTGGGTTTCTCTTCTTCCAGTAGGTTATACATAACTTCCCATGATGTGGTTCCTCCATCTTTGCTGCAGGTGGTATCGGAGAAGAGTGGTATCATGTACAATTTCTTAGATTCAATAGCTTTTCCCTTCTTCACCATCCTTTCAAACATTGTTTTCTTTGGAGGTTCCCTAAAATTGAGAAATGGAGATTATCAAGATAAACATAAAGAAAAAATGACAGTGAAAATGCAATGATACAGTTAATTCCAAAAGGTGATAAGGAAGAAGCTTTTATTCAAAAATGCAGATGAAAGATATCAAATCAGGTCGAACTGTTTTAAACATAAATGCCATTAAAACTCATTAAATATGCACTAAGATCTTAAATTATTTCCTTTATTATTCATTTAAGCCATCGCATTGCAAATGTGTAAGAAAAAATTCAAGTTGATGAGTTTAAAGTGCGAAATGTTGATCATGCAATTGCAATAAAGATTATCGCAACATCACACTTTCAGTTATGCGTTATTTCGAGGTTATTTAGAATTTTGTGACATGTGATGTGCGCTGCATAGCTTTTATCGTTTTGAGCACATTTTTCTTGAATGAATACTTATTACATAATGTGACCTTTTATTATGCGTCGGACCTAACCAAGGTTATAATAATTATTGCATACTTCCATCGGGTCTGGGGCATATCATATTTCTAAACTTGGCCATTGTGTAAGCACTGCGATGTGATAAGTGTTTGAATCGTTATGTCACAATATTGCAAATCGTGTATTCTGAAGGTTTTGCTTGTTTGTGCTTTTGTGAATGCTGCTATGCGATTGCAATAGGTACTTTATTTTGTAAGAAATACTTTAACCCTTAGTTTTAATGAAAATTTTAATGATACCATATGTCTATTATGGTGGTCCCTCTTATCCTAATTCGCAAATCCCAATTGTTAATTAACCTTTGGCAAACATGATCCGACGATATGCGATAAAGGGAGAATAGCTAGTCAAAAATGGATTTGGCTTGATACCTTATGTTTATTTATAAATTTATTTATAATAAATTAAAAAGGAAGTGCTTCAGTGTTAAGTTTTTTCGGAGAATTTTTTATAAAAGGCCCCCATTTATCAATAGAATATTAATTATTAAATCAATAAATGGGGGGTTGTTGAATAGTACAACAAGTTGTCCGCCCTATCCCTGGGTTGCAGGATTAGGCTGGTCACCTTTAGGGGAATTAGGCTGTGGACCTTGATTTACTTGAGGTTGCTGGTTCTAGTTACCTTTCGCCCTGTTCCTTCTCTTAGGGTTAGGGTGATTGTTAGTACTTTGTTGGGCATACACTTGACTCTGTGGAGGTGGTTATTGTTGGGGCATAGGAGGAGGAGGCATGGGAGGTTGAGGCGTTGGTGTCGATGGGGCAAAAGTGCTAAGCGGTGCACAAGGATAGTAAGGATTCGTGGCAACATTTTTGATAACTAGGTTGAGCAACAATTGGCCCTAGCATTGAATGTTGCAGATGATGATATGCATATGATGTGCTTGTACCATTGTAAGAGTTGACACACGAAGGATCGGAAGGGGAATAGCGTAAGAGGAACTGGTACCCCCTACGGTTGACCATAACTCATAAGAGATGGAACATATGGTGGAGGTTTAGGGTGGGAAATGGATCTAAAAATAACGTCAGTGACATGAGATGCCCCCAATGCATTAGCAGCACCAGGTCGAGGTAGATCATGGAGGACAATATAAACATAACTTGACTAAGAATATATCAGATCATATTTCAAGGGTATTTGGAGAGATTCTTCCTAAGTCTGAATGAAGTGGGAGGAGACATATTTACCTATAGGTCCAAAAGCATCCTTAGAAACCAATCCATATTTACATGGTATTTAGGCTCAGGGGCTCTACACATGATCCTCCTTCTACGCCATTCTCAAACATGGCTAGAAAGGTGGGTAGTAGAATTTTGACGAAAAGAGGTCAATAGTTCAGTACTTATGCCATATTAGAGAGGCAGCTGGAAATAGGAAAGAAAATATTTAGCGAGAGTCAGGAAGGTGGAATGGGAGACATGTAGTTTTTACACATACCATTTGGCAATAGCTCCAGTAAGGGTGCGTTGGAAGAGGTAAAGATGAATGGAGTCTTTGGTAATGGAATTAGATGAACACCACATATGAAAAGAGCGAACATGATTTATGGGGTCTATCCATGATTACCTTCAAAATTTGGAATGTCAGAAGGAACCTTTCTAAGAATAGGAGCGTAAGTTGGGTTATGGAGAAGAGGGTCGTTAATGAGTTGGCTAAAATCAGGGAGGCTCAAACCAACCATATAAGGAAGAAAGGGAGGGTTAGTTGCCATACTGGTAGAGATTCCTCCTGTGGGGTTACCTTTGTTACCACCCGACTTTCCATTTCCTGCATTGGTACCTGACATGGTGGCGGTACAATGTTGGGAAGATGTGGAATTAGAAGAAGAATTGGAAGAATCAAAAGAACTAGAGTCAGTATGGGGACTAAATGGAGGACTAAGAGGTTGAACTATAACTCAATGGGGAGGAGTAATATTTCCGAAAGGAAACTTAGGGCGAAGGCCATGAAGTCTCCTCGATAAACTCCTAGGAGGCACAATGGTGTTAATACGACAATGACTCAATAGATTAAAGGGTGATGATAGGAGAGAAGAGTAAGAAACAACAAGAAAAAACTAGTGTTGTGGTGCAAGTAAAAACTAACTATAATGATATGCTACTCTAATTCTACTTAAAGGTGATCTAAATCCCGAAACAAGTCCTAGATCTATTGTTTCAGATGGCCTTCTAAGAGACTTCTTACTTGACAAAATCTGATCCCTATAAGCATAGTTGTCTATAGAAAGGTGGGGTAGAGGACCAACTGGTTGCCCACAACCAATCTTATAGGGTGTTTTCCTAATATTTTCCACTAAGGTTACCTTCATCCCATGGGGGTGGTCTATTCTTTAGGTTCTTGGTGATCAACCATGGCACAAAATTCCCTACCATAGGTTGGGTAGCCCCGAGGAGAACAACTTGCACGTGATCTAGCCTAACCCCCTCTAAATTGAGTTTTTGATGCACTATAGATTTGGACCATGGGATGGTGAAGTATTTTAAGCTCCCTAATATGTCAAATTTTTATGTCTCAATGTAAGTGATCAATGGGTGTTATTGGAAGCCTATCCTACTAATCCTACGACTAACTACAAAGATTGTTTTGGCCCCAATTCCCAAGTGGGCTTAATCTATGTGAGTTAAATTATTAAGGTGTAGTGTTTCAAGTCTTGGCTTGGCAGTGTTAACCAATCTCACGTTCTCTTAGGGTGTGCATGTGTGAAAATAATGTGCCAAGTGGATGAGTTATTAAGAACACTTTGATGATGCCATGTGCTGCTGAAAATAAAGTGCTGAAAAATTGTAAATAATGTTGAAAATGGATAGTAAAATAAACAACAACTTCAAGAACACAATCCTCCACCCAAGAAGGCTATCAAGTAGCTAAAAAATTTAAGGCAAACAAGCAACCCAAAGACATAAAAATGGCCAAAAGATCTAATGTCAAATGGATAGGGATATAAAGGAAAAAGGTTGCAGAAAATGTTGCAGAAAAACAACAAACATGAGGGGTGAAAATGATGGAAAAGCATAAGTAAGAAACTTTGAAAACCATGATGCACAAGGGGATCCTAAGGGGGAAAGGAAACACTAAAATATAAAGATAGTAGAATGATAAAATAATCTATCCAAAAGGGTTGTAAAATTGTGGACAAAACCCTAAAAATTAGTGGTTGAAAATGTTGCACACTAAACTCCTCAACTCAACAATTATCTTCCTAAATGATGGATGTATACTCTAAACCTTAGGGGGATTTTTCCTTCCTCATTGAGAAACTAATAAGTGGGTCTAGTCCTAGAGGTGGCTCGGGAAATAACAAGAACCCTTCTCAGCATACACACAACACAGTTGGCAAAACTTGAAAATTTTGATTTAAAAAAAAAAAAAAATGATAGAATGAAAAAACTCACCTGAAAAGTGTGTTGACACAATTTTTGGGAAGAAAAGTGTGTCTTGGGCACAGTTAATGGGCAAAAAAGTGTTCTCTTCTCTCACTTTGATGGGCCTCTAAATTAGACATAAATTAAGGCCCATGCCTCTAATTTAAAACATAAATTAAGGCCCATGACCATCCTTCAACACATTAAACCTCTCTTTTTGCATTAGATGATTTATTTTTAACTTTAATATATTCATTAGGAAGGTTTATGAATAATTGAATATTTGTGCCTAATATTATTTATTTTTTTATGGAATATTATGAGAATATTGGGAAGATTATGAAGAGTTGGAGGAGGAGATAATTTAGGGACTTGTTCCCTACTACTGGAGGATCAATAATAAATAATAAGTCAACAAGATATTATGGAATTATGGCACAAATTGTGGAACTCCAATGATTTAGAAAATCTAGGAATGTGTTCCACTAATCAAGGGAGCAGATCCACCAATCAAGGGAGCAGATCCAATAATCAAGGGATTTCGGTGGGGAAAGCCTCCTCCATCCATGGTAAATGATTCTTAATCTTTTTTTACAAGTACCAAGTCGAATTTTCCTCTAGGGAATGATTGAGAAAATCTAGGAATGTGTTCCCTGCCATTTAATGAAAATTCCTAGTATTGGGTACTGGATCCACTAATCAAGGGATTTTGGTGGGGAAAGCTTCCTCCATTCATGGGGAATGATTCATAATCATTTTGTACAAGTACCAAGTCGAATTTTCCTCTAGGGGGAGATTTTCATTAGTGTTAATGTGGACAGAGCTTGTATTCTTGCAGCTCCATCATATTTTCTTGCAGGTATGTAATTCTATTAATGAAAATAATGAAAATTGGTTTCATGTTCAACTTCCAAATCTTGTTCTCCTCCATAGGTCTCTGAGTTTCCTTGGGCTTGGCCATCCCAGGAGCCTCAGAGCCCTTTTGTATCATTTTGTTTCCTTCTTTTCATTGCTTATTCACATTCATCTCTAGTTTTTATGTCTTTCTATTTCTGCATTTAGGATTAATAATTTCTTGTTGTAGGATTGAGTTAAATGGTTTATGTAAGTTCTTTTGCAGGATCACAAGCATTATTTCATCCTTGGAAAATCTTTGGAAGTTCATAATAGTCATTGAGTTGCTTGGATTAGTCTTCTTATTCCCAAATCTAGATTGTTGGACCTCCTTTTTAGCAAAGAACAATAAATTTCTGCTATTTTTTAGAGCATGCTAACGAGCTTCAGTCGAATTGATTCCAATTTCATTAGATGAAAAAAAAATTCTAGTTCATAACAAAAATTACCCCATTGCATTTTCACTTGATTTGGTTAGGCATTTCTTAGATTTACTAGCTCACTAGTTCTCAAATTTCTAGATTTTCGACTAGTAATGTTTTTTTTTTTTTTTTTTTGCATGGGTTAACATAGGTATTTTTGAGTGATTCCACTTGGAATAAGGAACTAAGACATTCTAGTTAATAAAAAAATTTATCCCATCCAATTTGGATTTGATTTGCTTGGTCATTAAACTCTCACCAATTTCATCATTTCACAAGGAAATTTCTCTGAGATTTTTGAGCGAATCCATCCATCTCTCGAGTTTAGGGACTAATTCAATAAGATCATGGAATGATATGAAAAAGATATTCCTAGAAAAAATAAAGATCATGATCTTAAAGAAGAAATATTTAGAATGAATCAAAGAGAGGATGAGAGTCTAGAGGATCTAATAGAGAGATTCATGTATAATCTTAAGAGGGAAAAACTACATCATTTAGGCTCTGACACACTAAAAACCCTCTTACTTAGAACAATTAGGGATGAGTGGATTGATATCCTTAATCTCATAAGTAGAGGTGATGTATATCAATTATCATTTGAGGAAATTTTTGAAACATGCCAACACATATCAAGAGGAAAAGCAAGAGTAGGTAAATCAACATCAAGATCGGTAAGTAAAGCTAAACTTGGATATTTGTTTGATGACTTTAAAACAGAAATTCTTAGCAATCTAACCAAACAAGTAGAAATGTTAAAAATAAAAAATGAGAAAAAAGAAGATGTTTGTCTTGTCCATGCAGAATCACATGATGTTAAATGTTACTCCTCATTACCAAAGTTGAAGGAAGTTCACCAAGAGGACAATGGAGCAAGTCAATTGCCAATGCAACAATGTTACGTAGCTCCAAGAGGACCATGGCAGTGTATTTAGCCTGATATGATGCAAGAGCCTAAGTCACAATTTCAAGCTTATGCACATCCACCTCAAAGTAATTGGAACACACCCTTTCCTTGGCAACATTGGCCATCTCAACTCCAAAACCAATCTTGGCAACAAGGTTGGCAAGGAACTTATGGGAGCCATCCACAATATCCTCAGTATTTTCCTCAATATACTCCATACCAAACTCCATGTTATACATACCATTCACCTCCACCACAACCACAACCTCATCCACATCCATCTCAAATATACACTCCCACTCAACTACCTGTACCACCATTTCCAAACCCACACATTGAAGTAGCTCAGCCCACTTACAATGCTGAGGTACAACACTTCAAAAAAACTCCTCTTGAGCTCAATGGTATTCACCATAGCTCAGGAAGAGTATTGCAAAAAAGAGTTTATATTGATATCATTGAAGGACCACATCCAGAAGAAGAAGACTCAAAGGAGAAGATCAAAGAATAATGGGTTGCATTTGATGAAGAGTAGACATCAAAATCAGAGATCGAGAGAACTCCCTCATGGTTACCATTAAATCCTCCATGTATTCAAGAGATCAATCAGCAAAAAGAGGAAGACTTGAAGGTCATGTTAGAAGAAGACATACAAGATGATCTAAATCAGCAAGTGGACCAGAGGCATCACAACTATATTGAAATATGGTTCCAGACAGTCACTAAATTGCAGCATCACTCTCTTCCTCAACTATGCTTAATCCTTTCAAAGTCAAATCATTTGGTCTCTAAAATCCAGGTACATGTCAAAGCATACATTTCAAGCATCCACCTCATTTTGTCTGTCATCCTGATGTGCACATGGCTCCATTGGAAGTATTCTTATACTTGAAAGTGAT
Source organism: Pinus tabuliformis (assembly GCA_031772625.1). NCBI lineage: Eukaryota > Viridiplantae > Streptophyta > Pinopsida > Pinales > Pinaceae > Pinus > Pinus tabuliformis. The sequence continues at coordinate 64,962,854 of CM062820.1, forward strand.
TTTGATTTTCAAGTAGGTTAGGGTAGAAGAAAGAAAAGGATATGAAAAGTAAGAGAAAAAAAAATCTAAGGTGAAAAACTCCTTGGAGCTGCCTTAGATTGGCTCATTGAAGGAGAAAAAAGAAGATCCTAGGTGAAAACCTCCTTTGAGGTGCTTAGGCAGACCTACTAGTTGAAAACCTCATTGAGCCAGCTAGTAGGCCTAGAACAAAAAAATTGAGAAAAAAATCAAAAGAATCCTTGCTCCATGCATGCATGTACTCTCCGAAGCAAAAAGAACAAGTTGGTACCAAAAGGAAAATTGGTCAAGCCTAGTCAAAAGAAGTCAAATTTTGACTTTCTCCTACTTCACTCAAATGATCCAACAAGGCCAAGGTCATGCCAATCCATCACTCTCATCTATTTTCGCCATCCACCCATCATTCTCAAGATTTTACAACTCATTTTCATTGCTATCCTAAAAAACTACAGGATGCTTTGTTTTACTACACGATACAAAAATACATAGAGCAGAAATTTGCTTTTGCCATAACTTGAAAACCATGCATCCATTGGCCAATCTGTTTCAGGGGGAGATGCATATGGATGATGGTAACATGCTCAAGCAATTTCAGCAAATTCCAGTGCATAGTTTCGAAGAAATTGGCCTCCATTACCTTCAGCCATTTTTGCATTTTCTCAAAATCCATGCATCCATTTAAAAAGTTGTTTCATGGGGAGATGCATATGGATGATGGTAACATTTCCAAGCAATTTCAGCAAATTCTAGTGCACGATGTCCAAGAAATCGGCCTCCATCACCTTCACCCATGTTTATTTTTTCTTGAGATCCTTGCATCCATTGACTAAATTTTTCTATGGGGAGTTGCATAATGATGATGGCAACATGCTCAAATTTTTTTAGCTCAATCCAATCTATCATTTGGGAGATATGGACAAAACAAGTCACTGTCCTATAAACCTACAGGATACAAGACAACACTTACAGGATTGGCAGTGAGCAGTTTTAAAGGAGATCCAGAGGTCAAAGAAGCTCCTCCAGAGCTTAGCAGCAACACCAGGATCATCAACATCACCATCCAACACCTGCACATCAACATCAACTTAGCAGCATCATGCATCTCTCTCCAACAACCATTAGGTAGGTACAGGTATGCAATATTCTTGACCTCTTCTCTTGAGCATATTATAGTTAGAAATTTGTTGTCAATGCATGAGAGATGAGGTTTTAAAAGCTAAGGATGGGTCAGAAATCTCAGCCACCTTCAACTAGTTGATTGCAGATCACTCCTTCACTCATGTGTTGGCATTGTGGCACTGATTTAGAGCTATGGCACAGGTGTTGTCCATGATGGCAACTCACTTTGGTGACAAATCTCAGTACAGGCTCTCAGAATGAAGGAAAAAGATATATACGCAGGTTCACCTAGACGAAGGCGCGTATACATGCGTGTTAGACGTTACAAAGGCATGTATGCGTATACACGCACTTTCACGCAAGAAAAAGTGCGTATATGTTGGAGAACTTACTTTGGTCCGTGGTATTTAGTCCTTGGTATTTGAACCTATGGTTTCGGACCATGGTATCTCATCAGAAGTGTTGATCCCAAGTATTGGGTCCATGGTATTGTTTTGTTATGGTTTTGGACTGTGGTATTGTGAAAGGCCTAAGACTATAAAAGAGGAAGGAGATCATTTGGCAAAGGATCATCTGAATTAATTGAATATCTGATAAAGTTCTAGATCTGAAATATTGGTGATTGGAGTTATGGTGCAGATCTGGATCTAAATGAAGGAGGAACCTTAGCGCAAAGAGAAGGATAAGTTCTATTGATGGGTCATAATCTTAAGGCTTGAATAATAGTATCTTTGTATGATTTTGATTTGTTATATGTGGCGCATGCTTGATCTATAAATCTGATAATTTGGGTTAATTAGTGTCTGAATATTTGAACGAGTGAATTATCCTTTATAGATCTGTACGCAGGTTCAGTGAAGCGAAGGCGCGTATACACGTTGGTTCAGTGAATAAAAACAACGTATACGCAGGTTGGTTCAAACACAGAAGCGTATGCATGCAAGTTTCAGGTTATTGAAGTAGTGTACATCTCTTGAGTTAGGTTCTAGCTGCTTTTGTTTATTGTTGCAGTGTTCCGGGTTCAGAATTTGGTGTGTGGTTACTGTTATTGTGTTTTGGGTACAGCTGTCAGAGAAATGTCTACTTGATTTAGTTCTAATTGGTGAAAAGGAGATTGTTTGATGCAGAAATTCTTGATGATTGATTGATGTTCATGGATCCAGTCTGAAAATTTATGAAATGTGGTCCTTGGAAGAAAGAGAAGGTTGTAGCCTTTTGTAGGTCAGCACCTACGTACTAGTATCTTGGCTAGTGCAAGAGCCAAGGTGGTTGTAGCTCCCTTCCAGGAAAAGTTGAAGAACGAGAGAGGGTTGTAGCTCTCTGCAGGTTGCAGCCTGCGTACTGGTAAAGGTTTGCACCAGTACAGAATCATTGTAAAAAGAAGTTTCTAATTAAAAAGAAGATAGAGACGAATTGCAGTAGGTGGTTTTCACCCACATTGGGTTTCCACCTTATATCTTGTGTTCTTGTGTGTGATTGTCATCTTCTCTGTTTCACTGTTTCTGGTTACCGTTTATTTGATTATGATACATAGATTAATGTTCAACATCTATAAGATAAAGTAAATTATAAGTTTGCATAGTATACGCGGGTTTCCTTATACGTAGTTGCGTATATACGCGGTTTTCACTAATTGAAGTAGCGTATATGATCTGAATTTGAAAAAGGAAATAATTGACTTGATAATACTGATTCACCCCCCCTCTCAGTATTATTTCCAACATCATGCAATGTTGAAAATTCAAATTATGAAGGGTGATGATTTCAAGGAATGAGGACAGTAGTTAAAAGAAGATTTTTTTTCAAAGGCCAAGGTCACCACAACACTCCAAGCTCTCCATACACTTCATATTCACTATCTATTCATCATTCATCCATCCCATTTCATTCTTGAAAAAAAAACAAAGAGAGCATTCTCTCCATTTTCACGAAATTTCCATTTGTAGGTCAGCAAGAAGGATGGTCAAAGAGCAAAGGAGGATCACAAAGAGACCCCTGTAAATCACATTTTTATTTTACCACTCAATACCATTCATTCCTCTACCATTTCTATCATTTTTTCCACTCCTTTACTTCAGTTTACAAAGGGACTGTGTTTTCTACAGGATGATCATGTAGGAATTACAGTGACCCAGAAATCCTACAGGAGGTGTCCAAATGGTGGAACAAGGTAGCAGAAGGTTGATAAGGGTGTGGAAGACCTTTCCAAACTGAAAAATATTCAAGAACCCATCTTGAATAAAGGGAAAGAAGGAAAGAAAATGGTCTCAAGAAACAATGATTTTTCTTTGAACAAATATGTTTTTGGGCTTGTCCTTGCAGAGCTTACAACCAAGATTCTTAATGCACAAGAGAGAGGCCACCAGGGCCATGGATGAGGCCCAATGAGGTCACTAAGTTGCTTAGAGGATGAGCAACACTTTCAACAGGGGGGTATGATGGGCCTCTAAATTAGGCATAAATTAAGGCCCATGCCTCCCATGCCTCTAATTTAAAACATAAATTAAGGCCTATGACCATCCTTCAGCACATTAAACCTCTCTTTTTGCATTACATAATTTATTTTTAACTTTAAGATATTCATTAGGAAGGTTTATGAATAATTGAATATTTGTTCCTAATATTATTTATTTTTTGTGGAATATTATGAGAATATTGGGCAAATTATGAAGAGTTGGAGGAGATAATTTAATTACTTGTTCCCTACTACTACAAGATCTATAATAAATAATAATTCAACAAGATATTATGGAATTATGGCACAAATTGTAGAACTCCAATGATTGAGAAAATCTAGGAATGTGTTCCACTAATCAAGGGAGTAGATCCACCAATCAAAGGAGAAGATCCACTAATCAATGGATTTCAATGGCGAAAGCTTCCTCCATCCATGGGGAATGATTCTTAATCATTTTTTATAAGTACCAAGTCAAATTTTCTTCTAGGGAATGATTGATAAAATCTAAGAATGTGTTCCCTGCCATTTAATGCAAATTCCTAGTATTGGAGACTAGATCCACTAATCAAGGGATTTTGGTGGAGAAAGCTTCCTTCATTCATGGGGAATGATTCATAATCATTTTGTATAAGTACCAAGTCGAATTTTCCTCTAGGGGGAGATTTTCATTAGTGTTATTGTGGAGAGAGCTTGTATTTTTGCAGCTCCATTGTATTTTCTTGTAGGTATGTAAATCTATTGATGAAAATAATGAAGATTGGTGTCATGTTCAACTTCTAAATCTTGTTCTCCTCCATAGGTCTCTGAGTTTCATTGGATTGGCCATCCCAGGAGCCTCAAAGCCCTTTTGTATCATTTTCTTTCCTTATTTTCCCATTGCTTATTCACATGCATCTCTAGTTTTTATGTCTTTCTATTTCTGCATTTAGGATTTATAATTTCTTGTTGTAGGATTGAGTTAAATGGTTGATGTAAGTTCTTTTGTAGGATCACAAGAACTATTTTATCCTTGGAAAATCTTTGGAAGTTCACAACAATCATTGAGTTGCTTGGATTATTCTTCTTATTCCCAAATCTAGATTATTGGACCTTCTTTTTAGCAAAGAATAGTAAATTTCTGCTATTTTTTAGAGCATGCTAACGAGCTTCAATCGAATTGATTCCACTTGCATTAGATCACAAAAACATTATAGTTCATAACAAAATTTACCCCATTTCATTTATTTTCATTTGATTTGGTTAGGCATTTCTTAGATTTACTAGCTCACCAGTTCTCAACTTTCTAGATTTTCTACTAGTAATGTTTTTTTTTTTTTTTTTTTGCATGGGTTAACATAGGTCTTTTTGAGTGATTCCACTTGGAATAGTGACCTAAGACATCTTAGTTAATATCAAAAATTTTTCCATCCAATTTGGATTTTATTTGCTTGGTCATTAAACCCTCATCGATTTCATCATTTCACAAGGAAATTTCTCCAAGCGTTTTGAGCGAATCCATCCATCTCTTGACTTTGGTTTTGAGTGATCCTAGGAATTTTCCCACTCCATTCCACCCATCGCACACCTTTCCTAGGCCTCTTATCACCTCCAACACCTCACATTTTTCTCTCGGATGTAGCCTATAGGTTCACTACAATTCCTACAGGATCATCATATAGGTTTCTAGTACATCCTGTAGGTTTTCCTGAAATGGTCTTTTTTGAGGCCGAATTGAGAGAAAAAAATTAGGAAGTCACCAAAAGCCTCCCAAGGGTCTCCCACACCATCCAACCATCTCCTAACCCTTCCATCCAACCTACAACATCCTTAATTCACGTGCCACATCACCAAAATAAATTAGTTTGCATACTTGATTTTGCATGAAAAGACTAAAAGACAAAAACATATTTATTTCAATCCCTTTACTTGCACATTAGTGATGTTTGATGCTTCTTACTTCCATGCTTAGATAGTAGCATTTGGTTCATGATAATTTAGCATTATTGCAAAGCATATTTTCTTGGCAGTTAATTAGGAAATGGTGTGATTTAGCGTTAAATTTCCTTCTCTTTCCTTGTACTTTCTTTCTTGCAATAGGTTAAGGTTCCATTTCGAAAATTTCATTTTCTGCAATTAGTTTAGGATTTGATTTCAATATATGCACTCCATTACATCATGACAACAGAGGAAGGACACATTGTATGTCGCACATATAGTGTCGACACCTCTTAAGTTTGTATGAACCCTGGGTTGATAATTAAAGTCGATAGCCTTGAGAGTTGCAGCATTCTTGTTGCAATACCGAGGCTCATAACACTTCTCTCACATGGTAGATATAACCTAGAATGTGTCATCTACTTCTTGGTTAATACCTGTGACCTGTAGGAAGATGCGGAACCCCAACATAAACGAATATTTTTCTAGAAAAAAAGGATATCTAAAAATAGAAATTGAGAGGGATAAAAATAGCTAGAAAAACATTGAAGATAGCTAAAAAAATAGTCACCAAGATTCCTAATTACTACACTACTGGAGCCTCCATTTGTCAGCGATGATGTAGCTAAAGATCCAATGGAGCCGCCATTTGTTAGTATGAAAAATCTTAGCAAGTGTACCCAAAATGCTTCACTTAAGTCACTGGTGACAAGTGACCCTAACATCCAAATATGGTTGTTTATACTTCAGATCTGCAATGAAAAAATAAGAAAATCCCACAACAAAAAAATCATATGCAACCCAAAACATTTAACAACAAGAAATAAGCATTGTAGTACCCAATGGAAGATTTCAAATGGACAACGATTTTATTAAAACACTTGGTGAGGAATATTTACAACATGGGTTTGTAGATCCCCCTCTGTGGGATGGGTCTTTTTGATGCCCTTGTACTTCAATGATCTCTCTCTCTCTCTCTCTCTCAATATGTAGAAAACCTAAAATCAAGATGGAATGCAAGTGGGAGCTCAAATGTCATAAGATGATAATGGTAATGATGATAATGATCTATAGGAATCACGATTACCATTACACCAAAACCTGCAGGTGTTAGTAAATAGACACATCGCCAGAGTTAACGGATCAACAAGAGATGGTTAAGCCATGTCGCGAAACACACAAGGAGCACAGGATTATCCAATGCCAAACAATCTCCCCCCCCAGTGCGAGTCGGGTGTGATTCGAACTTGAGACCTTTGGCTTTGATACCACTTGTAGGAATCATGATTGGCATTACACCAAAACCTGTAGGTGTTAGTAAGCAGACACATCACTAGAGTTAACGAATCCACAAAAGATGGTTAAGCCATGTCGCGAAACACATGGGGAGCGCTAGATTATCCAATGTCCAACATGATCATGGTGAAGAATGAAGGGAAACCCTCTTATTTATAAAAAAATATTGAGCTAAATTAGGAATTGGAAAATAATAAAATGTTATTGACCAAATCAAAATCTAGCCATTAGGAATACTTTATTATATTTTTTAGAGAGGGAAAAGATATTCTTTTTTTGGCTGAAGCAAGAGTAGGACCTTCTTTTTCATTAATAATTTACAAAATTTACATCAATTCACAATGAGTTGCGGGCCAAGGGAGAGACCCACCGAAGAAACCGAGATCGGGCCTGAGGCCGAACTCCCTGCCCCAAAAAAATTAACCTTAAAACATATAAAAGCTAAACAAGAAGAAACCATCTGCGAACAAAACAGATGTCTAGAACAAAAGGCCCCACAAACCCATGGGAAAGTGGAGCTAACCTTGTCCAAAAGCATCCCGCCAAAAATAAAGGGTTAATGCTCTTCCCGCCAACCAAACAACCTGTCACATTAATCTTCATCGTTGAGCCATGGGACCCAATCCGACGATAGAGGAAAATATCGCGATGAAAAGAAGCACGAAACTTAACCAACACGCCCACCAACTTGCTCAATCAATCCCATCCATCGATCCGCTTCAATTGATCTGACGGCCAAGGGTCATATCGCACCCACCAAAATTTTTGAACATTAGTGTGCAATGAGGGCGTTATTCAAACCGACCCCACCGCCATGTGTAACCCTCTGTATGGAATCGTTGCAAAAACTAAAATACTGTTTATAGCCTACAAGGCTTGCGATTTCCAGAATACCAACCCCCAACCAGTTTGTCGATTCTGGTCAGAAAGCTCCTGGTAATGCGGTCACTGAGAGTGTTTTTTGAAGCGTCATTTCTTCCCGAATTGAGGAAAGAGGAAGCACCCGCGAAAATGCCCAAATTCCAGTTGGAGAAGAACCAAAGTCAGCCGACTGGCTACCACTTATGTTGGTCGAATCAACTTGATTCCGAGACCATAGCTCTGCTTCAAAACACCAATATGTCATCTTCTACCTGTTCATTCCAAATCGTTTTTAACTTACTCTGAGGCAGCTCATGCCATTTTAGCGCTACTTTGTTATTTGTGCTAATCACACCTTGATTGGCCAGAAGATCCGCCAATTTATTCGCCGATTTTCGAACATGGTTAAAGCTTACTGTACAAAGGCTCTGGAGGTGCTATTGAATCCATTGAAAGCCCTGGATCAGCCTCCAGTTCTTTGAGACTTTTTCTGGCCTTGTTCCCCGGCTAATTTTCTTGACCGATTTGATGATAAGCTCAGAGTCAGCTTCAACTATCACGTTTTGTCAGTTTTCCTGATCCAGGAAATCTAAACATTGCTCCATAGCCATCAATTCTGCCATGTTATTAGTGGCCTTTCCCAAATGATAGTGGAAGATGAAAAGGACACTTCCATTCTCATCCCTTAACACACCTCCATAACCAGCGGTGCCTAGGTTGCCTCTTGAAACCCCATCAATGTTGAATTTCAAAAAGCCCTTGGGGGGAGGATGCCAGATATCTTTTTCAGACTTCAGAGAGATAACATTTCTATCCAAACACTGAGGAGTAAGACCCTACAATCCCAAGTCACAGAGAATACTCAGATTAGCTGTAGAGGGAGGGTTCTTAGGGATATTTCTCACAATGGTGCCGACCGTTTCCTTGAGATGTTTTAAGATCAACTCTAAAATGCACTGGGATGTCCTCTTTTCATTCTTGAAGATTTTGTTATTCCTTTCTTTCCAGACATTCCAAATAATGAAGCTTGGAAATATGGTCCATGATGTGCCAAGAACTTTGTTATCTGAAAAGTCTCTTCTCCAATTGTTTAGGGTGTTGAAGATGTTCCTTTTGTCCCTATCTGTTTGATGGAAAATGTAGGAAAAAGACTCCCACAGACTGGAGGTGAAAATGCAATTGTTGATGAGGTGCTCCATAGTTTCCTCTTGAGCTTCACAGAGCTGACATCTGGAGGACCCCAGAATGCCCCTCTTCCTAATATTATCCCAGGTCATAATTTTCCTATGCTAGACCAGCCACATGAATAGTTTAATTTTCATCCAACCTTGGTGTCTCCATAGGTTTTTCCAAATCTTATATGGAGCTTGAGAGTTAAGGTATAGGAGAATGAGTCTTGCTTCCTTGAGATTAAAAGCACCCTCATTGTTGGGTCCCCATCTTAGCTGGTTTGGGCCCTCTGATTTCAGAATCTTCCTCTGATCCAACATTTCCTTTAGAGTTTCTGCTTTAGCCTTCAGGGGGTTGTTATCCCTAAAATCAAAATTCCTCCAGGTTCTCCATTTTCCATTACTATTGGTTTGATCCCAAAAGTCTTTTACTTTAGAAAACCCTTTGCTATCTGTTTCTTCCTTGAGATCCTTTAAGTCTTCTTTTAACAAAATAGGTTCTTGTTGCCATCTATCCTCCCAGAAAAGGCCTAGGTTACCTTCTCTGATTTCCCAGAAGCTGTTTCCTTGGACTAAGCCCCGGTTATCCCAGGCCTTATTCCAAATGTGCGAGCCCTTTCTGTGTCCTGACATTCTTATTAGATCATTGTTTTGCCAAGTGCTGGCATATTTTTCTTTCCAAATTGTTTCCCACTGAGCTTCTGGTTCTTTAACCCATCGCCACCATAATTTGGCTCCTAAAACCTTGCTTAGAATCTCAGGATCATCCAATCCCAGCCCACTGAAGTTCTTAGGTTTACAGATTTTTTCCCAAGCTACTAAAACCATTTCTTACGATCTTCTCCCTTTCCCCAAAGGAAGTCTCTTTGAATGGTTCTGAGTTGATGCAGGACACTTTGTGGTGCTGAGAGAGCAGATAGCATAAAGACAAGGATTGATTGTAGGACAGCCTTGGCTAGCACTAACCTGCTAGCCAAATTTAGGAATCTACTAGTACATTTCCTGATTTTATCTTGCAATTTGTTAATCACTGGCTCCTAGATGCTCTTGTGTAATGGTTTGGCCATAAGCGGAACTCCCAAATACTTTGAAGGGAGGAGATCCCTTTGAAAGCCCAAAATTATGGATATATTTCTCTGAATAGCAATGTGAGTATTAAAGAAAAAAATCTTAGATTTTGCGAGATTTACTTCCATACCTAAAGCCATGGAAAAGTATCTCAGGATTTGCTTATAGGCTAGAGCTTCTTTGACCGTGGGGATGCCCTACAACATGGTATCATCAAAAAATTATTGATGTGTTAAGGCCCGACCATCTTCAGAAAGTTGGAGACCTTTTACTTTACCAACTATTTTAGCATGCTTGATCATTCGACCCAACCCTTCCATCATGAGTATAAAGAGAAAGGGAGACAGTGGATCTCCCTGCCTTAGGCCTCTTGAAGGAGTAAAAGTCTCCGAAGGAGTGCTATTAACAAGAAATGAAAAACTGGGAGAAGTAACTAGGGCCATAACCCATCTGATCCAGTTATGATCAAACCCAAAAGCAGTGAGAACTTTTCTGAGATATGTCCAATTCAGCTTGTCATAAGCTTTGGCTATGTCCAGTTGCATGATCGTTCCTACTTTCTTATTGTTTTTCAATGAATGCACCACTTCATAAGCTTGAATGATGTTGTCAAGGATTTGTCTACCTTCCACATAGCCAGATTGTTCAGCCGACACCAGGGTAGGAAGAAGGGGTTTGAGTCTATTGGCCACCACTTTGGAAATAATCTTGTAGACAACATTGCATAAGGCAATGGGTCTAAAGCTATCAGGAGTTTGAGCCAAATCCTGTTTAGGGATCAGGGAGACAAAGGTGGTATTAAGAGCTTTCAAAATGGTTTTATCCCTTCTAGAGTCTTCCACTATGTTCAGAATGTCTCGTTTTACTATATTCCAGCAAGATTTAAAGAAGTATAAATTGAATCCATCTAGACCTGGTGCCTTACCATTTTGCATTTCTTTTAGGACCTCACTAACCTCCTCTTCATACACTGGTCTATTGAGGTAGATATTGTCCTCTCTGGAAACCAGCTTAGGTATATGTCTAGAAATATCCCTAATGGATTGTTCTCTGTCTGAACAGTTTTCCTGTGCGATACCATGAAAGTGTTGAACCAGCACTGCTTCTATTTCTTCATGAGAGTTGAGCAGGTTATCTCCTTCATCCATGATTGAAGAAATACTATTGTGAGCCCTATTCACCATAGTGGATTTATAGAAAAATCTAGTGTTGCATTCTCCTTCTTTTAGCCATTACACTCTAGATTTTTGCTTCCAAAAAATCTCCTCTTGTTTACATAAGTTCTCCCACTCTTGATGATATTTAACTACCTAATCATTTCTCTCTTTATCAAAACCCTCCATAATAAGGATTTGGTTGAGTTCCTTCATTTTTTTTCAACTGTTTTTTTTGCTTCAAAAATATTGCCATATTCCTTCTTATTCCACTCCTTGAGCCAGAGTTTGATATGTTTGAGTCTTTTTTGAAGAAGGAAAATTCTTGTGCCTTGAATATTCAAATCTTCTGCCAACCAGATGCCTATGTTGTTGTTGAAATATGGGTGGGAGAGCCAGATGTTTTCAAATCTAAAAGGTCTATTCTTGGGTTTGCCAATGTCCTGAATATCCAGTTGCACCGGCTAGTGAGCCAAGCCTCCAAAGGGAAGAACGCTTGCAACTATGTCCTTGTCCTTGATCATAAGATATTTTGAGATTATGAATCTATCTTTCTGAGATTATGAATCTATCTAATTTGGAGGCCACCTGAGACTCTCCTCCTCTTTTATTGTTCCAAGTAAAAGTACCATTATTCATAACAATATCCACGAGCTTCATATTATCTATGAAGGTTTGGAAGGCACAAGAGTCTTTGTTTAGAACTCTGGTGCCTCCTTTTTTTTCAGACAACGATTTTATCATGTTGAAATCACCCCCTAAGATCCAAGGGATTCTTTCATGTCATTCCCTAAGCTCCTATAGGGAATCTAGAAGCTTGAGTTTATCATCCATTCCTTGGGGGCCATACACATTCGTGACTAGGTAAATTTCCTTATCTCCCACTGGTTGTATGACCAATGAAAGATAATCTCTAGATGCTTCAGCATCTATAATGCCAATTTTTTGGGGGTTCCAAAGCGTAAGAATTCCTCCTGCTGTATTCTCTACTTTGACTTCCAGAAACTCAAATCTATTGAGCCATTTGTTGTGAATCTCCTTTATTGTTTGAATGGAACATTTAGTTTCTTGAATGAAGATCACATCCAGGGTTTCTTGTTTCATTCTATTACTAAGTAATATTTGTTTTCTTTTACTACCTAGACATCTTATATTCCAAGAAGTGAACTTCATTATTAAAGATTTGTAAAGGAGTAACTGGAAAGATCTTTCATCTTACCTGAGTCTATCATTAGCTTTCCCCATTACATCAACAATTCATTCTAATTTTTCCAACCCCTTTTCTTTCTTGGGATTTTGGGTGCTAATCTTGGTGTAGTTTTCATGGCTTTCACACATTTGTTACCCTGCCTTTCATTTTTCCCTTGCTTTTCTGACCCCCTGTTCTGAGTTTTCCAGATGAACAACTGTCGAACTCTGTGGAACATCGCTGGGGGTAACGAATCCACTCCCTCTCTAGTTCCTTGTTTCAAGAATCCTTCTAGATCTAGATTCTCTTTCTTAATACCTGTAGTTCGTGATCCTCCATTTCCATCTCACTCTAGGTCATTTCCTAGTCCATCTCCAGTTCTATGTCACTCATCATATCTTCTTTCTGTTTATTTTTGTTTTGTGTTTTCTCAACATTTTCTTCATTCTCTTCCTCCACTGGACTACCTCCCTTATCCTGATCTGATTTCATTATTACCTCTTCCTCTTCTAGGGCTTGAAACCTATTTTGATTGGCCTGTTGCTTTTCTATATGAGGTAGCTTCGGTCCCCTTTTTCTCCCTTTTCCTTTCTGAACCACCTTATGAAAGCTTTCAGTGTCTTTCGTGGTGTTATTTTTACTTTTGTTTTCTGTTTCACTGAGAGGGAAATCTCTGAATAGGTGCCCATGCTCATGGCATTTGCGACATCTGAAAGGGATGTGTTCATAATCCATTATTTGCACCCATTCCTCATCAAACACTTCCAATATTACCTCATCCGGCAGAGCTCCAGAAAGATCCATCTCCACCCATATCCTTGCAAAGGATGTGTATTTTCCTTTTTTGGTGGCCTCAGAGGCTTTGACAAAACGCCCTAGTTTATTTCCTATGGTAGATAAGGATTCCAGTTGCTAATAATCCAAAGGTAGAGAGTAGAGTCTTACCCAAACCTGGACCGAGGTAAAAGTTTCATGTTTTGGGACAAAATTCGTCACCCATGGACGCATATACAGGCCTGAAGCTGCATAAAAGTAGGGCCCTCCTTCAAACACTCTTTCCTTGTCTTCAATATTTGCAAAGACTACAGTGAAGAATCCTTTTGACCCCAGATGTAATTCTATGCTTCCTTTTGGATTCCAGTGGTATTTAATCGAAGTTTGTAAAGCTTTTTCAGTGGGCCATAAGCCCATGAATTTACAAATGATTGCATATGTCTGCATGTGGTCCCTATGCGCTTGCAGAGCAGGATCATTTAGCACCACTCTGGGCGTGATTGTAGTTTTGGGCTTGCATGGTCCCTTTTGCGCTTTGCCTTTTGTTTCCCATTCCTTGTCTGCTTCCTCGTTGTCTTTAGTGTTGTTGTTCTCCTAGGTTTTAGAGCCATCCTGCTCCTCTTCCCTGTTTCTTTGCCTTACATCAGAAGGACCTCTATCCTCTTCTACTGGTTTTTTACCTCTGCCGGCCACTGCTTGCTTATAGGAGGGAGTGGAGCTCCCTCCTTTGCGTCCCTCCATGGAGAACCAACTTTGTAAGTCTGTAACCCTAGCTCAAAAAATCGCCACCGTATGGAGCATCCCACTAAAATCACATAAAATATAATCCGGCCGAGAGGGAAAAGATATTCAAAATTCTCAAATATATTTATTTAGAAAGTGGTTAAATAAAAATGATTTATTAATCAGTTTGTGAAAATTAAGAAAGATATAATTATTAAATAGTGGTTTAATAATTATCTCATAAGGAAAATATGGAATAGATAAGGAATAATAAATAAATAGTGATTTATTTAAATATTCCAAGGTGATTAAGTGAAAATTAATTAAGAAATAATTATCAAATAATGATTTAATAATTATTTCTAGAGAAAATTAAATAAATAATAATTTATTCAATTATTCTCAAGGAGTTTTTGAATTTTAATGAGAAATAATTTAATAAAATTGGTTTACTAAATTATTTTCTATGGTGAAAGCAAATTTACTATGGTAAAATTAATCCTACATGGTGTATTTCAATCAACCTAGGTGTTAGAGCCTAGATTTGCCTTAGGATGAAAAGAAAATCTTCTAGATCCACATCAAACCACGCTCAGCCTCGTAGCTAGCCCTACGAGGACAGGAGAGGGCTCTCTCCGGGTCAATCTCAGCAAAAGGTAATCGATAAGGCTTGAGATGACTGAAATAAAAACTAATTTTAGGATAGGTATGAATTGCAAGGATTTGATTTGATTTTTTGGGGGTTTTGTTGGAAAAAGGGAAAGGCAAATTTTGGGTCTGGGGATGAGGCCAGATTTTTGCAGAGTTCAGGTAGGGGCAAGATAGGCAGTAGTTTTGATGCTTTGGATTGAATGAATGGATGGATCAGACTGGTGAGGGGCTAAGGAGGGCAAGACAGTCTCAAGGGTCCTCCTCAAACAGATGAAAACATGTAGAATTAAACAAAATATCAAGGCAGAGCATAGCAGTCCAATGAATTCTACCTTAATCACTCATTTTTTTAATTGCAGAAGACAATAGAAGGGAAAATGATACACATAAACATTAGTGAACTTACAAATACATAGAGAAACACACCATCAAAACATAGATCCACATGGATCCCAACAAGCGCTGCAAAACCCTGGTCTTTCCTTTGGCAAAATTGGAGAAATGAAATGTACAATAGAGTGCCAAGCAATCCCAAGTATCCAACCCTAAAAATGACTGAGAAATTACATGATATAGACAAGCCTAACTCCTTCCCATGCCTCTAGGGGTCGAGCTCATAATTCTAGGAGCTGTTTGAACCAATTCTAAAGAAGGAACTAAAATCTAGGTAGTCAAACAACTTACCCCTATATGCTAGGAAACTGATTCATTCATTTAATTTTCACCTTTTAGTGAATGAATCCTCTAGAACAAGTAAAAATGTGCCAATATTACATCATGGTTATCAAATTACATCATGAAAGGTCAAGTGTAACATCAAAAAGCAAAACTGGTCAAAACTGGGCAAATTTATGAGCTGAACAGTGAAAAATGGGCAAAAATCCTCTATGCGCCGCGCCTGATTCTCTATGCGTCACACCACTTTGGAGCTGATTTTGAGGCACTTCCTGAAGTCCAAATTGAGCCCAAGTGTGCTTGTTGGAAAGCCCTACCTGTCTAATTTCCAACCCAAGTGGAATTTTTGAATTTGGATGTCATTTTCCCTCCAAAATTTCAATCTCCCAAGACTACTTTTTGTGTGTCAAAATAGGGGCAGTGAGGTCATTTTTTGAGTGCTTTTGACCTCCCGAGGACTCAAAACTTGCCAAAATTTATTGGCCATGCACCCAAAACCATAATTTATCATGAAAAATCCAGAAATGCATTTTTTTTGGATTTGGAGCCCTCTAGCAAAAGTGACTGCCACGTGGTGCGACGCATAGGGAGGCAAAAACTTGTTTTTTAGTGCAAAAATTTTAAAAATGCAAAAAATTGCTCCAAATTTCTTGAAATTTGGGCTGGAACTTCTCCATTAAGTGTCATGCTGGGCTAAAGAGGCTTCGGCCAATATCTGAAGATGATCATGCTCCTTTTTCCGCTTTTGCTTCCTTATTGCCTTCTTTAATTTTGCCTTTAGATTCCTTCTTTGTGCCTTGCAAACCTTGTTCCGCGCCATGTAGTGGAAAGCCATGTGTCTCAACAATGCTTTGTCTCTGTTAGCCTTGTCTAGCAGTCCCTCTAAGTGGATTTTGACTCTCTCGAGCAATGACTCCCGATCATCATTAATCTCTTGCTCCAATGAAGAGAGTTCAATTCTCCTCCTTTGAGCAACTTGACGATTGTCCCTGATGTTTTGTAATTCCATAATCGCTTGCTGATCTTCAAGCTGCTTATTTCTTTGCTCCAAGTATTTAATATTCCACTTAGCCCTCTCCAAGTCGAGGGAAAAGGCTTTGATCTCTGTCTGCTGCTCCTGGATGATATCTCTAAGTTTGGCACTTTCCGGGCCCATATCTGTATCATCATCATGAATGAGAATGAGGTTGGTCTCTCGTTCACCTGAAGGCCCCTCATCCTACATTGGCCTCTTACCTTTGTCCTATACCTGTGGTGCTAATGTCGGAAGCAAGGCCCCTTCCATACCGGGTGGAGATAACACTCGCTTCGCTGCTGCAAACAAATGTCTAGTGCCCCTCTGATATGTGATGAATACCGGCACATTAACGGTCTCATGGTGCTCATACTGATGAGAAAGTCCACTTGTCTCATGCCCAACCTCTGAAAGCCCCTGTGAAGCTCTGAAGAAATCACGGGAGATGAAATCATCCCAGGTGATGCCCTGTAATCCAAGCCGATGAACTACCAAAATCTTAATAAGAGCAAAATGATAAACATTGTTAAGTTGCTGCTGAGGGGTTTTGTGCTACGCAAGGGTGGTCATCCTCTCTATGTTCTGGCAAATGAAATACGAAATGTTCATCATCCGTACCCTGGTGAAATGCATGAGAAACCTGATGTGATAAGCATATAAACGAGAAAATCGTCCCTCACAGCTGAAATACTTCATGATTAATTTCATTAGTGGAGCATATTCATCTTTAAGATATCGGAATGGAAACACTCCCTTGAGATGCCTCAAGAAACCGGTTTTAATATATGGCTAATAATGCTGCCATCAATCTTCTTCCTCTCGTTCCATGGTTCCCCAATGTTGGGTATGCCGGTTGCCAGTGAGATAGATTCTGGTATAAGTGTGAAGGTGACACCAGCCAAAGTAACTTGATATCCATGTAAATGCAATACAAATAGACGAGCCAACTCATGATTGGCTCTTCTCTGATATGTTTGACTCCTCTATGAGGTCTCCGGGGTGCATGTTCCTCCATGGGTGAGTCACTGTGGGTTTCCATTCCATAATCAGATGAATGCTTAGATGCCATGACTGCTGTACAAAATTCCTTGGAGAAAAAGATGCTGGTGTATGAAAACTGTGTTGGACTGCTCTTTTAGTGATGTGCCTAAACTCTGCCACCAAGGGGAAAACAGTGAAACAGGGACTGTTAGGAAGGGGGAAAAATAGTAAGGGATTAGGGACTATTGGGACAAATTTTGTTAGGGAAATGTAGGAGGGTTTGAGGTTTTTGTTTAGGCATTCACCACATCAAACCACATAATATACACCTTAAACTTGGATGGATGAACAACAAAGGTGGAGCTCAACCTACTTGAAATCAAGAGAATGCATGCGATTTTGGCAATTGGAGACTGTTCTGGAACTTTTTGGGCTAGCCAGCTGTATGCGCCGCGTAGCTTGCCCAACGCGCCGCGCCTTCCCGGTGCGCCGCGCCTGTGTTATTTTACACTGAATGGTCGCGCCCAATGTGCCGCGCCTCCCCAGTGCGCTGCGCCACCTGCTCTATGCGCCGCGCCGGCTTTGAACGCAGCTTTGGCTTGAAAATTTACAATTTCTCCCTCTCACCACTAGACTTCGACCCTCTTTGATCTCTGGGATGCAAATGAATGTTTTAAAACAATGAGAACATCTTATAGTGATGGATTTGATTTTGTTTCTCACAAACCCACTTTGTAATGTTTTGACTTGGCACTTTTTTCACAATTAATACAACTCTGTCTTTTTTGTTTCCTCTTTGATTTTTTGGCTTGAATGATGTTTTCTTTTGGAAATTTTTGTAGGGATAGTAGCATGTCTTGACAAAGGAAGACCAGGGCTGCACCTGGAGAATTCAACAACTGAAAAACTTTTGAAAATTACATGGCAATTTATTACAAAACCAAATGATGAATTTTCTTCAAAATAGAGTTTTGAAGAAAAGTCATAGTCGAGCATATGATGATGAAAATATTAAAAATGAAAACTTATTAAGGACCTCCCTCATGGGTCTGCTAGCATTGTTGGAAATTGTTGAAGACCAAATCAACTAACCCTAGACCTAATGACTAAAATGACTTTTGCTGATCAAGATACTAAAATAGGACTGTAAGTGACTTTAAAACTTGATTTTGATGAACAGACCTGAGCCAGCAATGGATAAGGCATGAGGGGTAATGAATGACAAAATCCTTCCGTCAGATTATGGCATGCCCTTAGCGGAATGCAGCTGAGTGAATCAAGCGAGACACCTAAAAATGAAATGCAATAAGAGAAATGATCTCTGACGGAGGGATGACCAGACCGACTCTAAAATTGGCTCCAATGGGGATGGTAGCTCCAAGGAGGTGCCAAGAACGGCAGATCTCTGGAAGATCTAGACAGTGCCTTCGTACATTGGGCTATGGATTCCATTATTTCGACAAACAACACAAGACTTTGACTCATTTATTGACTGAAACCTGACTCAAACCGGCTCAATTATGAAACTGAAATCACTGAAAAATATGACTCAACAGACTGAACTCAAAACTAAAATATTTCTTCAGAATTATAGCCTTCACTTCGGGCCCCAGACTGAAGAAAAGATCACAACACAAACTTGCAATGAAACTGAAATAAAAATGGTATTTACAGTGACAATGTAAATAGTAGAAATAACTCAGAAATGATACCGCTTGAGCAGCTGAACATTGACCGGCCCTCTTGGAAAATCTTCCCCGTTCATCTCCTTCAGAAGAAAGGCATTCTAACCTTGATATGTTGCAATCTGAAAGGGACCTTTCCAGAGATTTTCAAATTTACCGTGCTTGCCCTTTTCCTCATTCCTTGCATCCCACTTCAGCACCACATCATCCAACTGAAATTTGTCCGCCTTTGCCTTTCTATCATAAATTTTCTTAATTATTTCCTGCAACTTGAACGTGTTTTGAAAAACTTCTTCATGTGTCTGTTGCAAATGGATCATTTGATTTAGTCTTCTCTGCATTGGATCATCTTCACTACCAGCCTCCTGAAGAAGTTTGACTACTGGAGCTGCGAGAGAGGTAGGAAACACTGTATCAACTCCATAAACTAGCTCAAAGGGGGACATACCAATGGATTTCTTCTGACTCACTCGATCTGCCCAAAGTGCATGGACCAACTTCTTATGCCAACTCTTCTTGTTTATTTCCAACAACTTTTTAATGATGTTAACCAAAGATTTGTTGGAAGACTCCGCCAATCCATTGCCTTGTGGATGATAGGCGGTTGAGTGCCCCAAAGTAATGTGATATTTATTACAAAACTCAACCATCCTTTTTGATTTGAAAGCTGCTGCGTTATCAGTGATTAACTTATTCGGGCAACCAAAACGAGACAAAATATTATTCTCAAGGAATGAAATTATTACCGCATTCGTAGCTTGCCTGGTGGGAATTGCTTCGATCCACTTCATGAAATAATCTGTTGCCGTGAGGATCCATCTATGCTGACTTGAAGAAGCAGGATGAATTTCACCAATGAAATCCAATCCCCACTACTGAAAAGGAGCACTCACCTCAATGGGCTTAAGCGACAAAGGTTTTAATTTCTACTTCCTTCAAAAATCTGATAGTTATGACAGCTCTTGATAGTCTTGAACACATCAACAAACAATGTCGGCCAATAATATCTAGCTCTCAGAATTTTATTTGCCATTGTTTTCCAAAAAAGGTGACCGCCACAATCTCCTTTATGGAAATCCTCCATGACTTGCTTCACTTCTTCTTCCACCAAACAATTTAACAAAACGCCACCGGGATCTTTCCAATAAAGTGTAGAATTCAAAATACAAAACTTAGCAGCCTTTAACTTAAGAGTTCTAGCTTTGTTTCTAGCCATACTAGGTGGCGAGGACAAATTCTGAAGCACATATATGATATTTGAATACCACGGAGAAAGAACAAAGATTTTAGCTACCTAAATTGACGGACCTTCCTCATTTTCATCGAACATAGCAACAATCAGATTTATGTCTAAGACGTGTAGATTTGATTCAGCCATTAACTTTTCCAATCCCTATCCTTTAACAAGCTTTGTGGGCTTTATCTCCACATTATACTCTAGCAAAGCTGCAATCCACTTGCATCGTCTTCCTTTTGGGTCTGTTTGTACCAAAATATATTTGACAACAACGTTAGGAACATAAGCCAAAATATGGGAATGCAGAATATATACGTGAAAATATTTCAATGTTTTTACAAGTGCAAGGGTTTGCTTCTCAATAATGTTGTATTTCAAAGCAGCATCTCTTATAGTTTGGTTGAAGAAAGAAATGGGTATTTCATGCTCATCTTTTTTCTGCATTAATACAGCTGCCATAGTATGCTCCGAAGCAAATGAAAACAACATGAAATCTTGAGTGTAATCTGGGCTGATTAGAACCGGAGCTGAAGAAAGAGCCAATTTTCCTAGATTGAAAAATTTTATAGCCTCTTCGGTCCATTCACTTGGCTGTCCTTCTTAAGCATGTTTGTAATTTCTCTTAGGTGTTCAGCAAGATTAGGTACAAAGCAGCGTAAAAAATTCATCTTACCATTAAAAGACTGAATCTCCTTCTTTTTCCGAGGAAGATCAATTTGCTGAATCGCTTCTACACGTGCTAGATCAATACGAATGCCATATTTTGATATGATGTGTCCAAGTAGTTTGCCTTCATCCATGGCAAACAAGCTCTTCTTCGGATTCAACGACACACCATATTTTCTGCACTTTTGAAAGACAGTTTTCAAATGATACATGTGTTCTTCATCTGAATTAGAAAACACCATCAAATCATCAAGGTACACCACCAAAAAGACATCCTTCTCATTTGCGAAAGCCATATCCATTGCCCGCTGAAATGTGGCACCTGCGTTCTTCAAACCGAAAGGCATTTTAGCGTAATGAAAAGTCCCCCACAGAGTGGTGAACGCTGTTTTGTCTCGGTCATCTTCATGGACCAAAATTTGGTTATATCTAGAATAACCATTGAGTAGTGACATACGAGATGCTCCAACTACTCGCTGAAGTATGTGATCCATTTTTGGTAGCGGATAATTATCCTTCAATGAAACTTTGTTGAATCAATGCACAAACGAATCTCACTTGTCTTCTTTCGTACGGGCACCAAATTAGATATCCAATCAGAAAATCTGATGGGGACGATGATTCCTGATTTGTACAACCTGTTTACCTCCCTCAATTGCTGGTGGCAATTTTGGATTAAGCCTTCTTAATTTTTTTCTGAAAGGTTTCTGATTAGCCTTAATAGGAATTGTGTGCTGAATTATATTGATATCATATGTCTTTAAGTCAGAATAGTCCCAAGCAAACACATCAGCAAAGGATGACAACAAACTGATATATTTGGCCTTTACCTTTTGTGGCAATGTTTTGGACAACTTTACCATCTTCAGATGTTCAGCTGTTCCAATATTCACCTCTTCGACTCCCTTCTCTGTTGGCTGCAATGTTGGTTTGCGGGCTACGTCATCATGATCAAAGAGTTATTCTAAAGGTATCAAGCCTTTAGGAATCACATTATCCTTGAGCTAAAACACTTCCATTTGATTGATCTGCACATCATCTTTTCCATCATCGTGTTCTACATCAATTGAGGTATCTTTGAACTTACCTTTGTTTTGCAGAAAATCATCAATTTTCTCATCATCTTGGAAAACTTGCCAATATCTCTGATTGTCCGGGACAGTCGGATGATGTTTCACATGGATTTCAAATTTATTACTTGAGTTCATAGGAATCTTCAAATTACTCACTGCCTTAGCAAGTGCATCTGCAAAACTATTTTGAATACGAGGCACACACGTCAAGGTATAGTCTAAAAAAAACTTCAAGATGTCTAGAACAACATTCCGGTATGCCCGCATCCGAGGATGCTTTGCTTGATATTCGCCTTTAACCTGCTTAATCACCAGTTCAGAGTCACCATATACAACAATCCTCTTAGCATTAAGCTTTCTTAGGATTTTTAGGCCAGCAATCAAAGCTTCGTACTCAGCCTCATTGTTTGAGCAATCAAAAGCAAGCTTGTAAGAACATACCCGCACATTACTAGGCACTTTGTTTGGAGCAGAAAAAGGACTGCATAACCAAATTCCAATTCCAGCACCACCATTTCCCACTGCTCCATCGAAATCCATGGTCCACAGACCATCTTCCTCTTCTTCCAAGTGCTGAAACTCTGTTTGTTGTATTTTTTCTGCTTGCTGTCCATTATCTTTTCCTGATCGCTAAATGGTACTGTCCTGTTCTTGACTTTCTTTCTTCAAAACTTCTCTAAAATTCTCTGCTATTTATGGAATATCATATGTTGCAACTAACTGACTATCAATCTCATTGAAACTATATGAATACAAAAAAAAAGACTCTAAATCTGTATGTACATAATTAATCGGATGATTAATGGGTTTCTCCTTGCTTGTAATCATGTATTTCATTTTTTACTCTCGATAAAGTTTTCTCATTTGGCCAAACACAGGAATAGTTGCATAAGAGAAATCAAGTTGCATTTTTCCTTTAATATTTGCTCCCCAAGATCTGGAAAGAAGCATTCCAAATCTAGGAGGTATATCCGCCACCACCACATCCATCAACATATTTTTAGCTGGAATCTGATCCAAACTAACCACCAAGTCTTTAATGAGCCCAATACATCTCACCCTGCTAGAATCAAATGAATAAAGATCATGGTATTTCCTAGTGATGTCCAAACCCAACTTCTCCATGATAGCCTTCGGCATAAGATTGTGGGAGGCGCCAGAATCAAACATAGCATTATGCAACACAAACTCATGCACTCTCAAACTGATATAAAAAGGAGGTACATCACTGTCTGGAGACTCACCATTTAATGCTGGTCAAAAAATCAGTCCAGGTTGATCATCTTCTACACTCACCATATCAGACATTGGATCAAAATTCAAAATTTTAGAGACTTGACCTCTATAACTGCTGTTCGTCATCAGTTCAGTCAAGGGAATGGATACCTTCAAATTAGAAATTTCATTTTCTAAACTAAAAGCAGAAGTTTTTTCTACTTCTTTGGCTGGAACATCTTTCCTTTCATCTTTATCTTTTGATACAATTGGCTGATTTACTCTTTCATTTGCTGGTGGAGACTTGCTAGGAGTAGGATCAACAATTTCTTTTCCTTTATTTGGTACAACAAGTGGCTCATTCTTAGATGCTGGAACTTCCTTTCTCTTCTGGATTGGATTGATGGGGACATTCATGTTTCTAAGTGAATACTGACACTGTTGGGTGGACAAAGCATGCATATAACCTCTCTGATACTCATCTAACTCCTCTTCAAGAGCTGTGTCACTTGCCAAAATGAAATCTGCATCCTTCTATACAGCTGAACTTTCTGCATACTCATCGTCTTCCGTGATAAAGGTGGGCATATCATCAAGAGTAAAGAAGTGATTTTCTTCTCCTATTACATTGTCTTCATCATCAGATTCGGGACCAACAAAATTCTGCTAAAGAGGTGTCTTTACTTGCTGCTGTTGTGATGCCGGTTCTTGTGCTCGCTGCTCACGCTGTTTGATCCTGAATTGAGGTTGTTGTTGTCCATGGAAATTAGGATTCCAGATCTGCGGTTCAGGCTTATCAAGGGCTAACCTTTCAATCATCTTCTCTACCTTGCAGAGCACTTGATCTGAGGTAGAATCCTCTTCCTTTATTAAGACTCTCTTCTCAGCTTTCAATCTAGCTCTCTTGTCATTCAAATTTGCCTCAACACTAACGGCAATTTTCTGCATTTCTTCTAAGGTTGCTGGATCTCTCTCTCTTAATTGATAAGCCATGTCCGGATCAAAACCATCCAGGAACTTAAGCAAAGCTGACTTTCTATATGGACTTAAATCATTAGGAATTGCATTATAAACCGCATTGAATCTAATACAATAATCTTGCACAGACTCACCAGCATTTCGCTTGATCTTGGTATATTCAGAAGCGATTTGAAGAGGGTCTTTCTTAACTTCCCAGCGATCCAAGAACTGTCTTTGAAGCTCTTCTAATGTGGGAATGCTTCTAGCTGTAAAAGCTCTGAACCATTTTCTTACCTCACCTGCGAAAGTTTGCACGAATAATCTCATGGTGATGTTTTCTGCATCAATCTCATGAAGCCCGAAGAAATCCGTCATTTTGTTTACATGTTGCTGAGTCGTGGTACCTTGAGGAGTGCCATCAAACAAAGGAATTTTACTCTGATAATCTGCAAGCATGTCACCCAAAACTTGAGGCAGCGCGAGAGGTGCGAATCGAGCAGCCATTGCTCTTGGTGGATTTGCAATCGGTCTTGGTGAAGTTGGGGGAGTGGGTGCAGCTGATGTGTGAGGTGTGTGAGGAGGTGTATGCGGAGGTGAAGAAATTTTGGGTATTTTAGGAGTAGAAGGAGTAGACGAAGGCGATACAACTGCAGATTTTTGATCAGAAATAGTAGGTTGCGGGGGAAGGGTGGGAATGAAGGGAGGTTCGGTGGGAATTCTTGAACTAGACGCAATTGCGGATGACCCAAGGGTTGCAGAAGTAGTCTCTAAGAAATCAACAATATTAGAAGCCGTAATTGAAGTCTGGAGCTGTTTCAAAATGTAATCATCAATGGATTTATTAGCCCTTTCAGTTTCAAGATTTCGAACAAACTCAGGATTTAAGGTAGTGGAAGCGACAACACTTTCAGATTTGGTTTCAAACAGAGACAACTCAAACTGCTCATCAAATTCTTGATCCTCAAGATACTCAAAATTGACAGGACACAACTGAGCTTTGAACACAAGAATGATAGAACTTCCTTGGCGAACAATTCTTGGAATCAGATTGGGATTTTCGTAGACAGGAGGGGGATCAGGATCCAGATTTCCTCTGGTATGTCTTCTGGAAGCCAGTGTGATATTATTTCAAGAAATCAAAGGGACATAAACAACTTGTTCAGCCTTTCAAATTTTAAACCTATCATCCAAAAGCTTAGAATTCTCAGATGTAGTGGGGTGATTTACAAATCAAGTGTCACGATTACAAGCTAGACCAGAGATTGACTGAAGCAGTGTTTATCTACTTGCGCTAATGCAAAGCAAAAACGTTTCGAAGGCTACCTGGCATAACTTCAGGCTCCGTCTGTAGCTTATAAAACAAATGAAATCAACAAGAAAACCATTTTCTTCCCCATTATGGTCACCACTATGTTAGAGCCTAGATTTGCCTTAGGCTGAAAAGACAAGGTTCTAGGTCGACATCAAACCACGCTCAGCCTCGTAGCTAGCCCTATGAGGATAGGAGAGGGCTCTCTCCGAGTCAATCTCAGCAAAAGGTAATCGATAAGGCTTGAGATGGCTGAAATAAAAACTAATTTTAGGCTAGGTATGAAGTGCAAGGATTTGATTTGAGTTTGGGGGTTTTGTTGGAAAAAGGGAAAGGCAAATTTTGGGTCTGGGGATGAGGCCAGATTTTTGCAGAGTTCAGGTAGGGGCAAGATAGGCAGTAGTTTTGATGCTTTGGATTGAATGAATGGATGGATCAGACTGGTGAGGGGCTAAGGAGGGCAAGAAATTCTCAAGAGTCCTCCTTAAACAGATGAAAACATGTAGAATAAAACAAAATATCAAGGCAAAGCATAATAGTCCAATGAATTCTACCTTAATCACTCATTTGTTTAATTGCAGAAGACAAGAGAAGGGAAAATGATACACATAAACATTAGTGAACTTACAAATACATAGAGAAACACACCATCAAAACATAGAGCCACATGGATCCCAAAAAGTGCTGCAAAACCCTGGTCTTTCCTTTGGCAAAATTGGAGAAATGAAATGTACAATAGAGTGCCAAGCAATCCCAAGTATCCAACCTTGAAAATGACTAAGAAATTACATGATATAGACAAGCATAACTCCTTCCCATGCCTCTAGGGGTGAAGCTCATCATTCTAGGAGCTGTTTGAACCAATTCTAAACAAGGAACTGAAATCTAGGTAGTCAAACAACTTACCCCTATATGCTAGGAAACTGATTCATTCATTTAATTTTCACCTTTTAATGAATGAATCCTCTTGAACAAGTAAAAATGTGCCAATATTAAATCATGGTTATCAAATTACATCATGAAAGGTCAAGTGTAACATCAAAAAGCAAAACTGGTCAAAACTAGGCGAATTTCTGAGCTGAACAGTGAAAAATGGGCAAAAATCCTCTATGCGCTGCGCCTGATTCTCTATGCGTCGCGCCACTTTGGAGCTGATTTTGAGGAACTTCCTGAAGTCCAAATTGAGCCCAAATGTGCTTGTTGGAAAGCCCTGCCTGTCTACTTTCCAACCCAGGTAGAATTTTTGAATTTGGATGTCATTTTCCCCTCCAAAACTTCAATCTCCCAAGACTGCTTTTTGTGTGTCAAAATAGGGGCAGTGAGGTCATGTTTTGAGTGTTTTTGACCTCCTGAGGACTCAAAACTTGCCCAAATTTCTTGGCCATGCACTAGAAACCATAATTTATCATGAAAAATCTAGAAATGCAAAGTTTTTTGGATTTGGAGCCCTCTAGCAAAAGCGAGTGCCACGTGGCGCGGCGCATAGGGAGGCAAAAACCTGTTTTTTAGTGCAAAAAATTTCAAAATGCAAAAAATTGCTCCAAATTTCTTGAAATTTGGGCTGGACCTTCTCCATTAAGTGTCATGTTGGGCTAAAGAGGCTTCGGCCAATATCCAAAGACGATCATGCTCCTTTTGCCTCTTTTGCTTCCTTATTGCCTTCTTTAATTTTGCCTTTAGATTCCTTCTTTGTGCCTTGCAAACCTTGTTCCGTGCCATGTAGTGGAAAGCCATGTGTCTCAGCAATGATTTCTCTCTGTCAGCCTTGTCTAGTAGTCCCTCTAAGTGGATGTTGACTCTCTCGAGCCAAGACTCCCGATCATCATTAATCTCTTGCTCCATTGAAGAGAGTTTAGTTCTCCTCCTTTGAGCAACTTGACGATTCTCCCTGATGTTTTGTAATTCCATAATCACTTGCTGATCTTCAAGCTTCTTATTTCTTTGCTCCAAGTATTTAATATTCCACTTAACCCTCTCCAAGTCGAGGGACAAGGCTTTGATCTCTGTCTGCTGCTCCTGGATGATATCTCTAAGTTTGGCACTTTCCGGGCCCATATCTGTATCATCATCGTGAATGAGAATGAATTCGGTCTCTCGTTCACCTGAAGGCCCCTCATCCTGCATTGGCCTCTTTCCTTTGTCCTGTACCATGGTGCTGATGTAGGAAGTGAGGCCCCTTCCATACCGGGTGGAGATAACACTCGCTTCGCTGCTGCAAACAAATGTCTAGTGCCCCTATGATATGTGATGAATACCGGCACACTAATGGTCTCATGGCGCTCATACTGATGAGAAAGTCCATCTGTCTCATGCCCAACCTCTGAAAGCCCCTGTGAAGCTCTAAAGAAATCATGGGAGATGAAATCATCCCAAGTGATGCCCTATAATCCAAGCTGATGAACCACCAAAATCTTAATAAGAGCAAAATGATAAACACTGTTAAGTTGCTGCTGAGGGGTTTTGTGCTGCGCAAGGGTGGTCATCCTCTCTATGTTTCAGAAAATGAAATATGGAATGTTCGTCATCCGTACCCTGGTGAAATGCATGAGCAACCTGATGTAATAAGCACATAAACGAGAGAACCGTCCCTCACAACTGAAATACTTCATGATTAATTTCATTAGTGGAGCATATTCATCTTTAAGATATCGGAATGGAAACACTCTCTTGAGCTGCCTCAAGAAACCGGTTTTAATATATGGCTCATAATGCTGCCAGTCAATCTTCTTCCTGTTGTTCCATGGTTCCCCAATTTTGGGTATACCAGTTTCCAGTGAGATAGATTCTAGTGTAAGTGTGAAGGTGACATGAGCCAAAGTAACCTGATCTCCATGTAAATGCAGTACAAATGGACGAGCGAACTCATGATGAAATTGAACATTAGCCACCTTCTAAAAAAACTCATAACATGACTGATGCTGAAAACAGAAGATGGCTGGAGGGCAGGCCTATAATTCAGTAAGGGTGATTGGTTCTTCTTTGATATGTCTGCCTCCTCTATGAGGCCTCTGGGGTGCATGTTCCTCCATGGGTGAGTCACCGTGGGTTTCCATTCCATAATTAGATGAATTCTCATATGCCATGACTGTTGTACAAAATGCCTTGGAGAAAAAGACGCTGGTGTATGAAAACTGTGTTGGACTGCTCTTTTAGTGATGTGCCTAAACTTTGCCACCAAGGGGAAAATAGTGAAACATGGACTGTTGGGAAGGGGAAAAATAGTAAGGGAATAAGGACTATTGGGACAAATTTTGTTAGGGAAATGTAGGAGGGTTTGAGGTTTCTGTTTAGGCATTCACCACATCAAACCACATAATATACACCTTAAACTTGGATGGATGAACAGCAAAGATGGAGCTCAACCTACTTGAAATCAAGAGAATGCGTGCGATTTTGGCAATTGAAGACTATTCTGGAACTTTTTGGGCCAGCCAGCTGTATGCGTCGCGCAGCTTGCCCAACACGCAGTGCCTTCCCGGTGCTCCACACCCTTGTTATTTTACACTGAATGGTCGCGCCCAATGTGCCGCGCCTCCCCAGTGCGCCGCGCTACCTGCTCTATGCGCCGCACAGGCTTTGAACGTAGCTTTGGCTTGAAAATTTACAATTTCGCCCTCTCACCACTAGACTTCGACCCTCTTTGATCTCTTGGATGCAAATGAATGTTTTAAAACAATGAGAACATCTTATAGTGATGGATTTGATTTTTGTTTCTCACAAACCCACTTTGTAATGTTTTGACTTGGCACTTTTTTCACAATTAATACAACTCTGTCTTTTTTGTTTCCTCTTTGATTTTTTGGCTTGAATGATGTTTTCTTTTGGAAATTTTTGCAGGGATAATAGCATGTCTTGACAAAGGAAGACTAGAGTTGCACTTGGAGAATTCAAAAACTGAAAAACTTATGAAAATTACATGGCAATTTATTACAAAACGAAATGACGAATTTTCTTCAAAACAGAGTTTTAAAGAAAAGTCATAGTCGAGCATATGATGATGAAAATATTAAAAATGAAAACTTATTAAGGACCTCCATCATGGGTCTGCTACCATTGTTGGACATTGTTGAAGACCAAATCAACTAACCCTAGACCTAGTGACTGAAATGACTTTTGCTGATCAAGAGACTAAAACAGGACTGTAAGTGACTTTAAAACTTGATTTTGATGAACAGACCTAAGCCAGTAATGGATAAGGCATGAGGGGTAATGAATGACAAGATCCTTCCATCATATTATGGCATGCCCCTAGCGGAATGCAGCTTAGTGAATCGAGCGAGACACCTAAAAATGAAATGCAATAAGAGAAGTGATCTTTGACAGAGGGATGACCAGACCAACTCTAACACTAGGAAGAAATGGATAGGTGATCATTTTTTGGTGATAATAAAAATCATAGGAGAGGATATTTGATAAATATTATTATGGCTATAATTGCATGTTAATCACTAAGGTGTTTTTTTTAAGTATGCATTTGGCATTCCTACCACTATACAAGCCATTCCTAACTAGCCATTTCTTTTTAATTGTAGATTCAAGGATTTGATTGTAACTATTTGCAACATACCAAACCTTTTAGTGCCATTAATTAAGATTTGGTCTTGTACGATTTCATCTTCAATGACATGTAAAAGGTTATATTTAATTAACTTGTCATGTTCTACTTATCAAGAGCCTTCCCCTATCTAGAAATTTGAAAAGTTTCAAACTCATTGTAGCTGTATTTTGTAGCATATGAGTCACAAATCTACCTCTCTTGTAGTTGGTTGCTTCCTACAAGAAGGTATACAAACAATGAATAATGTTAATAGTTAAACATAGACCAACAAAGCATTGAAATGCATGAAAACAGTGTATAAACTAAACTAAACTAAACAACTTGAAACAAGCCAATGAAGCTAAAAAAATCAACAAAGGAATGGGAAAAGGGTCCCTTTTATTGATTGCTAGTAGTGAAAGAGTTAAAAATTAATTTGAAAGACACTTGAAGAGAGTTGCTTGAGCAATGGTGCTCAATAGCTCTCAACAAGGAATTTTCCCCTTTTCAATCTCTTTTGCAAGCTCTTGCTCTCTCAAATAAGTAAAGAAAACTTTCTCAATGTAGGAATTTACAGGGTAAGTTCCTCAGACAGAACACCAAAAGGACACCGCTCACAACCAGATCGCAGATCAATACACCAGTATTTTGACGTGGTTAAAACCCTCAAAGAGGGAAACAGTCCACGGCCTGAGCCAACGCAGCCACTTCAGGCAATTTATTAATAAAAGAATGAAAATTTACATATGTTTCTCTCATGCACAGATTACCCTACAAATGACCCTCCATGCGCTTTAAATAGAATTCATGGACCAATCGGGTGTCAAGCCACGGATCAAGTGTCGGTAATACCGAGGAGAGAATGAACCGTCGGATCACTACATATCGTGACCGTCGGATTGTAAGTTACAAAATGTACAACGGTAAAGAAACACACTTTACCTAACTCTATACCTAACTCTACACTAGACCAAGTTGTACTTAACTATTTCCTATGTGTCGGAATATCCTAACATCCCCCCTTAAGAACAACTTGGGATAGGATTGAAGGATTTACAAATATGACACAATAGGAGAAGGAAGGAGGCACTAGAGCCTATCCCCCCTTAGTGACAACTTCCTGAACTCCAACCATAAATCGAAGTTTAGTGAACTTCGCCTCTGTGAGAGCCTTTGTGAAGATGTCTGCAACTTGATCATCTGTTGAACAATATTGCACTTCAAGAACATGGTCGTGAATGAGCTTTCTGATGAAGTGCATGTGCAGTTCAATGTGTTTGCTACGCTGATCTTGGACTGGATCTTTGCATAACTGAATGGCACTTTGATTATCACACCAAAGTGTAGTCGGATGCTGCTGCTGAAAGCCAAACTCTGATAGGATCTGACGAAGCCACAAGGCTTCCTTACTAGCTTCTACAGCACCACGATACTCTGCTTCTACTGATGAAAGAGAAATGGCAGCTTGTTTCTTACAAGCCCATGTAATAGGTCCTGAACCAAGAGTGAACACATAACCGGCAGTAGACTTTCGATCATCAGGGTCACCAGCCCAATCAGAATCAGTGAAACCAACCAATAGAGGAGATGCTTCAGCACTGTAATGAATCCCAAACTGAACTGTACCTCGAACATAACGAAGTATTCTTTTAGCTGCTTTCCAATGACTTTCACGGGGGTTTTGCATGAACCGAGCAACAAGGCCAACAGCAAAGGAAAGGTCAGGACGAGTATGAGTTAGATACAAGAGTTTTCCTACAAGTTGACGGTATAATGTAGCATCAACTTCAAGAGAAGTACAAGTGACTGAAAGTTTGACTCCAGACTGAAAGGGAGAAGGGGCTGGCTTATAGTCTTCCATGTGAAAATGACGTAGAATATCACAAGCATACTTGGACTGGGAAAGGGAAATACCCTCCTTGGATTGCAAGACTTGAAGACGAGAAAATAGTGTAAGTGTCCTAAGTCTGTCATTTCAAATTTCCTTTTAAGGCTAGACTTCACATGATTTATAAGGTTGGGATCACTACCAGTAAGGATAAGATCATCAACATAAAGAACAAGGATGATAAGAGAGTTGCCCACTTTCTTAGTGTAGATAGTATTGTCAGAATGACACCTAGAAAAGCCAGATTCTAAAAGAAAGCTATCCATTTTGGCATACCAAGCCCGAGGAGCTTGCTTGAGACCATAAAGGGATTTCTTAAGTCGACATACAAGGCTGGAGTTTGTTTGTATGAAGCCAATGGGTTGTTCCATATAGATTTCTTCATGCAAGTCCCCATGCAAGAAGGCAGATTTAACATCCATCTGATGGACTTCCCATTTGAAAGAGGCAGCAAGGGAAAGAAAAAGGCGGATAGAGTTCATTTTGGCAACAGGGGAGAAGGTTTCGGTGTAGTCAATGCCTTCAACCTGTGAAAAACCTTTAGCAACAAGACGAGCTTTATGTTTATCAACTTTCCCATCTAGTCCATACTTGGTTCTGTAAACCCATTTGCATCTGACAAGTTTTCGTCCCTTTGGTAGAGGAACAAGATCCCATGTATCATTTGCCAATAATAAATGATATTCTTCATTCATAGCTGCTTCCCAATCTGGATGGCCTGAAGCCTTTGCAAAGGTGTCAGGATCATAATTTACCGGAGCTTGAGCCAGTAAAGAAGAGGCTCTCTCGAACTGAGAACGTGTACGTCGTTGATCTGTAGGATCACCGGCAAGATCACCTGCTGCATCTCGAGTAGCACGAACCCATTTTGGAAGCTCAGGAGCTAAAGGAGGATCCTGAGATGGTGGGGGAGGCTTTGATACCATGTAGGAATTTACAGGGTAAGTTCCTCAGACAAAACACCAAAAGGACACCGCTCACAACCAGATCGCAGATCAATACACCAGTATTTTGACGTGGTTAAAACCCTCAAAGAGGGAAACAGTCCACGGCCTGAGCCAACGCGGCCACTTCAGGCAATTTATTAATAAAAGAATGAAAATTTACATATGTTTCTCTCATGCACGGCTTACCCTACAAATGACCCTCCATGCGCTTTAAATAGAATTCATGGACCAATCGGGTGTCAAGCCACGGATCAAGTGTCGGTAATACCGAGAGAATGAACCGTCGGATCACTACATATCGTGACCGTCGGATTGTAAGTTACAAAATGTACAACGGTAAAGAAACACACTTTACCTAACTCTATACCTAACTCTACACTAGACCAAGTTGTACTTAACTATTTCCTATGTGTCGGAATATCCTAACACTCAATGGTGGAATCATGTTAGCATTGGTATGCTTGATTTATTTGGAGAAATTTTGGTAGCATAACAATACACAACTTCTTCTCATTTTTTGGTTCCCCGTGCTCTTGTATTTATACAAATTTTAAACACCCTCTCCGTCCTTTGGCTCATCAATGAGGTTGTTTGGTTCATAAATGAAATGAGAGCTACCACCCTCCTTCAATTAAGGCTTCTTTATCCTCAAGGTTCGAATGGTCAGCCCTATCATTTCAAGGGTTTGAGTCTTCTTCAAGAAAATGTACCTCTCGAGGTGCTGACTGGGCTTTCTGAGACCCTTGCAGCTATCGAGGAAAAAATCGCAACGGTGCAATAAAATGTCTTTGGAGCTATCATATCATTTATGAACCAAACAGCCTCATTGATGATCCAAAAGGTGAGGGTGCAATAAAATGTCTTTGGATCACTCACGAGAGTTGATTTTTTAAACCAAGTTTAGGAAAAACTTTTAATTTTTTCATTTCCTAAGTTTCTCGGCTCAAAATGTGTCCTCTATACACGTTGCTTAGTAATTATGAGTTCCTTATATTATGTGAAAATTAATTTTCCATTTTTTCATAATAACACTCATGGCATGGAGTTATAGTCCGCTAGAGATTACTTAGAGCATATTTCTTCCATCCCTAAACCATACCCTTTAAAGGAACTCATAATTCTTATTGTTGTACCCAAAGAAAAATATGCAAGGTATCACATACAAACTATTTATAAAATTGATACGTTATATCTTTGAAAATTTTGAAGCACCACACTTTGATAGTTCATTAGCCTTTCTCAAGCCACAACATAACTTATTTAGTGTCAAACCTTCCTAACACATGGAATCCTGGAGGCTTTTGTAATAAGGACAAGAGCTCAAAGGTAGGAGGGTTTGAAGGACCTTCCTACCATTCCACATTCCATTAATCTTATTAGTGGTATTTATTAGGACATGGTGGAAAACCCACATATCATACCCACTCATTCAATTTCCATAGTGTGATTTAACTTGAGATGATGCATTCCACAAATTCCCCATTTCACATTCCACCATAGTTTATTTTACTTTATTTTTATAAAGATGATGATCCCTTATATCTCAATAATGTAAACACTTAATAATTAAGTAAATATGCCCAGTGGCATGAGCTTACACCCAATGAAGCTCCATGTTTGTGATACACATTTTGTATCACATCCAAAGGAGGGTTTGTCGACTATGAAAGGTCACCATGCATTAAGGCTACGCCTAATTTCAATTATTTTTATATCATTTTGACTACGTAGTCCTACCAAGTCCTCAGGAAACTTAGACATGTATGGGGAATTCTTCATCTGGAATTGATCCAAGTTATGAAATTTATAACCCAACTTACTATTACACAAGGGCACACATTTCTTTTACATTTGCAATATGTACCATATATTGCATGAATTTAGACAATCCTAGCCAATGATATGAAATATGTATCAATCCTATGACATATAGTACCTATTACATAGTTTTCAAGGATAATCTTATATTATATCATTAAAGAAAACACTTTTTCAACAAGATGTAGTTGTGTGTCACACAAAAAGTACCCTTATTTGGTAGTACATATCCCTATTTTGCACCAAAAATGATTTCTTTGATGTGAGGATTTCAATCTTGCGCTGTAGAAAAGTTAGTTGAAAAATTGAGATGGAAAAATAAAAAAGTACAAGGATTTCAAGATCTTCCTAACCTTCCCCTTCTTTTTCCTTCAAGAGGATTACACACCCCTTTCATAATAATATCATAGATATGCTATATATATATATATATATATATATATATATATATATATATATATATATATATATATATATATATATATATAGATATAGATATATGAGTGGTTATATCTATATACATACAGGTATCAAAGGAGTAGGTGTAACCACTCATATAGATATTATTTATCCCTTCTCTCTAAACTTAGGTAGCAATGGATATCATCTATTTAAGGAGGAATTTCATTCTCTCAAGTGCCTCTAAGGAGTTATTATAGAGCTATAAATTACTTCCTAGCTATATATTTTAAGTCCAAACCTCCCCATAACATAGGGAATCCGTCTCACAAGGCACTAAAGTCCATAAATATAGTTGTAGAGGCCCTACAATGACATACATATGTAATCATATTCATTTTACTCACTATTGGCCTATAACCAGACCAAGCATGACACTTAATTAACCACCATGATCAGATAGAAATAGCTATCTAGCTCAATACAATGTACGAATATAATTATTCTAATGTAAAATATTTGATATTTTGACCTACTGAGATTCCAAGTGGCTATGTCTAATCTACATATTCCTTGATTTAGATTGGATTAGTGAGTATATTACATTATAACATAAGACTATAACCCACTTAGTCTTCTTATAAAGCTTAACAATTCATTTGTGAATCTCATTATCAACCTAATATCCTAGATTCCAAAAGAATCCTCAAAACATTATTTCATGGCTCGGTTTATTTAGTTATGGCTTAAAAGTCATTATCAAATAATGATATAGTGACATGTAACATTAAAATATGAAACATACCAAATACATTCACAACTGGACAATATCAATTAAAATAAATGGAGAGACTTATTTGAAAGGTTCCTCCTAGAATTTAAGAAGGGTGTGAACTTTTCCACCCAACCATAGGCTCGTATGGGCATATCTTAGCTACAGTCAGTCACCCCTTAGCCAATCCGTGATGCAACTAGGGGAAAACTTAGGTCCTATAGGAAGCTTTCAGTTGTGAAAGAAACTCTCCTTCATTGGAAAACAATGGTAGTCACCCTCTACCCACTAGCTAGGACTTCCATGAATTGTCTAGATGCCTTCTTAGTTGGTTATAGTTGCATAAGGGAGTCCCTTCTCTACCAATGTAATCACTCACTTGCCTCCCCTTTCTATTCTTGTTCTCTAACCCAACCAACATTAAATTCATAACCCCTTATCCCTAGTTCAAGTTTGGGTTTTCTTGCCTTGAAGTAGTAGTCAAATTCAAGATTTAAAATTTCCAAACACTTATAATTAGTCTCCATTTGGAATTAACATCCTTTTGGCATAAGTTTTGGCTACCCTAGGAAGTTCCATCTTCTAGAAATTACCAACCGAAAATCCATTCATGAATAAACTCATTTTTCACTCATGGGTGTTATATGCTATTTACAAACTCCTCTTTTTCACTTTCCAGGCCTTCAACACCCTCCCCAAACTTAAAAACAAATTCCCTCTTGACCCCCACATGCATTCCCCTATTTCAACCAAAGAAAACCATGATTTCTAGCCTTCTTCAAGGGATTTCATGGGTCAAATTATAGAACTCAAGATGGGTACTTGTTGTACCCATCTATGACCAGTTTCAACTTCCCACTCAATCTCCATACCTCTATAAATTTGGGTGGTTGACTATCAAGCGACCCATTTACCTTCAATAACTAATTTCGGGGAAGTGGGAAAGAGGGAAAATAATTTTAAATTTAAATTTTGGCACTTTGGAAATATGGGATTTTGGCTGCAATTTTTTCCTTATTAGAAAAGGTTCTTTCCTCATCTCCTCACTAATTCCCTCTTGTTGTATCATGGCTAGTAGTCAGTTCATTGGATATTTTTCATTAATAAATGGAATATATTTAAATAATTCAAAATAGTTCCATCATAATTTGAAAATCACCGAAGTGTCTATGTCGGCATTATTTACAATGAAACCATCATTATTATGATTGAAAACTATGAGAAAATGGAGTGTTACATTCCCCTCCCCATAAATGAACACCATCCTTGGTGTTCTATCATTTGTAAAATTAACTTTATTTAGTGAATAAAAATTGGGTATGCCATTTTCATGGCTGTTGGAAATAATACTGAGACAGGGGGGTGAATCAGTGTTAGTCAAGTCAATAATATTTTTCTTTTCTTATTCAATTTCATATACGCTACTTCAATGAAGGCAACCCGCGTGTATACGCAACTGTGATTAAGGAAAGAAGCGTATATCCAACAAACTATTGGTTCTGTTAATTCATCATATGTGATCTTTAATCTGAGTATCAGTACTTTATTAAAGATTAAACAATAACCATGTGCAGTCAATAACAGAAAGAACCATCACACATAAGTATCACACATGAACACCAAGATGTAAGGTGGAAACCCAATGTGGGTAAAAACCACCTATTGCTATCATCTTTGTCTTCTTTTAATAATAAGAAAATCTATTTACAACAATGTACTGGTGCAAACTCATACCAGTACACAGGCTTCTACCTGCAAAAGGCTACAACCTTCTTTCGTTCTCCAGCTTCTACTGGAAAGGAGCTACAACCCCCTGGCTCTTGTACTAGCCGATATATTTACTAGTACATAGGTGTCAACCTACAAAAGGCTACGACCTTATTTCTTCCTCCATGTACCACGTTTCATAAATTTTTAGATTGGATACTCTTGGAACAAAACACCATAATTTGAAGGCCACGTTTCATCCAATTTTCATACTGGACCCATCAACAACTTGAAGCACAAAATCAATCACCACTACAATACAACCATAAACCACATCTACATCATCAATCTCTGAATCACCCACAACTGAATCAACCAATTAAAATACTGTCATCATAACATAGTCACCAGAACACAGAGTAAAACCCAGAACTCTGCAACAATATTCAGATCCAACTGTATCCTCAAAAACCATGCATCAAAGTGCATACTCTACTTGGAAGACCCAAACCAGCGTGTATATGCAACATCACCAAAGTGAACCAGCGTATATGTCATCAAATGCTCACTTATAACTTCGTTGTACTTCACGACTTCAGGCATACCCAGATCATTACATACAAGAAGGATAATACATGTGTTAGCAACCAGATCTAGTCCATTAGATCACATAAAGATAAGTCATTATGATTCTGATCCATTATTAGATCTCATCCATCTTCACTGAAGCAAATCAATCAATCTGAACATAGTTACCAGAATGCAATCGCCAGAACATAAAGAAAAAACCCAGAACTCTGTATCAATAGCAAGAATCAATTGTAACTTCAAACATCATAGTTCACAAGGTATACGCTACTTCGATGTGTAGAAACTGCGTGTACACACGCTTTTTCAAAAGTCAACCAGCGTATACATCTGTAAATATTCATTCATAATTTGCAGCTATTCCAAACTTCATTAATACCCAGATTATAATATTTACATAACATTACATGCGTTAGTATACAGATCTAGAATAAGCATGATCAAACCATATAGAGATGATTCATTCTAAGCCATAAGATCCTGATCCATTACTAGATCTTGTCCTCCATCAACTGCTGAGATTCCTCCTTGGCTCAGATCAAGCACATCATAAACCCATAACCTGCATACTGGATCTCACACTTCATCAGATATTTGAGACTTGCTAAGTTCTCTTTCCTAATGATCTTCACCTCCTTTTATAGTCCTAGGCCTTACTCAATACCATGGTCCAAAACCACTTAGAACCAATACCTGGGGTCAATACTTCGATCAAGATACCTTGGATCAATACCACAGGTCAAAATACCAGGGAATGAACACCATGGACCAAAACCAAGTTCTCCAACATGTACGCGCCTTTCCTTGCATGAAAGTGTGTGTATACGCATACGCGCCTTTTGGTCATCTAACCCGCGTGTATATGCGGCTTGGTCAAGGGTAACCTACGTATATCTTTTTTTCCTTCATTCTGAGAGCCTGAACTGTGATCTGTCATCTAAGTGAGTTGCCATCAAGGACAACACCTATGTCGTAGCACCAAACCTATGTCATAATGCCAAAAATTCCCCCCTTTGGACTTGATGGCAACCCCAAGTCACTCTACCCCTTTTTCATCAAGGGTAAAGGGTTATGCTCCCCCTGAGTACATGCTGAACTTTTTCTGATATGTTGAAGTTTGTTGTTCATGCTCCCCTTGACTGTAAGCAAGGTTTGTAAAAAGATGTTCTACAAGAATAACATGACTCTATACATCATAAATGACCTTCCTATCACCAAGGGCTCATACATACATCCATCTCCCAACCAAGTGGGGATATACCAAAATTGACTCATCACCCAACCAAGTGGGGATACACCAAAGGTTTATACATGATAAAACAAGAACCTTACATCATCATCCATCCCAGGCATAGTGGGGAAACAAAATAGGTTGTTACATGACCTTGATAATAAAAGATATACATTACATAGAGACAAAATATCTAGAACAAGACTATGATAGTCATCAACAACTATCATCAGTAGCATCTGTCAATCACCATCTAGACCAGCAACCATGTGTATGTCCATTAGTGTAGATATCATCAACCTAACAAGGTATGTCTGCATATAGACATCAACTCATAACCTTCCCTGAATGAATTCTGCATATGTCATACAAAATCATTCACATTATATTATATGTGAAAAACACCATAGTCATCACATCATCATCAAGATCTGCATGATCTTTTATACCATCCATGTATCATCACTCAGGAGCATCAATCAACATATGTGAGTATCAACCTATCATCATATAGGTACGAACTCATCATCATCATGTCTTCAAATAGTTATGTCTTCATGTGACCTGCAATAACTCCATTATCTTGGCCAACCAACAATGCAACTTTGAGTAATCATCCATGTATCCAGCATACTATATATGGCACTATGTATCTAGAAAACCTTGAGCTCAAGATATTTTTTCAAGACTTCTTGATATCATCAACAACAGCAATCCTCAACCATGTGAGAGCCAAGAACTATAGGAATCCTGCATCATAATTGTATTATATGATCTTTATGCATATGACGACAACAACATATGAGTGACTCATCATCAAGTAATGAAGTTGTGTATTCAAGCTTTGTACTTCTCCTTATCCTTATGAAGATCACCATGTAAGCAACATATATGCATCATTAGAGAATCATCCACAAATCTGATCTGAACACCAACTATGTAACCCCAAGAATCATATGAAATTTTGTCATGGGAAACGCATAATCATATCATAGCAAGATGTATCATTTAGCCATATAAGCATCATCGTCATTGATTAGGTACTAAAGACTTCTAAACATAATGCCAACAATGCTTTATTAGAAGCATAGCATAATCTCCCCCTGAACCTGTTCCATCTGTTCACTGTCAAATCTGATCAGCAAGAAGTATCAAGGCATCATCATCAATCAGATATACATCAAGTTAACTTGTGAGGATAAAAAACAACACCTTAATACATTTCCACACATTATTAATAGATTGTAACCATCATCAAATAGAGTAAATAATTGACTGAACCATATCATACCCTTTTTCTTGAGTCTGTCCCATTGCTTTTCTTCAAACTAACATATACGCGACTGTGTGGTGTTTAACTCGTGTATATACATGACTTCTCTTCATGAATCTTGCATATGAGATTTAGAACACTGAAGTTTCACACTTTCAGCTCCCTTTGAGTCTGTCATGTCTGTACATTGTGTTGTGCCACATCTTTCTGACTGTACTTCCTTCTTCTTCCATATCTTCAAGTGTGATGATGTTTTCTTCTTTTGGTATGGTACCCATACTTTGTTCCTGTATTCCTTAGCTATATGTCAAAGCTTGTTACATGCATAACATCTCATATGTTTCATATTCCTTCTATTGAAGTCAATGGCTTTGTGACCAAACATATTGCAAGAAAAACAATATCCCTTAAAGTACCTGGAATGTGATGATCTTTCTATGTGACGGTCTTGAACCATTCTACTTCCGCATCTGGCTGCAACATGTCCAAAGTTATGACATACATAACATTCAACATTATTCACTTGAGGAAATAACCGACTATCACTTCCATAGTTAGGAGCAAAAGATTTTCTTTGAAGAATTTCTTTCCTTGGTTGTTGACAAGATTGACCTCTCATCTCCTTGTTGAGCATTTCAGATTTCGCATTAGAGTTCCTTGTCTTACTTTGTGAACTAGATTCACCTTCAACAGATTCATGAAAACCAAGCCTAGTTTTGATAGCAGGAGATCTTTGACTACTAAGGATATCATCCAAGATCTTCGTACTATCTTGAAATCGTAAGAGCTTATCCTTTTCTTCTAATTTATCTTTTAGAATATTTACCTCAACCTGATGTTGCTCTTCCTTTTCAAGATACTGCTTCTTCATGATTCCTTCAACTTTTCTTCCTTCTTCCAACTGATGTCTTAATTCAAGAACTTCGTTTTCTTGTTTTTCAAGAGCTTGGAGTAGTTCTTTATTCTTGTATTTGATTCTTCAAGATCTTCTTTTAGTGAGAGGATCTTAGCTTCAAGACTTTCATAGTAACTGGATCTATCTCTAAGTTTCTTGATTGTTGTGCTTCTTTCATTTACTTCATTTCTTAATGATGTCACTTCATTCTGTAGCTTCTGACATTGATCTTCCTTTTCCTTGAATTGCTTCCTTACCTTGTTTCTTTCCTCTAGTTGAGCTTTTAGTTTGGTAGCTTCTTCTTTGGAGGCACATTCCCTTTTGTCCAATAGATCTTGTTTATCTCTAATTTTATTTGCAAGCCTTTTAAATTTTGCCTCTATTTGATATCTTTCTTCCTCACCCATAAGAGAAAATTCAGCTATTTTTCTATCACTTTCATCATCTTCAAATGGATGGAGAAATGTATCACCAGAGGATAACAAATTCATACCTGATAGTTCTTTTACTTGTTCATATTCATTCTAAGGTGATTCTGAAGTGTTGCTTCCACATATTCCCCAACCGATTCTCCCACTGTCATAGTTCCTCTGAGATGTCTTCTTCTTCTGAGGCGCTTTCTTCTTCAGCTTCTTTCCCATTGTTCTATGGATCTCCTTCAAGCGATCAAGCTTCTACCAAAGGACCCGCTTTGATACCAATTGTTGGAAATAATACTGAGAGGTGGGGGGTGAATCAGTATTAGTCAAGTCAATAATATTTTTCTTTTCTTACTCAATTTCATATATGCTACTTCAATGAAGGCAACTTGTGTGTATATGCAACTATGATTAAGGAAACAAGCGTATATCTAGCAAAATAATGATTCTGTTAATTCAACATATGTGATCTTTAATCTGAGTATCAGTACTTTATTAAACATTAAACAGTAACCATGTGCAATTAATAACAGAAAGAAACATCACACATGAACACCAAGACGTAAGGTGGAAACCCAATGTGGGTAAAAACCACCTGCTGTTGTCGTCTCTGTCTTCTTTTAATAATAATAAAATCTGTTTATAGCAATGTACTGGTGTAAACTCATACCAGTACGTAGGCTTCTACCTGCAGAAGGCTACAACCTTCTTTCGTTCTCCAGCTTCTACTGGAAAGGAGCTACAACCCCC
The DNA here is from genome assembly GCA_031772625.1 of Pinus tabuliformis. Taxonomy (NCBI): domain Eukaryota; kingdom Viridiplantae; phylum Streptophyta; class Pinopsida; order Pinales; family Pinaceae; genus Pinus; species Pinus tabuliformis. The sequence goes on from CM062820.1 coordinate 65,005,288, forward strand.
TAGCTCTTTTACTAGCTGGTATATTTACTAGTACGTATGTGCCGACCTACAGAAGGCTACGACCTTCTTTCTTCCTCCAGGTACCACATTTCATAAATTTTTAGACTGGATATTCTTGGAACACAACACCATAATCTGAAGGCCACGTTTTATCCAATTTTCATATTGGACCCATCAACAACTTGAAGCACAAAATCAATCACCACTACAATACAACCATCAACCACATCTGCATCATCAATCTTTGAATCAACCACAACTGAATCAACCAATCAGAATACTGTCATCATAACACAGTCACCAGAACACGGAGTAAAACCCAGAACTTTGCAACAATATTTAGAGCCAACTATATCCTCAAAAACCATGCATAAGAGTGCATACGGTACTTGGAAGAGCCGAACCAGCATGTATATGCAACATCACCAAAGCGAACCAGTATATATATAATCAAATGCTTACTTATAAATTCACTGTACTTCCTGACTTTATACATACCCATATCATTACATACAATAAGGATAATACATGTGTTAGCAACTAGATCTAGTCCATCAGATCACATAAAGATAAGTCATTATGATTCTGATCCATTATTAGATCTCATCCATCTTCACTGAAGCAAATCAATCAATATGAACACTGTTACCAGAATGCAATCACCAGAACATAAAGCAAAAACCCAGAACTCTGTATCAATAGCAAGAATCAATTGTAACTTCAAACATCATAGTTCACAAGGTATACGCTACTTCGATGTGTAGAAACTGCGCGTACACGTACTTTTTCAAAATTCAACCAGCATATACATCTGTAAATATTCATTCATAGTTTGCAACTATTCCAGACTTTAGCTATGCCCAGATTATAATATTTACAGAACATTACATGCGTCAGTATACAGATCTAGAATAAGCATTATCAAACCATATAGAGATGATTCATTCCAAGCCATAAGATCCTGATCCATCATTAGATCTCGTCCCCCATCAACCGCTGATATTTCTCCTTGGCTCAGATCAAGAACAACATCATAAACCCATAACCTGCATACTGGATCTCACACTTCATCAAATATTCGAGACTTGCTAAGTGCCCTTTCCTAATGATCTTCTCCTCCTTTTATAGTCCTAGGCCTTACTCAATACCATGGTCCAAAACCACTTAGAACCAATACTTTGGACCAAATACCTGGGGTCAATACTTTGGTCAAGATACCTTGGATCAATACCACGAGTCAAAATATCAGGAACCAAATACCACGGACCAAAACTAAGTTCTCCAACATGTACGCGCCTTTCCTTGCATGAAAGTGCATGTATACGCATACGCGCCTTTTGGTCATCTAACCCGCATGTGTACGTGGCTTGGTCAAGGGTAACCTGTGTATATCTCTTTTTCCTTCATTCTGAGAGCCTGAACTGTGATCTGTCATCTGAGTGAGTTGCCATCAAGGACAACACCTGTGTCATAGCGCCAAACTTGTGTCATAATGCCAACAATGGCATCGCCTAGTTCCCATATGGCTTCATTCTCTCCATAGCACATCCATTGCACCTTGACTTGCGTGTTGGCTCAGTTCGAGAGAAGTGTCTCCTCCCTGTTTAGTATTCATTGAGGCTTGAGATAGAATTCTCCTTCAGGTTCCACTTAGATCACATCCCAATGAATGAAAATATTTCTTAAGCACATAAACATGGAATATGTTAAGCACTCTATAATTTCCTTTAGGATAAAAAAGGATTACAAGGGTAACCTTAGACCACATCTAGGCTAGGATCCATCCCTACTAGCCTTGAAGAGGGTTCTCTCACTAGGGTTTTTATCATTCAACCTGATGACTGAATGATTTTTTTATCTTAAGTTGGTTATGAGGATCAGAAGAGAAAACTTGATTTACTATTTTGAAGGCAGGTAAGAGAAGAAAGAACCACTCAACATAGAAACAATTTCAACTAATGATTTCAAGTGAATAGGGATAGTGAAGGTGATTCAATCAGGGGGAGGATAAGCAATTTTGTTGATAATATAACTTGATTTTGCTGTAGGGAGGTGTTGTACTATTCAACAACCTCCATTTTAATATATTATAAATTCCCTATGAAATTTATTATATTAAAATAGGGACCCTTAGTTTTAAAAAGCCTTTGATTTTATTTCTTAAAAAAAAAACAAAAAAATAGAAAATCAATACAAAAAAATTCTGTTAATAAAATCATATAATAAAATCTTAGTACTTAGATTTTCTAACTAAAACCCAAGTATTCTACCTTGATTATCGAAATCATTTCCATAAAAATAAAAAAACAAATTTTAATTGCCCCCAAGACCAAAACTATACTTAGGCTTTAAAAACCTTAAGTATTAAACAATACGGGTTATTTAACTTGAATCAAAGTTTTCAAATTCTCGAAGGTTAAAAACTTTATAACTTTTCCATACCCCACATCACACATCGACATAATAAAAAAGTTCCAAAGGTAAAGACCCCTCCACATCACTAATTGCGATTTCGATTTAAGCCTGGACCCTACGAGAAAGTTAATCCAGTTCATAATTCCCCGTGTTCGCAAACATTGGAAGATCCAAAAAAACTTCAATCCATACCTCGCTCCGCACCACTGATTGCGATATGTGATATCGACAGACCCACCGGGATTATACACTCCATTCCATAAATTCCCTCGCATCCGTCACTATTGCAAAAGTTTCAAAGGCTTAAGTCCTACCTCCTGCCTATTCTGATTGCAGCTAGATCGGACCCGAACGAGTTATTAACTGCATTTCTAAAGGACCCCACATCCATCACAATTGCATAATCCACTATCATATAATTCCATGCCCCATTACCTTTGCCAATTTGCACTTGCGATTAGACCAACATAATTGCGATCTGCGATCAAGCCCAGACCCGACGGGAAAATTAACTGTGATTCATAAAATTATTGCATCCGCGACTATCGTTGTTCTATTAGCCATGTCACTTGTTCGAAAGAATCCTGCCAAATGTGATTTCGATATGTGATAATACCCTTTCCACTGCCATATCAGCATCACATCATCCCTTACGTCATCCCACATATCACAAATCTCAAGTATTTCGGCCACTTCTTATAGTCTGCTACTCCATAATTGCGATCGTGATATTCCCCAGTATTGCGATTACAATATATTTGTGTTTTGTAATTTTCGATAAGACCGTAAAGTCAACCTCTCTTATCACATACCTCACTCTACATTCCTCTCCATGATGGTTGTGTTCGAGATTTATTACGCTCTACAATTTTTTCCTGATTTCCTGCAAAATGTGATTTGTTTCAAATGAAACTCACTTATCAATCTCATTTAATTTTTACTTATTGATTCCAGTTTTTCATGTCCATGTTCATGACAGAAGAGGACAACTATATTGATAAGTGACAGTTAAGTTCAAACAGAAAGACAAACATCCAGATAATCCGATGGAACAAACAAAGCCTATGAAGACAAAAAATCACATTCAGAAATTTCTACCAATTTTTTTTTTTTTCCTTTAAGCGTTATTGAAGGGATCTGTTTAAATGACCTTAACGCTATGCACAATACATTCAATTGTTTTTATGCTATTTAACTTTACTTGTTGTATGAAATTAAGGTCCGTAATTTTATGAAGAAAGGCTTACGAAGGATCACACTATTGTACTTTCATATGTTTTTCTCAATAGAATGACTGGAACATCGTTTAGGAATTTTCATAAAGAATTTTGAGAAGTTGCATTTATGTACTCATGAAATCATCTGTGTGAGAAGGACTAAACTACTGCTATTTCTTTTATGAGCTGAGCAACATGCATCTGGTATTTCTATATTTGTGCCTCTATTTTGTTCATAAATAAATAGTGAATTTATCTTTTCAGATTGCTTATTACATGGTATTTAAAGAACAATGTTACATGTATTCATTTTTTATCATGCTGCCATTGATATTTTTAAATACATGTTAAGAAATTTGCTTTGATATTCTATATGTGATATGAGTTACACACATTATTTTGATTAACTATTTAATCAAAATAATCATCTTGAAATATTTCATTTCCATTGGTGTTTGAACAATATATATTGTCATTTACTAAGGAAAATCATTATAGATTGCATCTAGATAAATGTTAAACAATCTCGGTTTATAGAGTAGATTAATGCATATATTTTCCATTTGATTCATTTATGCAAATCCATCTATTTCACTCCACTATAAGAATTACACATTCATTTAATCACCTTTAATTGGGAAACTGGTCCCATTATAACCAGTTGGAGCTACTACCTAAATGGAAAAGGAGTTGTCTTATGGTTCGGACAAGGTGGTTTTCCCCTGCGTTGATGCAATGATTTTTGAGGCCTCAACACTTTTGGCACTAGAAGGAGGGTCTGGAGACTATGAATGGAAATTAAGTCCAATCCAAAAACAATAAGCCATTCCAAGATTCATTTCCTCTCTAAATCTCCTACAACTTCCAGATCCCCTCCAGAATCTCCTACTTTTAGATTAGGAGTTGTACAATCACCTCCCAAGTCTCCTAGAATACTTCCTGAGGTAATCCCTATGGATTATGCTCCAGAATCATGTAGGTTTTAACCCCACATAGAAATTCCCTGCATACGAATTCTAAAACACAAAAAATAAATAATGTGAGAGCACAACACATAAAACACATATACACAGAGATTTCCCCCTGGATCCAAAAACCGGGACTACTAGATTTATTTTTCATTATGTTCCTTTCAATGTTACAATACATAACTGACTGCACCTCCAAATAGGTTAAACACATACCCACTTGTAGATCTTCTCTGATCCAGATCTCCAACCCAATCTGCATCAACAAAGCCATGAATATCCAACACTCTGTCCAATCCTGGTCTTCCTTGGTAGCACAAACCATAATCACTAGTGACACACAAATACCTGAAAACCTGCTTCATTGTTGTCTAGTGGTCCTTCCATGGTTTTGACATAAACTTGCTCAATAATCCCACTGCATGTGCAATGTCTGGTCTAGTACAGACCATTGCATACATCAGGCTACCGACTGCACTTGCATATGGAACATGGGACATGTCCTCCTCCTCTTCTTATGTCTTGGGATACAGGAATGGGAACCTTCACCGATTTACTATTTTGCATATTAAACCTCTGTATTATTGTCTCGACATACTTCCTCTAGTTTAACCAGATCTTCCTCTTTGCCCAATCTCTTTTAATTTCCATGCCCAAAATATAGTTTGCAGCACCAAGATCTTTCATGTCGAATTTGGAGGACAATTGGGTCTTCAAATCCTAGATAATTTTTTTGTTATTTCCAACCAGAAACATATCATCCACATACAAGACCAGATAAATAACATAGTCACCAATTAATTTAAAATAAACACAATGATCTTATTTTCTTCTGGTGAAGCCAAGTCCCCGTATAAATGTATCAAATTTTTGATACCACATCCTTGGAGACTATTTTAACCCATACAGAGACTTCTTTAACTTGCATACCAGTTCTTTCTTACCCTTCACCGCAAAACCTTCATGTTGCTTCATGTAGATCTCCTCTTCCAGATCCCCATGAAGAAATGATGTCTTCACATCCATCTATTCTACCTCAAAATCAAAAGAAGCAACAACAGATAAAAGTAATCTGATAGAAGCTACCTTGGCAACAAGACAAAAAATATCACCAAAATCAATTCCTGGCACTTTGGAATAACCTTTTTCTACCAATCGAGCTTTGTATTTCTCAACATTTCCTTCTGTATTAGTCTTCTTCTTGAACACCCATTTGCTGCCAATGGATTTCCTTCCAGCCGGCAACTCCACCAGATCCCAAGCCTCATTTTTGTGCAAAGATGCCATTTCATCAACCATTGCCTCTTTCCAGAGTTTTCCATCCTATGAATCTACTGATTCCTTCACAGTTCTTGGATCATCATTAGTAATAGATAAAGAAAAATTTAAATAGAAAGCAGATGGACTATACCTTTCTAGCTGCCTTCTTTTTCGAATTGATCTTCTCACACTCGGAGTTTGTGGCTCTTCATCTTCTGATTCCTCTTCTTTTGTAGAGTCTGATTCTTCCTCCTTAAGCTCAAACTCTATCTTCTCAGGTTCCTTTGGTTGGAATTCATGTTTAATAACATCTTTCACCTCTCTGAACACCACATCTCGACTGTACACAACCTTCCTTGTTACTGGGTTCCAAAGCTTATAACCCTTTAAACCATCCTTATACCCAATAAAGATGCACTTTTTAGATTTACTATCCAACTTGGTTCTTTTCTCCTTTGGAACATGTACATATACATCACATCCAAATACCCTCAGATGTGAAAGAGAGGGTTTCTTACCAGTCCATACCTCTTGTGGAGTATTATCCTCCAACGCTGATGAAGGTGACCTATTGACCAGGTAACATGCTGTCTCCACCGCCTTTGCCCAAAATTCCTGTCCTAACCCGACACCACTGAGCATGCTTATTTCCCTTTCCATCAACGTCTTGTTCATTCTTTCTGCAATTCCATTTTTCTCAGGTGTGTATGGAGTAGTCTTCTATCATGCTATACCACACTTCTTACAAAATTCTTCAAATTCCTTGCTGCCAAACTCTCCACCATTATCTGACCTCAACACCTTTATCTTCTTCTCTATTTAGTTTCCCACCAAAGCCTTAAATTCTTTAAACTTGTCAAATACTTCATATTTCTTCTTAAGGAAATATATCCATGTATTCCTTCAGAAGTCATCTATAAATGATACATAGTACACAGACTTACCCAGTAATGGAACCTTCACAGGTCCAAACACATCACTGTGCACAGGCTCTAATATCTGTTTCGCCCTCTTACCACCAGAGGGGAAACTCACCTGATTCTGCTTCCCATATACACAATTTTCACAGAAATCAAAATATAGAGAGTTGTTACTCATACCTTCTACCATACCTTTACCATAAAGTATTTGAAGGCCCTTCTCTCCAATATGTCCAAGCCTTTGATGCCACAACATGGTCTTCTCTCCAGAGACCACTAGATTTTCTGCTCCACTTTCAGGAACCACAGAACTGTTGCACCCATCAACAACAGTGCTACCTTGCAGCTTGTACAGAGTTCCAATGTGAACTCCCCACATCAATACCAGTGCTCCCCTAACCATCTTGCAGGTATCCTTCTCGAACACTATTTTTACACCTGCATCATCCAATTTTCTTACAAAAATCAGATTTTTGGCCAATGAAGGAATATGCAAAACACCTAGAAGTGTTCTAACCCTTCCACCTTGAAACTTAAACTTTACTTTCCCACGACCAATGATTCTAGCCTTCCTATCATCCCTAAAGAAGACATCACCACCATTGTATTTCTCATACTCACAGAACCACTCTCTATGGGGAGTGAAGTGAAAGGATGCACCTGAGTCAATCAACCAAGCCTCATGATCTACATGTGAACTTGAAGAAGCCAAGTACACATCCCCACCTTCATCTGAGGTGGTTTTTGCCTCTGCAGAAGGATCATCATCAGATCCCATTCCTTTGTTAGGAGCTTTAGATTTACAATCCGTTTTGTAGTGCCCTTCCTTTCCGCATTTCCAGCACACCACCTTTACAGGTTTTCCTGAAGATTTAGATCTCCCTCTAGATTTAGATCTCCCACTCGATGACTTATTTTCGTTTCTATTCTGGGACCATCCTTGTACAAACAAGGCATCACCATTCTGTCTCTCCATATTTTTCCGTCTCACCTCCTCCATCAGCAAGGATGAGACTATTTCATCAAACTGCAAGGCAATTGCATTGCTACCTATTGTAATAACTAGACTATCCCACGAATATGGTAGAGAACATAACGAACTAATGCACTTATATTCATGTGAAATTTTAATATCAACAGATAATAACTGACTTACCACATTATTAAATGCATTCAGATGCTCTATCACCGAGTCTCCATCTTTCATCCTCAGGTTATACAACTTTTTCCATAGGAACAGTTTATTCACCAGAGACTTGGATTGGTACAAAGTCCTGAACTTGTCCCACAAAGACTTCCCCATAGCTTACCCCGATACATTTAGAAATACTGAATCTAAGATACACAATAACATTGTGCTCTTTGCCTTCCGATCCAACTTCTTCCATTCTTCATTGGACACTCCCATTGGTTTAGTACCTGGATCTATCACGATCACTGATCTTTATCTACCAACAGATCCTCCATGTTGAGTTTCCACAACTTAAAACTCTGACCATTAAATTTATCGATCTCTAACTTTCCATTGCCCGCCATCTTCTTTCACCACTAGAATCGATCTCGCAGATCTTCCACTGAACAAGGTCTACCACAGGCCTGAGCGAAACCCCTCAGCAACAAATGCATCCCCTTGAAGCCAAAACAATTCTGATCCCAAATGTAGGTTTTAACCTCATACAAAAACTACCAGCATACAAATTCTAAAACATAGAAAATAAAAAATGCGAGAGCATAACACATAAAACACATATACACAGAGATCTTCCGTTGGATTCCAAAACCGGGACTACCAGATTGATTTTTCATTATGTTCCTTTCAATATTACAATACATATTTATACATGTTGAAGCATCCAATACCATGGACCAAAAACCATCGTGCCCAAAACCATGTGTGAAAATCATGCATAAAACCATAGGTAGGTCCGCCCAACCTAATATAGGGTCCAATTTATTTATTTATTTATTTTTTATATTTTATTTTTATTTTTATTTTATTTTTATTTTTATTATTTTATTATTTATTTATTTTTATTTATTTTTTTATTTTTTTCGAGCTACTCGCCCCCTTCAAACCCCCTGTGAACCCCCCGCTACATAGTCAACGCAACAAGGAGGGGCTTCGCCCCCCCTCTAACCCCCCGATTAACTAGGTAGGCTAGTCGTGGAAAGAATATAACACAACCCAACAAATCACCAAAAATTAGAACTTTGATAAAGAAATTGGAAGACATCTCCATTTCAGCAAAAAATCCTGAATCATACGAAGTTTCTGAAGGAAGTATAAATTATATTTTTCACGGCACTGGTGTTTTGACTTGGTGCCGAAGTGAAAAACTTGGCATCTCACTATTTGAATTCCACTTCAATATCGCCGAATGAAAACTGCTAAATCAGATTCCCAAACATCTACTAGTGAGATTACCTCATTCTCTCATTCACAAACATCTCCATTTGTTCCTTTTTCATTTCCTTTTTCTCTACCGATCACTTCATCTATTTCCATTTCCTCTACATAAACAACTAGTGTTGCCTCAAGCAGTACTATCACAACTGCCAATTATTCTTTCATCCTATCCACCTCCCCAACTGTTACAATGGCAGCTAGACCGTGGTCCAATCCGGGAGCTATTCAAATGCAAACACCACTTCATCCTCTACCAAAAAATATTGAAATATGGCTTCCCAAATTCAATCCTGATGATGGGTTACCTACTGAAGAGCACCTTCATAATTATATGTTAGCCATCAATCTTAATGAGGTAGTTGAAGAAGACATTGTTGTTAGATTATTCCCATACACTCTTAGAGGATTAGTAGGGTCTTGGTACTTTTCATTACCAACCAATTCTATTACTAGTTGGGATATTTTTGAAGAACAATTTTTGACTAAATTTGGTGATGATCGCTCAACCACATCTCTTATCAATGACCTTTCCAATTCAAAAATGAATTCAAGGGAAAAGATAAAAGATAAAAGATTTCAATTCCAGATTTAACAAATTGTTAAATAAAATCCCAGCTACTTCTAGACCTGGTGTCGATGTACAAATTGAATGGTATATTTCATCTCTTCCTTCTAATGTAGCAATTTTTGTAGATAGAGCTAATAAAAATACCTTGGTAGAAAACATGAAAGAAGTTGTGTCTGTAGAGAAGGGGATAAATGCGCTAGAAAACAAAAAGGATCAGGAAGATAGAAAATTAAAAAGAGTTACATTTGAGGATGAATCTAAAAAGAAAGCACTTAAAGATCCCTTTGATCTTGAAGGCTTGCAACAAGTCCTTAAAATTTTTCTAACGAGATGGTAGAGATAAAAAAACAAGTAGTTGAATCTTCTTCCAAAAAACCTTTTAGAACATACAGAAGAAATCAGCCACCTAATCTGCAACCTCCAAACATGATCTCTAATGCAGAAACTAATGATGAAGATGAAGAGGAAGAAACATTTTCTGCTGATGAATCCCAAGATGGACAAATAGCTGAGTTAAATGGAGTGTGTGATTTTATTCTTCCCATTTCTGATAGTGAAAATGAATATGAATCATTACATGTTGGCACAAGAAATAAAGGTCTAGTTGATCCTATACAACCAATTCAAAAACATAAACCTTCAACTTCCACTGCTAAAGATAAATTTGTTGTTAAAAAATCCACTTCCACTTCCCCCCAAGTAATTCCGTCTTCATCCAATTCTCCATCTTCAGCCAGAACCTTAGTAGTTTCAGATACCATTGAATACAATATAGTTGAGGATATGAAAACAATAAAAGAAAACATTTCCCTTCATGAACTCACTAAACTCAAACAACAGTAGAATTTTTTAATGAAAGAATTGAATGCAGTACCTGCTTCTCCTCTTCCTACTGCTATGGTATCCAAATCTTCTAACGGAATGGGTAAACCTCCTAGTCATTCATTATTCAATTACTCTGATGTTATTCTGATAGGTGACAAGTCTAATTCACATACCCCTCCTTTTATTTTGATTTATGAAATATTTTATAAAAATGTACATAAATGCTTGGTAGATTTAGGGGCTTCTTCAAATATCATGCCATATTCAGTTTGTCTGAAATTAAACATGTCACCCCAGAAAACTACATTTCACATTGTGCAACTCGATAGGACAAAAGTCAAAGTGACAGGAGAAATGAATTTAGTTCTTATTAGATTATCTTCAAATCCTAAAGTTTGTCAAATAATTGATATACTAGTTGCTGATATCCCAAATTTCTACGGTTTAATTCTTAGTGGAGATTGATCATAAAAACTACAAGGTTATTTTTCCACTGATTGGTCTCACTTATGGCTCCCATTTAATAGAAAATCGAATCAAATTAGAATCAACCGAGAAAACACATGAAACATTCGGTAATAGATTTCGAAGGTGAAAAGGAGACAGTAGCATTTAATAACAACATTCTTGGAAACTATACTGAATCATTTTTTGAAAATTTTAAAGCATAAACGTCACCATTTTGGAGTAATTCTGTAACTTCTCAAATTGAATTTTTTTCACAAATAGAATTTTCCAGGTGTGTAAATATGTTAGTAAAACCATTAGTTAATTCTTTATTCTGGACATTGTATTTTGATGGGTCGAAAGCAAGTGATGGTGCAGGAGGAGGTTGCATACTGATTAATCTTAAAGGTGTGAAGACAATGCTGACTTTCAGATTGGAATTCAAATGCACAAATAATATTGCAAAATATGAGGCGTTGGTCCAATGTATGTACAAATAATTTAGCCTTGATGTTAAATACCTTCAAGTTTTTGGAGATTCATAAATTGTAATTAAACAAGAAACATTATGCATTGTATCTCTACGCACTTGAAGCATTATCAGTCTTTGGTTCAGTCTCTCACTTCACATTTTTTAGCTTTTAAAATTTCTGCTATTCCTAGGATTTAGAACGCTAGTGCCGACCTTCTTGCTAGCATTGCATCAAAACTGATATAATCCGAATATTACAGTCCTGATAGATTTTCTGTAGACTTAGTCTTTAGATCATCCATTCCTGATAATACCACCCATTGACGGGTATTTAATGATGATGAAAACATTTTAATCTTCTTAACTTTAGAAAAATCATATGATGACCAAATAATTGATGAAGATAAACATGACAATCAATTAAAACAGAAAATCGACGATAATCCCATACCCAAATTTGTAGTAAAACTTGAGGATCTCTATGATTTAAAAGACATATTTAAAAGAGTTACTAATTCAAAACTACAGAGTTAAACTTTAAGATTTGAATTAATAAAACTTGGGACAGATCTTAAACTTCAAAAAACCAATTTAGTACTTGGTCTCTCATTTGAAGAAAGATTATCCTTCATTAATTTGTTAAAAAATATAAGGATATATTTTCTTGGAGTTACGAAGATCTCAAAAAATTTGACACCTCCATCATTCAACACAAAATTCCGATGACATCTAATGATAAACCTGTCTAACAAAAATTAAGGAAAATTCATCCGAACTTAGAAAATCAAATGAAAACAGAATTGAATAAACTCCTTAAGGCTAAAATCATTTTTCCTGTTAGGCCTTCAAGATGGGTTTCCAACTTGGTACCTTTTAGGAAGAAAACTAGTCATATCCTCATTTGTATAGATTTTATTTTTTTTTGTAAACTGCGGAGGTACTCATTTTTTTCTATTACTGAAAAGCAAGCAACATAATGTCAAGGTGGCCTTAACCCGCCCCATGGGGAAACCGGGTTTTTGTCCACCTTAAGTTTTTTACAGCTAACCAAAAATAATATGTCCATATTCTGTTAACCCATGCTAAGTAGACTGCACAGTCATGACAGTTTCTATCACTACATACCTGTATATATCGTCTTTCCCTATCTAGTACAATTTTTTTTTTGAAATTAACTGGACTCTGTAGGCCCATCAAAATTGGTACATATCTTCCATTATGGGGCTTCTGTTGTTGCCTGCTGCTCCGCTCCACTTCTGGTATCAGAATGGCCTTCTTTTATCAGCTTCTGGATTTCCACTAACTTTTTGTCCTGCATTTCCAAGGTAATCTGAATAGTCCTCAGTTCACTCCTTAGGTTTGGCATCCCCTGCGCTATCTCAACCATTTCTGTTGCTGCTTGTTCCATAGCCTTCGCCAGTAACCTCTTTATTACCCAATATATATGCAGCAGTTGCTTGAACAGGGTCATTCTACCCCTAGTATCACCTGGGTTAGGAAGAAGGAGCTCCCAGTCCTCCATTTCAGAGTCTGATTGTGCCTGGATGGCTTCCTCTTCCATATGTTGTATTATTCTTCTGATTTTTGGGTTGGTATTAGTACTGTAGGCCCTTTCTGCTTTCTGCACTTTCTTGTCTATGGATCTTCTTGTCTTTTTATCAGGTTTACCTGCTCTTCCTCTGCCCCTTCCTCTCTGTCCCCGACCTCTTCCCCTACCTCCTTTGTTTCTATACTGTCCGACCCCTCCTCTGTTTTCTAGCCCTGACATGCTGCCTTCGGCTCGGGTTCTCTTTAGCCCGCAGCCTTGACGCTTTTTTATTTCATCCCGCTCTTGATTCTCCTCTAGCTTTTTCTTAATTCCCTTACCTCCATTCTCCCGATACTGGTCCACCGCTGCCCTGTCCAAATCATGCATTCCCTGCTCCTCTTCAGAGTCGTCCTGTATCACAAAAACTTCCTCCTTTAATTCCTCTTTCACCACGCTTTTTCCTTTTCGCTCCCAGTTTCTGCGTTCCATGGTCGTCGCGTCTTCCTCGTGGCTCCCTCTTTTTCTGGTCTCCATGTTGTCTTTACTCTCTCCGTTTGTTATTTTGTCTTCCTGAGCTTGGAGTTTGCCTTCGTCCTTATCGTTATCCGTCCTCACTCTTTTTCTATTCTCGATCCCGTCTACAGCGGAGATCTTATGTCCTTGCATGCCTTGCTCCTTTTCTTTAATGATTTACCTCTCCTCGTTCCACCTGTCTGTCATGCTTGATTGATCCTGCCACCTGTTGTCTTGCTGATCACCTACCTCTTCACCTACCTCTTTCCGACTATCATTTTTGTTTCTATGTTCTGACTGACAGTCTTTTCCTCCTCTCCTTACCACCATTTTGCTTTTAAAGTGTTGTACTGTTTGATTATTTCTGCTGCTCGTATGTACCTTATTCATTATAGCCTGTCTGATCGCAGTACTGCTCCCTTGCCTCTCCTGACTTACATTTATTATCCTACCTCGTCTCTCCATCATTCCGCTCTGGGATCTGCAAGATTTATTACTGTTGTATAGATTCCACATAGTCATGATTAATAATTGTTGTCAGCTCCTCCCATTTCGAGTTGTGTATTACCAATGGCCATTTATTATCGATCCGGTTTTCCTGGTTATTACTTCCCCAATTGGCAAGAAAATCTGCCGCCTGATTTCCTTTTCTTCTAACATGACTTAACAATTTATAGTCAATCCTTTTCAACAGCTCTGCCAGCTCTTGAACTATCCCCGCCGTTCTCCAACTTACAGCTATTTGTTCCCAGTTTTTCCCATTATTAAGTTTTCTCAGCATTTCTATTACTATCTGAGAATCCCCTTCAATTTCCAGATTTCTATAGCTATTTCTTACCGCAATTCTCAGGCCCTGGTGTACTGCCCACAATTCCGCTTCGTTATTTGTCATCTCGCCTCCCCATTCTGCAAAGATCCACCTGGTAGTTTTCTCGCTATCTCTAAAAATTCCCCCAAAACCTGCATTCCCTGGGTTCCCTTTTGAGGCACCGTCAAAATTTAATTTTACAAATTTCCCTCTAGGGTATCTAAATTGCTCTGAACTTTGAGCAATTTTGCTCATTCGCTTTACTTTCCTGGTATATACCATTTCATATTTCAGGTTTAGTTTTGCTAAGATTTGTTCTTCATTCTGATCTGCCTTCCATTCCTCCTCGTCCCATTCTTCGGCTAGGATCGTTTCTCTTACCGAGCTTAGGACTCTTTTCCATATGACATCAGGGTTTTTGTTCTTATCTCGGAAAATCCTACGGTTTCTTTCTTTCCACAATAGCCAGATCACAAAACCTATCGTCAGCCTCCATGCTCTCCCCACTACTTTACAGTGAAAATTTTCTTTATGCCATTGGAATATGGTTTGTCTTATGTCCCTAGGATTTCTTTTAGATTTGCCATACAGGTTTCTTGTCTCAATCCATAAGTGCTTCGCATATAGACAATCGTTCAGTATATGCTCCTGAGATTCCGCTTCTGAATTGCATAGGCTGCATCTTGACGGCCCGAGGATTCCTCTCCTTTGAATTTTATCCCATGTCAAGATTCTTTCTTTTGCCACTAGCCATGCAAAGAGGGTTATTTTTGGCCACCATTTGTTATCCCAAATAATCTTCCATTCCAAATTATCCTCTATTCTCTCCTGTTGCCCCATCAGATAATAGGCCTCCTTAACAGTGAAAGTTCCTTTTGTTGAATTTCCCCATCTGAGAATATCTTTTCCAGTTCTAACTTTTATTTTTCTTGATTCCACCTCCTTTAAGTAAGTTCGCTGTTGTTCTTGATCTATGTCTACATCCCATTCTTCTGGCTTTTTCCATTTGCGCCATATTCCATCTGTTTCCTCTTCCTTCCAAAAGTCTTTCACGTACTTCCTGTTATCCCTAAGTGCTCTGTGCTGTAAATTCTGAAGGGGTTGTATGCTACTCAATTTGTCTCGCTGTTGCCACTTCTCATCCCAAAATCTGGCTTCTCTTCCTCCTCGAATTTCCCAAAAGGCATTATTGTTTATCAGGTCCCTGTTTTGGCTTGCTAAGTCCCAGATTGCAGATCCTTTCGGGGTTTCTTCCACACGAAGGATTTCCTCCGTTGTTCTTGGCATGTTGTACTTCTGTCTCCAAATTTCTTTCCACAGGTCGTTACCTCCCCTCATCCATCTCCACCATAATTTTGCTCCAAGCACCCTGTTTAATTTCTCAGGGTCTCTCAATCCTAGTCCACCTTCCTCCTTTCTTTTCGAAAGATTTTTCCAAGATACTAAAGCCCATTTCCTTTGTTGATTCGGACCACCCCAGATGAATTTTCGGTAGAGTTCTCTGATTTTAGAACATACTCCTTGGGGAGCAGCCATTATTGATAAGGGGTAAATAGGTATAGCTTGAAGCACAGCTTTCAGGAGGACTATCCTTCCCGCAATGTTTAAGGATCTGAATGACCAGCTTGCCATTTTATTTCTGAGTTTTTCTATAACCTTCTGCCAATTGCCCAATCTCTTAGGATTTATGTCTATCTGGTTTCCCAAGTATTTGGTTGGGAGATCCCCCTGCCTGAATCCCAGAGTCCTGGTTAAGTGAACTTTGATTGAGTCAATGGTGTTAAAGATGAAAGTACACGACTTCTCCTTGTTGATTTCCATCCCTGATGCTTCCACAAACAAGTCCAGGATTCTTTTCATATTTCTTACCTCTTTAAGTGAGGCCTCTCCAAATAGCATAATGTCGTCTACAAACTGCTGGTGAGTTATGGGCAGATTGTTTCCCCATAGTCTTAGACCCTTGATTTTATTTTCTTGTAATTCCTTCTTAAAATATCTACCCAGGCCCTCAGCTGCCATTATAAATAGAAACGGGGATAAAGGATCCCCTTGTCGGATTCCTCTAGTAGCATTGAAAGTTGTTGATGGAGTCCCATTGACCAGTATCGAGAAATTTGGAGTTGATATTAGATTATACACCCATTCTATCCATCTGTTGTTAAAACCAAAACCTCATTTGTATAGATTTTAGGAATCTCAATAAGGCTAGTAAAAAGGATAATTTCCCACTACCCACTATGGAACAAATTTGACGATCAATTGTTGGTTCCGAACTTATGTCTTTCCTTGATGGTTTCTCACGATATAATCAAATCATGGTCCACCCATATGATAGGTTAAAGACTACTTTTATAACTAAATGTGGAACTTATGCCTACCAAAAAATTCCATTTGATTTAATAAACGTAGGGGCCACTTTCCAATGAGCCATGGATATAGCTTTCAAAGGTATGTTAAACAAAACAATTGTTTTTTATTTGGATGACATTACTGTTTATTCAAAGAACAAAAATAACCATTTACAAGGATAAATTTTTGAACGCGGTAGAAAATATGGGATTTCATTAAATCCAAAAAAATATTTTTTCGCTCTTAGTGAAGGGAAACCTTTAAGATTCATTGTGTCCAAAAATGGAATTTACATTAACCTTGATAAAATAAAAGAGATTTCAGAAATTTCTCCACCATATAACAAAAAAAACAACCAATCATTTTTTGGACAGATCAATTTTGTCAAAAGTTTTGTCCCTGCTTTCTCACAAATTATTTTGTCGTTACAACAAATTCTTAAGAAAGACGCAGTTTTAAAATGGGGTCATCATGAAAAGCAAACAATTGGTTTAATCAAATAGGAAATTATCAATGCTCCTTTTGGATTGTTGTTGGTTAAAAGGTAACCGTGTTGAGGCTATGAACGCTTGCTGGTAACAGTGGCTCTACCTGTGACAAACGAGTATAGTATAAGCTAAGTCGTAAAAGGCCCCCTACTTTATTTTTATAGCTGATTAATGACTGATACAAGCAAATAGGAGTTTTTCATTTGCGAAAGGTTTTTAAAAGAAATCACAATTTAATGAGTTTTATAGTCAGAGTAATTTTATTTATCTAAATATTTTGAAAAGTAGTTTTCACTTCTTAAATTATTTTTACTGAATTTTTGGAAAATTTCATTATTATCAGACATAACTGGTTCTTTGAGTGAACTGCCAATTGTTTTACTGTTCAATAACCCCCATTTCAATATATTATAAATTCCTTATGAAATTTATTATATTAAATAGGGACCCTTTAGTTTTAAAAAGCCTTTGACTTTATTTCTTTAAAAAACAAAAAAATAGAAAATCAATACAAAAAAAAATAGTTAATAAAATCCTATAATCAAAGTTTAATACTTATTTTTTAAACTAAAATCCAAGTATTAAACCTTGATTATCGAAATCATTTCCATAAAAATAAAAAAAACCAAATTTTAATAGCCCCCCAGACAAAAACTATACTTAGGCTTTAAAAACCTTAAGTATTAAACAATGCGGGTTATTTAATTTGAATCAGAGTTTTCAAACTCCCGAAGGTTAAAAAATTTATAACTCCACCATACCCCGCATTGCACATTGACATAATAAAAAAGTTCCAAAGGCAAATACCCCTCTGCATTACTGATTGCAATTGCGATTTAAGCCCATACCCAACAGGAAAATTAATCGAGTTCATAATTCCCCGCATCCGCAGACATCGCAAGATCCAAAAAAACTTAAGTCCATACCCCGCTCCGCACCACCGATTACGATATGCGATATATCCAGACCCACCAGGATTATACACTGCAGTCCATAAATTCCCTCGCATTTGTGACTATCGCAAAAGTTTCAAAGGCTTAAATCCTATCTCCTGCCTATTCTGATTACGACTAGACCGGACCCAAACGGATTATTAACTGTGTTCCTAAAGGACCACACGTCCATCATAATCGCATAATATTCTATCATATCAGTCCATGCCCCATTACCTTCGCCGATTTGCAATTTCGATTGGACCAACCGAATTGCAAATTGTGATCTGTGATCAGGCCCAGACTCGACCGGAAAATCAACTGTGATTCATAAAAATATCACATCCACAGCTATCATAGTTCTATTATACATGCCACTTGTTCCAAAGACTCGCCAAATGCAATTGTGATTTGTGATAAGACCCTTTGCACTGCAATATCACCATCACGTCATCCCTTATGTCATCCTGCGTATTGCAAATCTTAAGTCTTCCACCCACTTCTTATAGTTTGCCACTCCATAACTGCGATTGTGATATTCCCGAGTATTGCAATTGCGATATCTCTGTTTTTTGTGATTTGCGATAAGACTGTAAAGTCTTCCTCTCTTATCACAGACCTCACTCTGCATTCCTCTCCATGATGGTTGTGTTCGGGATTTATTACGCTCAACAATTTTTTCCTCATTTCCTGCAAAATGTGATTTGTTTCAAATGAAGCTCGCTTATCAGTCTCATTTGATTTTTACTTATCGATTCTTGTTTTTCGTGTCCAGGTTCATGACAGAAGAGGACAACTATACTAATAAGTGACAATTCAGTTCAAACAGACAGACAAACATCCAGATAATCCGATGGAACAAACAAAGCCTACGAAGACAACAAATCACATTCAGAAATTTCTAGCAAAAAAAAATGTTTTCCTTTAAGCGTTATTGAAGGGATCTATTTAAATGACCTTAACACTATGTACAATACATTCAGTTGTTTTTATGCTATTTAAGATTACTTCTTGTATGAAATTAAGGTTCGTAATTTTATGAAGAAAGGCTTACGAAGGCTCGCACTATTGTACTTTCATATTTTTTTTCTCAACAGAATGACTGGAACATCATTTTAGGAATTTTCATAAAGAATTTTGAGAAGTTGCATTTATGTACTCATGAAATCATTTGTGTGAGAAGGACTAAACTACTACTATTTCTTTTATGAGTTGAGCAACGTGCATTTGGTATTTCTATATTTGTGCCTCTGTTTTGTTCATAAATAAATAGTGAATTTATCTTTTCAGATTGCTTATTACATGGTATTTAAAGAACAATGTTACATGTATTCATTTCTGATCATGTTGCCATTGATAATTTTAAATACGTGTTAAGAAATTTGCTTTGATATTCTAAATGCGATACGAGTTATGCACATTATTTTGATTAACTATTTAATCAAAATAATCATCTTGAAATATTTCATTTCCATTGGTGTTTGAGCAATCTATATTGTCATTTACTAAGGAAAATCATTATAGATTGCATCTAGAGAAATGTTAAACAATATCGGGTTATAGAGTAGATAAGTGCATATGTTTTCCATTTGATTCATTGTGGAAAATCCATCTATTTCACTCCCCTATAAGCATTACACATTCATTCAATCATCTTTAATTGGGAAACTGGTCCCATTATAACTAGTATGAGCCACTACCTAAATGGAAAAGGAGCTATCTTAAGGTCTGGACCGGGTGGTTTTCCCCCATGTTGATGCAACAATTTTCAAGGCCTCAACAAGAGCGTGAATGCAAAATCACAAGGATAACAATCAGAGCATCACATCATAGATGAATTTGAATTTTCATTAAGAGGAAAAAA
Organism: Pinus tabuliformis; assembly: GCA_031772625.1. Taxonomy (NCBI): domain Eukaryota; kingdom Viridiplantae; phylum Streptophyta; class Pinopsida; order Pinales; family Pinaceae; genus Pinus; species Pinus tabuliformis. Next base: position 65,025,269 of record CM062820.1, read on the forward strand.
ATACATAAATTTTTTAACTTATATAAAACAGAGCACAACAATGAATTCTGCAATATTTACTCTTAAGCTAAAACATGAATACATATCTTTAAACCATGGAACCATAAGATACAATTGATAGCACAGAGGACAACATACCAACAAAGGTTTGACACAAGAATCCATTTCAAAATCCTTCTGCCTTCTTTTATTCACTTTTTAAATTGATACAAATTACAAAATAGTAGCCTTGCTTCTTCACACTGACCAAAAACCTCTTTATTATGGTTTTTAAATATTATACACATCAAAATATTCCACTGTCACTTAGTAGGGTCAAATTATTTTAAGGAAAGCCATTCATCATCTAGATACATTGAACTATCACCTAGTTTGCTGAAAAATAGGAACTAATTACCTAATGTAGTTTTTAGCTTATACATCATCAAAATCGAGTTATTCATAAAAAAATCATTAACCATACCATCCTAATAATTAATGACATGTAAAAACATGATTAAACAACTTCTGGAACCCAAAAAATTGAATTTACAAGTCAAAATGAGGATTGTATAAAAAATGCAGCATCTGGCTTAAATATTCAAGATTCATAGCAAATTTCACAACATTTCAAGTTTTGCATATTTCTGACCTATCTCTGAAAAATGAAACTGATGGGTCATCTTGGAATGTCCCTGTGAAGATTATGAACTTATGAAAGAGCCCCAAAACTGAAAACCTGGCTTCAAACCACCATCTCCCTTTTCTACAAAATGCGCAACAAACTTTCGCAACACCTGCAACATTTCCAAAACTTGAGCAATGTGATGACTTTTCCTGCACCAAGTTGATGAATTTTAACTTTGTGATACTTCTACAAGTATGTATAAACTTCCTCTCATCCTCCTTCTTCTAGACTACCTAGCCTTATTCAGCTTTTGTTTCGCCTGTCTAAGTCTTCTTCTTAAAACGAAGTTTCACATATAAATATTCCTTACTTTCCATTCAGAGGCAAGGTCCACTTCAATTTTTGTTTAGCCTTTTCGAGGATAGGTTCAACAATTTGTAAATGATTAAATAACCTCAACTTATCCCTTTGATATTTCTTTGCAATCCAATCTACCTGTTGTTGAAGTTCCTCTATTTTCTCCATTAGTTTATTAAACTCATTTTGATCATCAAAAACTTCAATTGTCCTCTGCTCTGGTTGGGCAATTTCTTTCACTTGAATCTCTATTTTTCTAATATAAGACCTAGTTCTAGGCCTCCTAAGCTGTTCAACTACCATCTTCTGCACATCCTCTAGGTTTTCCTTCTATGTACCTTTGTCCTCATCATTAGGTACCAAGGTTTTCTTTGATGGTTTTCCCTCACTGGTCTTAGTAGATTCTTGTAAAGTTTTCCTCTTGAGGTATCTATTTTCTTGCTGCAGTTGTGTTATCATTAAATGTGCCTTACCAAGTTGGTCTTGTAGTTCCTTAATTCTCTGATCCTTTTCATCAACTTCCACCCCTTAAGGTACACTCTATGATATCTCAACAATTTGAATAGGTGTAGGGTCTACTGGAAATATTTTGGTTGAAGCTATTGTTCTCAATCTCCTAGGAACTTGTTCTACCTCAGGTGAGAAGTGAAGTTTCTTGGCATTTCTTTTTCCCACTCATATCTGCTCAATAAAATGATTTTTCACTAAGCTAGTTGCTACAGATGAGGTTTCCTTGATTGCAACTGATGGGGTTTTTTCTTACTCTTTGGACTGTCAGAGGACTGTGCCATCCATCTTGAAGATATCAAGAATCCCTGCCATGACTGATCCCTCCTATGAAATTCCTCTAGCACCAAAAATTTAATCAATGAAAAATGAAATAAGCTAGGTTCAATCTGACTCCCTTTTTCTTGAACTCTATCGACCATTTTTCCAAGACTCCTAAACAAATAGTAAGGGAGATCTAAGGATTTCTTGCCTATAAAATGAATTAGAAGTCTAATGTGGTACTGATAGAATTTGTTGAGCCTCCCTTCACATATAAAATACCTTTGAATCACCTTCAATAACTTACTATAATGGTCTAGCAGATAACTCCTTGGGACAATTGACTGATACCCCTCCTTGTATTGCAGCTTTAGAAACTATTTAAAATGAACTAAATCCAACTCCATGCCTTTATATCATTATTCACCATGTAAAGGGATATTAGTGGCATCAGATATTGATTTCTCAAAAAAAACAAACTCAAAATTTCCAACTTTTAATTTCTTCCCTTTCAAATTTAGTGCAAATTGTTTAGTGAACTGCAAGTGGTGACCTAAGCCCTGAATCTTCTCATAGAATGCAATACAACTAGCTTGTTCAAATGGTACCCTAATGGCAGGGTCAGAGTTCACTAGACTAAGGTATTAGGTTTCATATCACACAATACATCCTCATTTTACTTTCTTCATCTCTAGATTTCTCATGGTTGAATGTGCAGGCTTAAAAATCTCTTCAAACAAAGCGTAGTGGTTCTATAAGGTGAAATCTGCAACACGGTGGGGATAAAGAAGATACATAGAAAAATGGATAGGGTTTGCGAAGCAAAAAACAAATATCTGATTGGTGTCACTTGACTGAAATTCAAAGGAAAAGTATGTAGGGTTCATAGGAATATTGAATGCAGCGAAAGAACAAAATGCATGCACAGTGGGAGGTGGAAAACATTTTTGTAGCAATTTGCGTGGCAAAAGATATGAGAGCTATAACTTAGGATGGTTGGAGAAGATATAAAGATTTATGGTTAGTTTAACACGATCAAGTGTGGCGCATACAATGTGAAAAACCTCAGAGAAGTGAGAGCAACCCTTACTCATGATCGGCCTGAAAATTCTTTGAAATGCACAACGATTGACTTAGTTTCGTAACATCCTCCAGTGTGTGCAACAAAACTCTAACTTGCGCACTAGTTTGAAATTGTAGATATGCAATGCTCCTCCCTTCGAACTTCAAAGTGTTTCAGAGCATGTGCTTCGAATGAGAGATATGAGAGTGAGGAAGCAAATTTAGGACCTTCATATCTTTCCAAGGTTTTCTTTATGATATTGATTACATAATTTCTTGATATGAAAAATAGATAAGTGAATTTTTTGTAATGATGGCACCATGACACTAGGACATCATGACATGACTGACCATAGATTCCCATAACTGACAGGACTAAGCTAACTAACTCATGATGACCAAAATATTTCATGACATCTCGAATAACTGGATAGGACTCGACCTTTATATAGATCCTTTGTAGATCAACCCGCCCCCCACTGGAGATAGATTCTTTGTAGAAGTATCAACCGGCCACAACTACTGGTTTGGTGAATAAAGATCGATCTACCCCCAGATTATAATTAAATACCGTTTCATGTTAACCAATGACCCCTTATGATTACCCTTTTAATGATGATCCTTCATGACATTACAACTTTAGATTTTAGCAAATAGACCTTTTGACTCAACAAATTTACATGATACTCAATCTAAATATCGGCCTCTTATTCACAATATACCCCTTTAGGCCATAACACACATGAAACCAAAACTGACATTTACAAATTTTCTTCAAATAAATAGAAAGATTAAAATGACAAAGATTCCTATAACATAGGACCCTAACATAATACATCATGGTATTTCACAAAGGAGTTAAGGTAAATATGTATGCCATAGATCTAATTCTTTCCAAAATAGCAAATGATCCATAGCAGTGGGGCACCAATTTTTCACAATTCCCCATTCTGAAGGAACTTCTCTTGGGCTTAAGTTGAATATAGTCATGATCCCCCTCCTTAAATTTCCTATGGATTCTATTTTTTTCATATCTATTTTTTGAAATCCTATGTCGCCTTCAACCTTTTCATGATTTATAAGACCTATTATTCCATTTAGTTTAATATGTCAGGTCCAATTGTAATCTAATCCATTGGATGGTCCCATCTAATTAGAGCATTACACTTTTAACCATATAGTTCCTCAAACGGCCTCATTTTTCAATGGTTCTTGATAGTCCTTGTTGTATGCAAACTCCACTAATGGAAGATCATCCTGTCGTTTAGAAAGCTTACTCATCACATCCATCCAAAGCATATCTTCTATGGCCTAATTTTTCCATTTTGTTTAGCCATGCATTTGAGGATGGTAGATAGTACTGAATTCTAACCACATTCCAATTCCCTCAAACAATGTTTTCCAAAATACTGAGGTGAAATTAGCATCTTGATCAAACACAATTACCTTTGGTATACCATGGAGTCAAAATTTATTTCATGAATATCTTCTCAATATCAATTTCCTTGTGAATTGATTTCACTAGAATGAAATAAGATGTTTTGCTTACCTTTTCCATTATTATCATTATGGCATTGTGTTGCTTCACAATATTTGGTAATCCTATGATTAACTCCACGATTATGGTTTCCCACTTCCATTTTGAAATTGGGATATGTTGCAACAAACCTATTGGATGTTTGTCCCGAGCCTTAACTTGTTGACATTTAAAACATTTAGTGATGTATTCCACAAATTCTTTCTACATCCCATGCTAGTAGTATAGCTTCTATGTGGTTGTAATCATCTTCTAATAACGAAGGTTCCTAAAGTAAGGATTTTTTGTAGTTCATCCATGATGATATTCTTTAGTTTAGCAAAAGTTAGTACACCTGTCATGGTGTATCAATAATATATCTCTAGTAAATGGATATCCTACACACCTTGGTCCTTCAATCCATTGCTACAAGCATTCCCCTATGTGCTTAAAATGTGCATCATTCTACAAAGAATATTTTATATTAATTCTTAGGTAATTATCATAGGTGTTGATAGCTACCATATGAATTACATGCATGTTGTAGCTTAATGCATCCACCATATGAGTTTACCTGCCTTTTATGTGTCAAATTTAAATTTTATTTTCTTTAGTGAGTGACAATCATCTAGATTTATTATATGCAAATGAGGTTAATCAAATTTATACTTTAGTCCACTATGTCCAATCATCAATACACACTTGCAGTCGATTAAGTAGTGCCACCACATCTTAAGGGTGTGGATAATAGTTGCAAGTTCTGAGTCATGCATGAAATAATGCTTCTCTTGGAATTGTAGTCGATTACATATCCATCTTGCATGAGGATTCCTCCTAGCCCTTCTTTGCACACATTAGTGTACACTAAGAAATATTTGTCTAGATTTGTAATCTTTAATATTGGTGCATTGGTAAGGGGATGTTTTAGCCATCAAAATTTTCTTCACATTCCCTTAACCAGATAAAATTCACTCCTTTATTTTTCAATGAAGTAATAAGGTGAATGATCTAGGAGAATCCTTGGATCAATATCTAATAGTAACAATTATAACCTTTTTTTCCACTCTATGTCAATGAAAAGAACCTTATGTCAACCTCTTTTAGTTGTTGACTTGAATGAATGTCTCTTTCTCCTTATTTGTGCCCAATAAATATCCCATCGCTCCCACTAACCTAGCATCATGTAACCCATTTCTTAATTGTATTCAGGCAACCTATCACTTGGGCATACAACTTACCTTCATCCTAGGAGCGATGGAGGTCAAAATTCCAAAATAGGTCCTTCCCAAGGAGATCAGATTGACTCATCTTATCCTGAGTTGGTTGAGGGACAATTGTTGAAGAAACTTTCTAAATTTTCATGGCACTAGGTGTCTAGAAACATCCTCTGGATATAGGAAAGGTCGATTTAGAGAGACCCTCTCAAGGGTGAGGTGAGAATTAAAAATTTAACTTAGAAATGTTAGTGAAATATTTCCAAAGTGATCTTATTTTGAATCTCAAATATGCCTAGTTTGTTAGTAAGTCAAGGGAATGGGAGAATTGAGGGATCGAAGGAGATAACATACTATAGTTGAGGTATATTTCCTTGTATATTTTCAGTATGATATGAATGAAAATTATTTTCCTTCTCCATTTCATGTGTATGTATGTGAGAAACTTGATCAATTAACTGCGTTTAATTTATGTTGCATGTTAATTTGATTTTTGCAGATGAAAATCTTGTCCTTGTTCATTTGTGTTTATGTGTAGGGGATTATATAGGAGCTAGAGAGGGATCTCTGGATAGGACTAGGTCTTCTAGCTACAAAAGTGGTCTAGAAACTACATTAGCATGTGAGGGTTTCAGGTATGGTCACATGTCTATTTTCCTTTGTAATTTATATGGTTGGCTATGGCATTGATTCTAGAAATTTAGTTTGACCTGTTCCATGCACTGTTTGGAAGATCTTGAGGTAAGATATGTGGGGCAACAAATCCTTGGTCTTCTTCGTGATTTTTGGGCTAATAAAACTAGCAATTCCACTGGGGAATTCCCTAGTAAGTATGTACTCTTTCTCTTTTCTTGATCCCCAGTTTTTTAGTATTGTAAGTATTTCTATTTTTATTTTGACCTTGTTTGAGCCTATTACAGGCCTAACCTAATTTAGATTGATCATATCTAAGGATTTTCCTGCTTAAAATTTTGACCTTTGGGGGTAGTATCTCCCTTCCTTTGACTTAAAAGTGACCTATTCAACTAGTCTCTCCCAAGATCCTAACATGTAGCGACTAGGTGACAACTTGTCCTCCATCTAGGAGAAACGACCTCTAAAAATGAGTTTTTTTAGTGGGATTTTCTTTAGTAATGATTGAAGGTGCATTGGATATGTATTTTTTTATATGTTTCTAATCATATCTAGTTCAAATATAGTCTGTTTCCCTTCTCATTTGTGAAATCTAGTTTAATTTTGAACTTGTCTTTGTGTTCAAGGTTGTATGTTTTTGTTGACTTCTTCCAACAATGATTTTTATTTATTTCTATGAAACTTAGGACTTAATATGAGTTGTCTAGCAAGTATTTTTTACTTGCTTGATTACTTTAGTTGTGAAGAAATCCAACTTGTATGGATTTTTAGGTCTTGTTCCTCTATCTCAAGTTTGGATTGCCTTCCCTCATAGGTCATTATAGGGGTGTGTTTTTTGGATGTTTGTATTAAGATGCAATTGAAATATTCTTAGTGTATGAGCTTTTTTTTTTTTAGTGTTGTAATGCATAAATTAATGCCTTTCTATTTTAAAGCCTTAGTTTTGATTACGTGCTTTTGCTTTGACATCCTATGCATGTTTAATTTTATTTATAAGTTTTTTAGTAGATTGGCTCTTTGTGTGAATTTGGTGAATATCAAATCATCATTAAGAGTGGCTATGAGGTTCTTGTTTGCCGCCTAGAAAAAGATAGAAATTCTCTACCCTTCCTTAGCCAGTTTTCATAAAAATGGAAAAGAAATTTCACTCTTCATTTACTTTTTAGTTTGGGTTGGTATTGAGTCTCTTTAGACACCATGTCAGTTGCACTCCATACCCTTGAGTAATCTTATTTTTAAAAATAAAATGTTAATAAAATCAATTAGACATTTTTTGTCATAGCACACTAATAATAACCTAAGGTTGTAGAGACTAGAAGTAGGATATGAGAGAACACTCTTCAATGTTGCAAAACTAAAACTAGATTCTAATGAGTGGAAATAAATTTTCACATTAGATTATTTCCAAAAATATCTTGTCACATAGGATTTAAGCATGTAGTTGCATCAAGAACCTATGGAGTGACATCCCCACTCGGCTATTAGTGTTTTCTAGATTGTGTGCATTAACGAGGATCTCTTATTAAGAGGAATACAAATTGCTAGAGAAATATCTCAGCAGATACCCTACCAATGTGTATGGTTTCTATCACACATATTCCATTAGTTATTTGGTTGTGAGGTGCTGACCATATTGGCCTATCTTTTAGGGATCTTACCTAGATGACTATGGGTGGAAATTCCCCATGGTACCCGAGGAAAATTTCAATCACCATATCATTTCTTCTGGAGGGTGATGCTTAGTTCCATATAAATCACTTGCATTGGTCAAGGCTAGTATAGGGAGGTGTTGTCACTATGACAATGACCCTCCAAATTTTTTTCCTAATCTAATTTTAGAGCCTACATAAACTATTGTTTCAAAGTGTTGAATATTCTAAATCGTCGCTTTTCCTCCTAAGTCAATATTCTCTAAGTGTCGTCACTAAGTCTTTAGTAGCACTTGTCGTCTTTCTAAATATAAGTAAAGGCCGAGATTTTCTTGACATATTAACTATCTTTCACTCGACATGCAACACACACAAAAACAAGAAATCACCCATATTTTCTAATAAAAGCGCACTTAATTAACATAGCAATCACAAAGGGCCATTGTTCATTGGAATTGTGCCTTCCTTAGGCAAAAGTGCACTCATAACTCATAGTGAGCACACTCTCAACTCTCATTGAGGAGCACACTCATTGTATAGCACTATGCCGTAGTGGTCCCACCATGAGATCACTCCTTTAACATAATGAACTGCACCCTATATCCTAACGCACTCGTTGTCTAGAGGTACACTCTCTTTCCCTCATGCATGTACTTTCTCTTGTAACATGGTGAGTGCACTCCTAGAAAATAGGAGTCCACTCAACTTTAACTAACTAATTCTCTCATCAATCAACAAGTGGAAGGCATGCATGGACTTGCTTGGCATGTTAAATCTCTTTATAATCAGCCCAATTAATCACATATTCTCATAATCATTCTCACTTTGGGCTGAGTGCACTTCTTTGAATCAAGAGATTCTCTTTGATCTCAATTAAAAGTAAGTTTGTGTGATGTCTTACTTTTTTATTTTTGTTGTTTTTGTTGTCATTCTTGTTTTCCTTGCTAGATTTTTTATTATCTATTTTGGTTTATTTAGTGGTGTTTCTACCCACTCTTCTTATCACAAGTGTCATTTTGTTATCATAAGTGGAATTTCTTTTGATTCTTCACATTCCACGACCTTTCACCTTCTCATCATGATTGCAATAGAGCTTATAAACACTTGCAGACCATTAATCTCAACATCATTATGATTCTACCTTGTTGTTGAACTTTACTTAGTAGATTTCAAACCATCTCTAGCAAGAGTTCACTCTTGGAAGTTAATGCCCCACTGTCTTGAACAATTTCATTAAGAATCCAAGTTTCTCCTAGAGTGCACTTCAGAAAAACAATATCCCCTTCCTCTTGGAAATTGTGCCTAGCAAGAATCCCTCTTTCCTTTGAGGGAAAAATGCACAATCAAGCCTCAATCATCCCTCCTTGTTCACTAATTGTGCATCCTACACCCTTGCTGACCTCTCTTGATTGTATAGCACACTCACAAGCAACAAGTTATACCTCATGTTCAATGAACATGCACCCTATTCCCTTCACCCTTACTACCTTTCCTTGAGTGCACGTTGCACTCATAAGTACTCAATGAGCCAACCTTGTGCCTTGAGCCTATGCCCTATGCCCTTGAAGTATTTCTCTACATATCCTTGAGCACATAGTGCGTCCTTGAGCCTTGACTGGGCCCTGTCTCACTATTGTTGCCTGGACATGTGCCCTCTTCTTATCTTGGTGCATTTGTTTCCCCTACTTATTGATTAAGTCATCTTGTCTCGTCATTCATAAGCATATGCCCGCAGCTAGATTTGAGCTCCTTTGCCTCTATATATTGAGTAATTTTCTTATATTAAATAAATAATTTCTTGAAGCTAATCTTTGCTGCCATGAGAGCACTTTCATTTTCAAGTGTTCTCGATACAAGTCCCATTGCACTTTCATCATCTGTTGGAACGATGTCTCCCACTACCTGATGGGTTACCTCTAAAGAAGTATCAAAAGAAAGTACTAAAGAGGCAGTTGAAGTTGTTAAACCTACAATTCCCATCCTTGCAGATACACAGTGCTTTATAGAAAAATCAATTGAATTCTCATGGAAAGAGATTAAGGATATTTTCATGTAAAATCAATTCCTTGAGGACTTGGAAGACAAAGAATTTTATATCAATATTAAGTGATACAAATACACAGGATTGCATGCAGATTCATGGTGATTCCTTTTGTAGAGGCCATTGAATGGATCCAGTCACATATGGATGATACCAATTTGGTCCTACATAGTGAGAGTGGTGTTGAGATTTCCTCTTATTATGGATATGACATGCACTCTTATTATAAGATGTTAAATCCAAGGGAGTATGCAAAATCATCATAATGAACATAGGACATGCCCACCTCATACAAACACTTTTGTAATAGTATTTCCTTAGAGCATGGTTCTCTTTAAGTTCCTAGTTGATGATATTTTCTGTAATCATCTCTGTATCAAGTCTCTCTCTCAAAAGAAGTAGGTAAGACTCATTTCCAGAACAAAAAAACGTGATGTATTTTAGTTATATTCTTGCTCCTAACCTCATACACCAGGGGGAAATTGTTATTATGCACCAAAAGACACTCAAAGAGTCAGTGAGAAACATGTACAAAAGATACATTTTTAACTGGAAACATTATGAGAGGAAAAAATCAAAATACTTTCCTAAGGTTGACCTAAAAGATCAACCCTCACAAGTGCACCAAAGACAAAATTCACTACATCGCAATTTTTCCTTTGATAGTTGTGAGGGTTTCTAGAAGCCTAGTTAGCACCTCGGGATGCAAAATTGTTTGGAAAAAACTCAATCCTTTTACATGATGGGATGACCATTTGAGCCTTGAGCCCTAAGAAGCCTTAATGTAAAGAGGATGGTAGCTCTCATCTCATTTATGAGGCAAACAACCTCATTGATGATCCAAAGGAAGGAAGGAGTGTTAAAATTTCTATAAATGCAAGAGTTTGGAGAGCCAAAAACAAGAATAAGTTGTGTATTTTTATGCTGCTAAAATTGCTCGAAAGCAATTTAGCATACCATTGTGAGGATTATTCCACCATTGTAGAGAGTTTTCTATTCTTCTTTGAGAAATCAAGAGCTTGCAAAAGAGATTGAGAAGGGGAAATACTTGTTGAGAGATATTGAGCACCATTGCTCAATAAACTCTCTTCAAGTGTCTTTGATACTTATTTGTAACTATTCCACTACTAGCAATCAATAAAGGGTATCCTTTTCCTACTCCTTTGTTGATTTATTTTTCTTCGCAAGCTTGTTTTATGTTATTTAGTTTAGTTTTGGTTTTGTTTTGTTTATGCATTGTTTCCATTGAATTCAATGTTTTGTTAGTCCATGTTTGATCACCACAACCGCTCATTTTTTTGTATATCTCCTTGTAGGAAGCAACCAGCGGCAAGGAAGGTGTATTTGAGAATAATTTGCAACCAAACACACCATATTGTATTCAATAATTTAAAGGACTGATTTTTATCTATGGATATAAGTATTAATTAAATAAATGTTTGGTTTACCTCAATAAATGAAATGACTATAAAATAAAATAGTCGTCCAATCATAGCTTAAATATTTGAGAGCTCGATGTAACGAGGGTCTTTGCATCTCCATTGATTTTCTCTTCTACAATTTTTGGTGGTGTGTGTGATCCAAAGGCATATGAATAGGCTCTATGAATGTGATAAATCCCTAGAGCATTTGTCATTTGTTTAGTAAAGTTTCAATGGTTTTTATTGAATGCCTATGCTATTTTTTTTTTTGTAATAAAAGGCTTTGTGTCAAAATTTGTCTATTTAAATTAATGCATTTATAGATTTGTGATTTTTTGTGAGTGATTCAGTTGTGTGAATTTTATTTGTAGGCCATAAGCAGTGCATTAACATGTCACTCTATCCCATTATGTAAGTAACTAACTACCTTAAGTTAGTGGTTTGATATCATAGTTGTCAAGTATGGAATGAGTGATATAGAAAAGATACATGGGAACACCCATATGCTCCATTTTTGAAAAGTTGGAATCTAAATCAATGAAGTTGCATTTGAAATTTGCCAACCCATCTCATTTCATTGATTCAATCATTATTTATAGTAAGCCAAAATATTATATCAATATGTTGAGGTGTAAACTAGCCCTAAGTGGACTAAGTTGGGGACCTCCCTTTTAAATCTTATGTTGAAGAGCCTCATAATCGCCTTGATCAGAACACTCCCCAACCCTCTTTAAAGCCTCGAAACCCCAAGCTTTCCCTTACATTTCCTTACACTTTATTGCTATATATTTCTATTTTATGCCTTTAATCGCATCTCGGCTACGACATATCAATATTTTCATGTGTTTTCTTACTTTTTAGCCCGCATTTCAATGAATTCACCCATCTAATGATTGTAAAAATTTTGCAGTATCTCTTTTTTCCTAAGTACTAGGGGGAACGATCACTAGTTACTAGATCAAGTGCTCTAGCATATCTTCCAGATGAGGACATTGTGATGAATAGATTTATACACCATCTTGGATATCTTTGATTGCAAGCTGCATAGTCAAATATTCATTTTTTTGTTACTTTTTTATGTCATTTGAAGTTTTATTTAGAAACAATATTATTTTCAATGGACATGTAGTTTCGTCCACTATATTTTTGTAACGACGTATCTCTCAATTGATATATTTCTCCTCATTTCTCAGGCTTGATTTATCAACAATCATTATATATTTTCTTGTAACTAGTCAAGAACGAGTTAGTCATAATGTTTTTTGGCATTGGTGATGTGATGAGTGAAGTTCTGATGAGGTGATAGTTTGCATTGATGTCAACATGGTAGTGTGTGAATCTTGATGATTGTTGCAGTGATATATGTTTGGCATTGATGTCAACCTTGGTTTGTGTTGATGCTTGATTGCTTGATGGTATTGGTTTCTCTGGTTGTTATGGAAAATGTCTATGCTTTAGTTGCTTTTATGGCTTTGATGGTTGGTTGGTCAACTATGTCTCCATGTAGATGATGCTTGTGTTGAGATGACCTTGATTATTGGTTGAAAAACTAGGTCTCCATGTAGATGATGCTTGTAGTGTTTCTTTTGAGATTCCCTTGATGCTCCTGAGTTATGGATTGGAATCCTGATGATGTCTAAAGGTGTTGAAGAGGTTGTCATGAACCCCTCTATAATCGAGCTTCATGTTTGATGCCACTTGATACAGTTTCCGCAATCATGAGTTGGTTTTTGCACCTATGGTGACAACATGTATAGGCTCAAAAGGAGGTTGCAAAGATGGTTTTGAGGCTTGTTATTGTCAAAAAAATAGTTACAAATGCCAGAGATGTTGAGCAAGAAGTTTGTGTCAGTTTTGAGTTGAAGACCTTGTGTTTTTCCTTCATCCTCTGCCCAGTCGCATGGATGGTGGGTCATTAGATCGATTGGAAAGATCCAGTCATTGGGAGACAGGCTTGTGTGAGTGACTAGAACTTTCAGTCAACTTTGTGCAGGCATGTGCAAGCGACTGTGTTTGTAGTTCAAGTTTCTTTGGATTCCTTGCATGTCCCGAATGATTTAATTGGTTTTTTATGATGTTTCTTGTTCGATACTTATCATAAAAAGTTTCAAATTGACTAAATCAACATGTTGTAATGAAATTTGAAGAGTGAATGCTTTAATGGAGTAAGTAGAGGATTAGTGGAAACAATTGTTTAAAATAAGAATCATATCGATTATTGCAGTGAGTGTGGTGTGTAGATGTTAATGTATAATCCTCAGGTTGAGCTCCTACGACTGAATAATAACCTGAGATTGAGAGATGAGCATGTTAGGAGTGTAGAGATGCAAATTTTTTATTTATATGCCTATGAGAGGGAATATGTAGTCATTGTAGAAGAGATCAATGAGCTTAAGATCATAGTTTATAGCGGAGATTTATGTATGTGCTTATTCATATGTTCATGTAGGTTATGAAGACAAATCATGGAGGATATTTATGTTATTCTAGAGGTTTTATGTTAAGCATGCTCTCTATGGAACTATTGTTGTATTAACATTGTATTTGCAGGAGTTCATAACTGAGGGGACAAATATTTTTTGCATAAATTTGAATTGTATGGTTGTAGCATTGCATTGTATAACTACTCCTTTGATCGTGCGCACTCTATTTTAATAAATATGTTTTTGGAGTGTATGTATGTAGGATTTTGATGTATAATTGTGTCGTAGAGGTTTTATGGTTGGATATTTAATGAGTAGAGTTTGAGCATAATTTCTATTAGAGGATTGTGGCATATCCTTGGAGACCATTGTTGTGTAGTGTTGATAACTTACAGTGAGATTGTTTTGTTAGATACATATATTGTGTATGATGCTACTTCAGTTGAGTGAGATGTATTGGGTTTGTTTAATTGAGATGATATTTATGTATTGAGGTTTTCAAAGAGAAAAAGTTGTTGTTGCTTTGTGCAGGGGTCTGATTTGAAATATTATGAAATGTGGCCCTAGATGATCAATATATTGAGATAACTTGGTGAAGAAGGGATGGGTGTTCCATCTCGATGGGTTTTGGTAGCTTCAGTAGAGGAGGTAGCATTCTCATATTCCAATGGGTGTTGAGCAAGGCTTGTTGGGGTAGAGGCCTTCAGTGGATGGTTGTTCACAAAGTCGTTTTCATATGAGAAACCTCCTTGCTGGACTTAGCTAGCTATGATGATGTAATTTGATTTGTTGATTAATAAATTTAAACCAAAGAAACAACAACAAAGGGCGAATTTTGACCAGGAGGGGGTTTTCCACTAGAGATCCTTGTGTCCATTGTGCATGTGATTGTTTTAATTATATTATGGCTTTCATGTGATGATCATGGTATTTTCTATTTAATTTGTTGGTTAATGGGTTATATGAGCTAATCTACTAATGGAATAATGTGTGATTGTGAATCATTAAATTGAAAAGGAATAGAAAAGTTTAAAAGTACCACACTACTGATTCACCCCCCAGTAGTGAACACATTTCCAACATCTAGTATTAGAGTTGGGTTTCTTTCAGTGAAGCTTGATCTTTTGAGAGCAGATTGTGGGCCATGGAAAAGAATAAGAAGAAGCAGTCCTAGAAAATGAAGAGCAACAAACAAGTGGGAAGAAATTCAAATTCAGAAGAACCACTCTTCTTGCCAGTAAAAAATAATGAAGGTAAATGTGGTGATCATTTTACACATGGCAGTACATTTTCTTGTAGCGATGATGATTTACTTGAGTTTGATGGTTTAGAATATGATGATCATTAAATTAAATTTGATGCTTTGGAGAGAAGTGGTAATAACCATTTTGCATAGAATTCAAAGCTAGAAGGTGAAGAGCCTTGCAAGATTAAAACCCTAGAAGCAGAAATTAGAAATCTGAAGGTTGAAAATAAAAAATAGCAGAAACTATTGCAAATACTTGATGAGAAAGAATGTGTTTACAAATAAGAGATCATTAAATTAAAAACCCAATTGGACGAAGCAAGGAAAATTGAAGAAGGAATGAGAAATAAATATGAAGAAAAGGAAGAACAATATCAAATTTTGGAAGCAGAAATGGCTACATTGAGAAATAATTCAAAAGAGAATGTCATTCAGTTGATGACTGATCAAAATCCACTAGATCCTAACCTACACAAGGAAGAAATGAGTTCACTACAAGATTGGAAAAACCAGCAGCAAAAGATGTTTCTAGTAGCAAGAATAACAAGGTAGAAGCACATCAACAAAACCAAAATTCATAAGAGGAAAAATTTGTGCTAGACAGATCATCCACTTCCTCAAGATTGATAAGATGCTTCAGTTGTCAAAAGCATGGGCATATTGCTGCAAAATGTAGAAGCATGCAATAGAAGAAGAAGTTGGATAAAAGGACATATCAAGCAAAATCATCCATGGCAAGGTATAACAATTCATTTTATGGCTATTGTTTTTCATGTAATAATTTTGGGCATAAGGATTTTGATTGCGGGAACTATGTGAAGAAGAGGAATTTCGAAGATTTTCCTTTGTTTCTTGGACATATAAGGTGTTACTTGTGTGACAATGTTGGCCATAAGGCTAAAGACTGCAAAATTCCCATATGCTATAGAGAATTCACTCAAAAGGAAAAGACTACTCAAAATATATCATACAAGAGACCAAATAATGAAGTGCATGTCAAAAATCAATCCAACAAAATCTAGAAGAAAAAGGAGAAGCATGTGACTCCCATAAAAAAGTTAGGTCAACATGGTCTAAGAGGGAGTATATGGCAACATTCTGAATTTAAAAGAGAATCATTGATAATGCAGCCATAATAGGATAAGAGAATGTTCATAAATATGCATGGAGGAGGTATCTAAACTCATGAGAGTTCTGTGAGTTTTGAATTTTTTTTTGTTTTTGTTGTTGTTGTTTTTTTGGGATCAGTCAAATGTGATTAAATGCAATATCTTTTTGGAACTTTGATAAATACATGGAAGCATAGATGCATGCTCAAGACATAGATATTATTATCTTGCATATCTTTCACTAATGAAATTATTGTCATGATGAGAAGGTAGATGTCACAGTTATGCAGTGAAGATTGCCTTGGTGACAATTGAAAAATAGGATATGCATCAGAATTACCTGCACAAATTTATATTTTCATGTCCTATCTACTGATTTTCTGATTTACATAATAAACATGGAATTGATTATTGTGTTTGATGTTATTGTTATTGATGCTACTAATGGTTATGCTATGCTATGTTGGGGATGTTGGTGGAAAGAGTATTGTTTCTCATGCTCATGTTGTTGCCTTGATTCGAGAATGATATTATTGAGAAGTTTACTTCTACTATCTATTATATATTGTTACTGCTGATAGTCATAGTATGATGTTGCTATTATTTCCATGATATGGATGATGATGATTATGATGCTATAGTTAGTGTTGCTAAGTTTATTGTTGCTATGATATGCTTCATTTTTTGCTTGAGAGATCCACACATTATGTTGTTGTTGAAGATTGATCTCATGCTACATATAAGTTCAACCATGGAGGTTGTTATGTTGCTGCTCTATGATGTTATGTCACCGCTTTATCTTCATTCTTGTTCACATGTTGCTAGTAGCTACTATTGTTAGTTTGGCAAAAGAGATCATGAGTTTCATATGTTGTTATTGGTATCATTGTCGTTGCTGAACTGAGGTTATATTGTTGCTTATTGTATTATCTTCCTATGAGCTCACATATTATTGTTGTTGCTAAAATTTTCCATTTTGGCCGAAGTGTTGAGGATAAAATGTGTGTTGCTTATTGTCTCATTACTGCCTTGTCATGGAGTATAATTCATATATGAGGATCACATACCTTCCAAGGGAGAAGGATATATATGTTAATTGTTTCTGCCAAGGGTTCTTACATATCGAAAATATATTCCATGGCATATTACATATTTGTTGTTTCTTCTTTGACATATGGCTGAAATGTTGAAGATTTATGGGCTTATTTATGACATTAATTCATTCATGACATGTGTATGGTTTGATTGCTCTTCATTAGAAGTGACTGGTGAAATATTGAAGTGAATATCCATATATGAGACTGGTACCTCATGCCTCACATTGTACAATTGTGGTCTTGATGTCTATAAGGCATTGGTGAGAGTTGTATTTTTTATAATGTCTCATAACAGTTATGTATTCTCAATGACATAGCCATATATTGTTTCTATAAAGCCATGTAATCATTCATATGGAGTTGTATTTGATTTAGGAGAGAGATTCATGGATAATGTCAAGTGTATGTGTGTGATGAAAATTGTTACATCCATTCTTGGGCTAATTGATGTCATGTATTTCAGTCTTATATGGGCTCTTGGAGTCATTATGTAGCTATGTATTGTCACATCCTACTTATGATTCATGGTTGGGTCATGTGTATGTCTTTCATACATGAGAGAGGAGTCATAGTTCAGCTTGTCAGAGGCTTTGTAAAGACTTGTATTATCATTCGTTCAGTCATGTGTTATACCTTGCATCTTATTGTTCATCATTGGAACAAATTGGTAAAATAATTGATATATGAGGAGCAACTTTTTTGCATATGACAAAGAGACACTAACAACAATAGAGGTAGTACATTCAACAATCCAAGAGATGTTTTTGTAGTCCCTTTATATGTTCAGGGGGAGCTTGTTCAACTTAGTAGTAGTTCATTGGCTTGCATTATTTTTGTAATGGCATGATGTTGAGATTGACATGGGGAGTGTTTTTCTTCATTAAAATGTTGGCTTCCTTCACATGTTGTCTTTGTTGAGTTTGTCCCTTTGAAATTAATGTCAAAGGGGGAGAAAATTAGTTCATTTCTTTATGATGTTGTTTGGATGGTTCAACTAGGGGTTTCCATCAATGCTAAAGGGGGGGATTGTTGGCATTGATGTTGTGATGAGGTGATAGTTGGAATTGATGTCAACATGGTAGTGTGTGATGCTTTATGTTTGTTGTAGTGATTGATGGTTGACATTGATGTCAACCTGAGTTTGTGTTCATGCTTGATTTCTTTATGGTATTGGCTTTTATGGTTGCTATGGAAAATGTCTATGTTGCACATGCTTTGATGATTTTTATGGTTGGTTGGTCAACTAGGTCTCCATGTAGATGATACTTGTGTTGAGAGGACCTTGATTGTTGGTTGAAAAACTAGGTCTCCATGCAGATGATTCTTGTAGTGTTTCTTTTGAGATTCCCTTGATTCTCCTAAGTTATGGATTAGAATCTTGATGATGTATAGAGGTGTTGAATAGGATGTCATGATTGCCTCTACAACTGAGCTTCATGTTTGATGCCACTTGATACAATTTATACACTCATGAGTTGGTTCTTACACTTATGGTGACTACATCATGTATAAGCTCAAAAGGAGGTTGTAGAGATGGTTTTGAGGCTTGTCATGGTTTGGAAAAGATTTACAGATGCTAGAGATGTTGAGCAAGAAGTTGGAGGCAATTTTGAGTTGAAGATCTTGTGTTTTTCCTTCATCCTCTGCCCAATCGCATGGATATGGGTCATTAGAGTGATTGGAAAGATCCAATCGCTGGGAGACGGGCCCATGCAAGCAACCAGAATTTCCAGTCTAATTTTTGTATGCTTTTGCAAGTGATTGTGTCTGTAGGTTGAGTTTCTTTGGATTCCTTGCACATCTCGGGTGATTTAATTGGTTTTTATGATGTTTCTTGTTCGGGAAATTGCATAAAAAGTTTAAAATTGACTAAATCAATATGTTGGAATGAAATTTGAAGTTTGAATGCTTTAATGGAGTAAGTAGTGGAGTAGTGGCAATAATTGTTTAAAAAATGAAGCAGATCGACTATTGTAGTGAGTGTGGTGTGTAGAGGTTAATGTATACTCCTCAGGTCGAGCTCCTACAACTAAAGAATAACTTGAGATTGAGAAATGAGCATGTTAGGATTGTAGATATGCAGAGTTTTGATTTATATGTTTGTGAGAAGGAATATGCAGTCATTTTAGTAGAGATCAATAAGTTTCAGATCATAGATTATAGCAGAGATTTATGTATGTGCTTCTTTAGATGTTCGTGCAGGTTATGAAGACAAATTATGGAGGAGATTTATGTTATTATGGAGGTTATATGTTAAGAATTCTCTCTATGGAACTATTTTTGTGCTAACGTTTTATTTGCAGGAGTTCATAACTAAGGGGACAAAGCTTTTTTATAGAAACTTGAATTGTAGCATTACATTGTATAGCTACTCCATTGCCTTCTTGTTTGATTGTGTGCCCTTTGTTTCGATGAAGATGTTTTTGGAGTGTATGTATGTAGGATTTTGATGTATGATTGTGTTGTAGAGTTTTTATGGTTGTTGGATATTTAATGAACATACTTTGAGCATAATTTCTATTAGAGGATTGTGGCATATCCTTGGAGACCATTGTTGTGTAGTGTTGATAAAATACAATGAGACTATTTTGTTAGAGCCATAGCTTGTGTATGATGCTAGTTGAGTTCAGTCATATGTATAGGGTTTGTTTGTTTGTGATGATATTGATGTATTGAAGTTTTCAAAGAGAGAAATTTGTTGTTACTTTGTGTAGGGGTCTATCTTGAAACATTATGAAATGTGGCCTTAGATGATCAACAAATTGAGATAAGTTGGTGAAGAAGGGATGGGTGTTCCTTGCTAATGGGTGTTGATAGCTTAAGTAGATGAAGTAGCATTCTCATAATCCAATGGGTGTAGTCTTGTTGGGGGTAAAGGCCTTAAGTGGATGGGTGTTCACAAATTCGTTTTCATATGAGAAACTTGCTAGACTTAGCCAGCTATGATGATGTAATTTGGTTTTTTGATTAATAAAACTTGAAGAAGAGCAACAACAACAAGAAAGGGTGTTTTTTACGTGGAGGGGGTTTTCCACTAGAGATCCTTGTGTCCATTGTGCATGTGATTGTTTTTATTATATTATGGCTTTCATGTGATGATAATGGTATTTCTATTTACTTTGTTGGTTAATCTACTAATGGAATAATGTGTGATTGTGAATCAGTAAATTGAAAAGGAGAATAAAAGTTTAAAAGTACCACACTACTGATTCACCCCCCCAGTAGTGAACACATTTCCAACAATGTTGTCATGATATTGTTGAGATACTAAGCTACGTATGGACTTTGTACTATTTTAATGACTATGCTATATATAATTGCATTGTTGCTTTTATATCTATTGTGGTAAATTGGTTTTGTTTTAGCATGCATTGCTTCTAATCATGCAGCCCATCCTAGACTGAACTTCACTTGCATGGATATTGTATACATATGGTGTGATACTTCGTGATTTCCATTGAGTTATAATTTCAATGATGTAAATTGTTATTTCAACTTATTTTGTTACATTTAATTGATGTTATCAATTTATTTATGAGCATTGCATATTGAATTTGTTAAATTGTTACTGTGTGTGATGAGAAACTACTAACCTAGGGATCCTGTGGTGGATTGAGAGATACCCTTAGAACTAGGAATTGATTCAATCATTGTTACTATTGTTGGATGTGTTGAATATTGATGAATCTAAGTTGTCTTGAAATTTTTTCGACTAAGAGAAGCCTAAAATCATGTTCATTAATTTCTAAACAATGTTGCAACGAGTAGTATAGTTTTCCAATTGAAACTAATCTTGCATATATTTTGTTGGTGCCTCATTAGCCTACGCACCCCAGTCGATAATATAATGAAATCGTAATTTAAGAAATTAATTTCCTAATTTTTGAAGTTGTTATTGGGGAGGTGCCAAGGGAATAGGATCCAATTGATTAAATGTTTCACTAGGCTTCTTTATCTGCAAATCTGGGCATCCTGGAACAGAGAGTGGCGGGAGCAGTAAGGCGATAGGTAAAAACATATGCGTCTATGTTTCCTAAGTTTCCCACCTCGTTGGATCTAGATGATATTGGTCATGCATGAGTCGAGGAAGAGTTAGGAACGATAGAGGTAATGTAAAATTTGATACTTCAATTAATAAAGATAAGAAAGAAACACCCCCCAGTGATAATTTGGTAGGTAATAACACTAGTAGGGTAAGAGAAGATGAAGTGATGGAGAGCTTGGGCAAAGAAATGGTAGCTGTAAGGGGGGATCACTCTTCCACCTCCTCTTATAGTCCTATTATTGACAGTGTGTTGGGAAAAGGAGGGTAGCCATCATTCCACATCAATCAAACTACAAGACTTCTATCCTCATAGTCTAAATTTAGTTTTATAGGAGATAAAAGAATGGTTGAAGGAGAAGATGAGAAAAATCAACCAAAGAAGGAGAATGAAACAAATTTTGGCTTTCCAATTGTTGATCCAACTACTAATGTACAAATGAAGAATATTTCCCTAGCAGTGGTTCCACATTTTCAAGGGTTGCTAAGTGAGGACCTCGACACTTTTCTATTTGAATTTTATGTCTTATATCATTGTATGGATTATTCAACTAACACACAAAAGTTGAATTTGCTTCCAGCTACTCTTAAATATTTTTCTTTGTGGTGATTCATGGGTTTACCAGAAAAGAGCATCACTACCTGGGAAGTCATGTGACAAGTGATTCTCAAGAAGCATCAGGATTATTGCAAGGCCCATGAGTTTAAGGAGGAAATTTTTAGAACGGTTCAGAGGGAACATGAAATCTTAGAATATTACAAAGATTTCTCTATAATCTTCAGTGTGCAAGGTAGCATAAGTTGGATCCTGAAATGAAGAAGATCATTTTCTTAAAGGGATTGATGGAAGAATAGATGAAAATGTTAAATTTAATGAGAGTAGGAGATATATCAATGTTTACTTCTGATGATATCACCAAATTTTGTAGGATATATTCACGTATACAAGGAAGAACAATGAAAGGCTCTTGGGTTCTCCTTAAAACATAGAAGTTGAATTCTAGTAGAGTAACCAAGATAGAACTAGGAAATATATTGGAATATTTATAACATGGATATATTAAACACTTTGAGCTTACAACTTGACACTTTGAGTTTCAAGAGGAAACATGAATAATAACTCACTACTCTTGTTATTTTTTGTCCCAAGTGTTAGAAGAAGCATCCCAGAAAAGATTGTCCACTCGATAATCTTGTTGTCTATGTCATTTGTGCAGAATATCACTCCATGGATAATTGTACTCCTTTACCAATAATGAAATTAGTATATTACGAGGATGATCCCACAATGGAGTAGTGGCATTCATTGGAAACCAAGATACATATTTTGACCCTGCTGATGCAAGTTTTTCACATTTTTCTAACCTACAATATGCACCATGGAATTTTGCCATACCTTGGAAAATGTGGCCGCAACAACCAACTCAAAGCCAATCCTAGAAACAGGGATGGCGAGGAATAGACTATGGACCCCTACTCTCGTATCATTATCCACCTCATCCTTACTATACTTCGCAACCTCAATTGTTTGTGCAGAACTACTAGACACCAACATCTCATTAGTAATCTCTAAATCCTCAGTTATAGTTGCCTTCCATCTAATATTCACAACCAAACCAGTTTTCTATACAACCTGTCACTAACTTGAATAATGAAGCAACCCATCATGTCTTACAAGTTGAGTTTCAACCCTTTCCAACATATGTCATTACTCCTGTAGAAGTGCAGGATATCCATTTACAGTTAGGAAAGGTGTATTCAATTTTGGCCCCATCATTATTGAAGAGGAAAGAGAGGAAGAAAGAGAGGTAGAAGTTGCTACTCCTCTAGAAAAATCCAATGGACCCACACCCTCTTAGAACATGCCTTCGAAACAACCATGTAATCCTCCTTTTCCTGAGAGGTTGAACGAGAATGAACGAGAAAAACTTCCTCAAAAAGTTGTGGTTAATGAGATAAGAAATATTTATGTTAAAATCCCCTTGCTTCAAGTTATTCGAGAAATACCTATTTAATCTAAGACCGTAAGGAAGTTGTGCTTAAACAAACTAGAGAGAAAACATAAGGATCCACCTATTATTCATCTTGTTGTGGAGTGTGTCGATGCGATTACTAGAAAGAGTTTAGTGAAGAAATATTATGACGATGGAAATATTATTGTTTCGATACATATTAATGGAGTATGTATCATAACACTTTGATCGAACTTAGAGTAGGCATTAAGATTATGACTGTGCATACCATGGGATTTCTTGAGTTAGTTAATCTTCGTCTGACCCCAACTGTTCTGGAACTAGCAAATCGGTCCAGGATTAAGCCAGAAGGAGTTTTGGATGATGTAATTATTTCTTTAGATTTATTGGAATATCTCATGGATTTCATGGTTGTGCAAACTAAATAAAAAACTGGAGGGAATTCAGTAATCCTTGCGAGATGATGGCTTGCCACTGCAAATGCATTCATAGATTGTAGGCCTAGAATCATTTTTTGTTATAACCATATTTTCCACTCTATTATAGTGAGAGAAACCCAAGTTCAACTTACCTTAGTTGTTGTATAAAATGCATCCCCTTTTTACGTTCTATTTTACTTATGTGAGATTTATCCCATGTTAAAAGGGAAAAATTACATAATTGAGCAATTTCTCATGATTATTTTGCCAAAATATTATAATTATGAGATAATAATTATTTCATAATTAAGGAATTTTTTACGGCGCTGGAGCGATGGAGTCCCCTGCCGCTGGAAACCCTGCGACCTGAGCTTTTGGCAGGCCCGCTGCCGGGCCGCAGCCTCTGCTGCGTGCCTTCCCGCCCTTTACCCGCCTCCCCTGCGCTCTGGGCCATCTGCCCGGCCTCTTTCAGCTCGCGCTGCCCCCGTGGGCAGCCTCCCGCTCCTCTCTTCTTGCTGGGCCTCCTGCTCATTCCCCCTCCCTTCCGTCTTCGTTGGAGCTACTCGGATACGATGGGCTCCCCAGGATCTGGACAAGCTGACATGGAGAAAGCTTTTGCAACACTCATTCCAGAGAACAACGCTGAAAGGATCCGACCCACTGCCACAAAATTTATTAAGAAGCTTGACGAAATCCCGGAAATCCCTCTCCCCCCAACCCTCCCAAGGAGATCCGCTGTTGCCTTGGCAGAACGTGGGCTGGTTGGACAGTTCACGGGGTTATGGCCTTCCCCCAGAACGGTTCAGCGTTGGGTGGAAAGAAACTGGAACGCCATGGTTCAGGGGAAAATAGCGATACGGTTTTGTGGAAGAGGCTTCTTCACCTTCCTCTTCGAAACAATTGAGGACCGAAATCTAATTTTCAGGAATGGACCATACTTCATGGACACCAGAGGTCTGTATCTCAATCGCTGGACCCCGGACTTCGACCCAGAAATGGACGTCCCCAACGCAGTCCCCGTTTGGGTTCGTCTTCCGCATCTGCCGCTTCACTGCTGGGCAGACGAATCAGTTAGAGCAATCGGAAACGCAATAGGAAAGTATGTGGACAGATCGGAACCAAAAGAAAACATGCATGCATGTGCTAGGATCTGTGTTGAAGTGGACTTGGGAAAAGGGCTACCAGAAGCAGTCAAACTCAGAGTGGATCAGTGGACGCATATTCAACAGGTGGACTACGAGCAACTCCCCTTCAAATGTAAGGTATGTCATGAATATGGTCATTTCGCAAATAGGTGCTCTAAAGCTAGATCAGAAACTAACGCCAACCCTGAATCCCAAGAGGAAGAATGGGAAGTTGTCAGGAAAAAAAAGAAATCAAACCCTCCCCCAGAACCAGAGGCACCCCTCTCTGAAACCCCTCCCCCCCCCTCTGTCCCCGCAAGCATAGACCAATCCATCCCCTCATCCTCCAACCCTTTTGAAACCCTAGCCTCAGAGGAACCCTCATCTCCCCCTCCATCCCCCAAGTGCATCAGAACCCCCCCCTCCTCCCCACCTCAGGCTTCCCCTCCTCACACAGTGGAAAGGATCATAACAAGAAACAAAACAAAGGAAAACATTGTAGCCACGGATCCCCCAAGGAAAGCTGGAAGAAAGTCAAACAAGGAGATAAGAGATGAGAATGCAGCAAAAGAGATGACCACAGGAACTCAACAACCAATAGATACATATCTGGACAAGAACAGGGGAATCGGCGAGAAGGCGAAGGAGAAAAGCGGGAACCACAACAAAACAGGTAAATGATGATTTTGGTCTCTTGGAACTGTAGGGGGATGGGCTCCTCCCTTAAGACAAACGCAGTCCGAGATCTAATTAAATCAGAACAACCAGACTTCCTCCTACTCCAGGAGACCAAAATCAGCGACCAAGAATTTCAACACAGCATTTCAAAAAACAGAAGGTATGAAGGAATAGCCACGAGCGCCTTAGGAGCTTCAGGAGGCATAGGAGTATTATGGAAAAAAAGCAACTGGACTCTCATCAGTAATATCCAAAGCAGATGGTGGATCAGAATCGACATGCAAAGCACAGACCAGAAGGAGGAACTCACAATCTACAATGTGTATGCACCTCCCCACTTCAGAGACAAGGCCGAATGTTGGGATTCTCTGAAAGCAGACATAGAGACCTCACAAGGGGAGAAAATTTTCCTTGGAGGAGACTTGAATCTAATTAGGAACGCAGAGGAAAAACTAGGAGGGAAGTATTTCACAGACCCACTCAGAGACAAATTGGAGGAAATCATCCAAGCTCACAAATTCATAGATATCCCTCCACAAAATGGGCGATATACGTGGTCAAATAAGAGGACAGGAAGGAGTAATATTAAAGAGAGACTTGATAGAATTCTTGTTCAAGAAAGTGCTGCAATCAACTTTCAAAGGATCCACAGCTCAATCATACAGGGATACACTTCGGACCACAAGCCTGTGGCACTGCACTTAGAAAAAGAGGAGGACCTGGGGCCGCTTCCCTTCAAATATAACAAGGTCTGGGATGCCAATGAGGATTTCAAATCCCTGGTGAAAGAAACATGGAGGACTGAGATAATAGGATCTCCTCATTTTGTATGGGAATCAAAAATTAAACAACTAAGGATGGCCATAAAAAAATGGGCGAGAAACTATGCTAATGAGGAAAGGAGGGTTAAAAACGAGCTGCAACGAAATCTGGAGAAATGGAACCAGGATAAGGAGACAATACAAGAAACGGAGGAGGATCAAAGAATAGAAGGTGAGCTAAACAAAGCTTTATACAACCAGCATCGAAATGAAGAGGAAGAGTTAAGGCAAAAGTCCAGATGCCTCTGGCTCAACTCGGGGGACAAAAATACATCGTTCTTTCATAACTGTCTCAAGGTCCGAAGAGCTGGAAATAATATAGGCAAGATAACCTTCAATGAGAAAGAGATCACAGATCGAGAGGAAATAAAGGACGCTGCCTCAAATCATTTCCAAACGCTGCTCTCAGCTGATCCGCAGTATGAAGATATCCCAGATTTCATCAACATCATCGAAAAGAAGGTTACAGAAGCTCAGAATTGCGATTTGGACAAAGAGATATCCACAGAAGAGGTGGAATGGTCCATTAACAGCATGCCCCTCGACAAAGCCCCAGGGCCGGACGGTTTCACGGTAAGTTTCTATAAAACTCATTGGGAAATCATAAAAAAAGATTTTCTCAGAATGGTGAGAAACTTCCACAAAAAAAACAAATTGGGCAGCAGCGTTAAATCCTCGTTTCTTGCCCTCATCCCTAAAGAGCCAAGCCCTCAATCCTTTGATAGGTTCAGACCTATCTCTCTATGCAATGTCTCGTATAAAATAATCTCAAAGATTCTGGCAAACAGGCTGAAACAACTCCTACCCTCAATTATTTCGGACAACCAAGGTGGATTCCTCCCAAAGAGACACATTACTGATAATGTAATTTTGATACAAGAGGCAATACACAGCAGTATAGCTAGAAAGGAGAAAGGCATGATTATAAAGCTGGACATGGCCAGCGCATTTGATAGGGTAAACCACTCATTTTTGGAGAATGTGCTTGCAAAATTTGGGGTCTCAAGGCTCTTCATCAACAAGGTCATGGCATGTGTCTCTCAGAATTGGACAGCCCCGCTAATCAATGGGAGGCCTTGCAGGGCTTTTAAAAGCACTAGAGGATTGAGGCAGGGCTGCCCTCTCTCCCCCTTCCTCTATATTATCATGGCGGAAACCTTAAGCCTACACCTGGAAAACAAAAGAAGGCTAAAGGAAATAACGGGAGTGGACATAATAAGAGGAGCTAAAGGGATCAACCATTCCCTATTTGCAGACGACACGCTGCTAATAGGTGGAGCCTCTAGCCTTATGGCAAGGAGATTCAAGGCCATCCTGGACCTCTTCCTACAAGCCTCAGGGGGTAAATTAAATAACAACAAATGCAAGATATACACATGGAATGTCCCAAGATATATAACTCAAAGAATCTCTCTGATACTAGAAATCCCAGCCCAATCGAGCTGGTCATACTTCATGTACTTAGGACTTCCGCTTGCAAGAGAGTCAATCAAAAGTGAAGTATGGGTCAAACTAGTTGAGAAGATGAGAGGGAAGCTTCAAGGTTGGGGGATGCACTGGCTCAATCTGGCGGGTAGAACTATCCTAATTAAATCCATCCTATCTGCCCTCCCTATCTACCAATTCGCCATAACGCTTGCCCCCTCAAGCATCCACAAGCATTTGGAGTTGATCCTCAGAAGCTTCCTTTGGAAGGGAGGAAAGCAAGAAACGAAGAAATTCAGCCTTGTAAAATGGGAAAAAGTCATCCTTCCCATTGAAAAAGGAGGCTTGGGAATTAGAGTCCCTAGACTTGCAAACTTGGCAATGGGATTTAAGTTAATATGGAGAATTTTAACTGAAAAGGGCACCTGGTGGGCAGAGGTCCTCAAAAGGAAGTACCTGAATGGAAGCAACAGCAATATACTCTCAGACACAATCATAGAAAGGCATTGCACCCCGGTCTGGAAGCTGATAAAGAAAACTCTGCCTCTCCTCAAGTCTCACATCTCCAAAGTCCCAGGCAACGGGAAACAAACCAGCATATGGAGAGATAGAATAATGGGCCAGGAAGCCAAGGAAAAGCTCCTCCACCTGAGGCCGTTGCAACAGTGGATGCTGGACAAAAATCTCACAAACCTCTTTGACATCTCAAATTGGGACCAGGACAGATGGAAAGGATGGCAAATCAGTCAACTACCGGATGGTTTAAAGGAACTTTGGACTAATCTCAAACTCTTAATGGCAGGAGCAGCGCCTTCAAGCAGAGAAAAAGAGGACAGCTACATATGGGATCCTAATGGTGGCAATTATTCGGTCAAGGAAGGCTATAAAGCGCTCCAAAACCAAGCAATCTTAAACAATTGGCAATATCATAAGAATGTCTGGAAAATCGAGAGCCTACCGAAGATCAAATTCTTCAATTGGACCTTGCTCCATGGCAAGCTCCTCACAGCAGAAAACTTGAGAAAAAAGGGGATCCAGGGGCCCTCAATCTGCTTTATGTGCAAGAAAGAGGAAGAAAGTCTTAACCATCTATTCATAGAGTGCCCTATTGCCTCGTCCTGCTGGAGGCTCATAACCAGCCCTCTCGAGATTGGGGAACTACCAAATCAAATCCCTCTTCTTCAGAAAGGCTGGGGAAGACTTTTCCCTTTCGCAAACAAAAACATGTCCCTAGCCAAGAGACTCTGGTCCAGCATACCTTCCAACCTCTGCTGGCAGTTATGGCTAGCCAGAAACTCCAGCATTTTCAAAGATAAGAAGCCTAGTGTCCAAAGTATTTTGGCTAAAACTATTGCGCTCACAACTGAAACAATCGAAGCAAATGGGATCCAACATGCAGACCCTGACTACACAGTAGAGCAGGTGAAGGATTGGGTACAAAAATTCAATTATAAGGTAATTCCAAAACGCAAGCTAATCACAGGATCTGCACAGAAGGAATGGAAGATTAGAGGTACAAAAGAGGAAGTAAACAATTGGATACAAAGGCAAAAGCTGCACACGCTCCACTTTGATGGGGCTTCTAAAAACAACCCAGGCATAGCTGGAGCAGGGGGAGTAATAAGGGACCCCCAAGGGAGAGCGATGGCCACTTATGAATGGAGCTTGGGGAATTTGTCAAACAACAAAGCAGAGGCTTATAGCCTCCTTCTGGGGGTCTCCATTGCATGGAAGATGGGCATTCACGACCTTCTCGTGTTGGGGGACTCAGCCATCCTTATAGCAGCCATGAACACAGGGAACAACTTCAATCAATGCGCACTGAACAGAATAAAGGAAAGAATTCTGGAACAAGTCAGGGGTATGAGCAAGGTGACATATAAACACGTCCTCAGAATACACAACACGACAGCAGATGAGTTGGCCAACAAGGCCATAAGAAGACCCACGGGCCAGGTGAGGGAGAACGAAGAAATCTATGTGCACGATATCCCTTAGTCATTTCTTGTCCCTCATGTCTCTGACCACAGGTCACCTCAGGCATCCAACTAGAGATATACGATCAGGGCAACAACGATTCTCTACTCTCATAATCTCTCTCGACTGCCACAACTGGATAATCAGGACGGGGAATCGGTCTAAGGATCCGAGCAGTGATGCAATCCAAAGGGGCTCCTCAAGACACACAACAGGATTTGACAGAAGACGGGACCGCACCCATGCCTGCGGCAGATTTCAAGGACTGAGAAATATCATCACAAATCCTTTCTCGACAGACACGATCAGATCCTCTTCTCTCAAGCACGAGTGGGAGAAAGCCCGCCTCAGCCTTTATAATCTCAGTAGGCACACCAAGGTCCTCACATTTCTTCATAACCTCAGAGACATACAGAGAGCTCTTTCAAACCGGTGGAAGGGCCAAGGCGGTCTCCTTCACAGCAGCAAGGCCAGCATTGAGGATCAAAGCTCCGAGACCCTCTCAGCGGACAACATCCGTCGGCAGTCCTCAGCACAGTGTAGCAGCAGTCATCATCAGCGACACTTCTCTTCGAAGGGAGACACAATCGGCCTCTCTCTGCGCAGGGTATACTCTCCTTCTTTTAGCTGTGGTTTTTATAAAACTAACTATCGAGATTGTTTTCCAAACAGTGTCCACATCCAGCATCAGCGCACGCAACTACACTCTGCCTCAGGCAATCAGTCCAGCCATATAATCGGCAAGCTGCCCAACTCACCAGCATTTGACAAAGCAGACATTGCTCTTAGCAAGATGGCTGATCAGAATAACCAGCAAGCTAATCAGCAGCAACCAAGGAACCCAATGGACAACATCTTCAATAATAGAGATTGTCACATGTGCAAGGCTCACGTGGTTATGATAAACGCCCTGAAGAAACAGGTGCAAGAACTAACTGAAGACTTTCATGCGGACAGAAACTCCAAAAGAAAGAAGTTGGAGAAGAGGAAAAAAGACATTGAAGACCTCAAGGATCGCTGCATTCACATGGAAGCAGTAATAGATCATCTCCGCACCTTAACAGAAAGTCAGCAAGGAGAAGCTTCAACAAGAGTGAGCAGGAGGGAACCCCTCCCAGATGACTCGGTTACCCAACACTCTCCCTAATCCTCATGCACTGCAGATATAGCTGGATAGGAGGATCTTTTGTAAGGAATTATAGCCGTTTATGTTCAGTTTTAAGTGTAGTTAAGAGGAGTCTAGAGAACTACGGGTCTGCGAACCCAATTTTGAATATCATCTCTCGGAACTCCCTCCGTCTTGTAATAGAGATTTGAATCACAAGTTTTATAATATACAAGTAGACGATGTTGTTAAAAAAAAATTATTTCATAATTAAGATAATTGAGAAAAAACTCATAATTGTGAAAAGGGTTTCTAGATTTTTTCATTCCCAAGGAGATCAACTTAACCTACTTGTGTATGAGTTGGAAAGGGGTCCATTATTGTAGAAGTTCTCTAACTTCTCAAGCCCCTAGGTTTCTAGATATATTCTCCCAAAGGATATAATAAACCTATATACTCTAACCAAGAGGAAAGGGAGAGGGGCGAGTGAGAATTATATTAAGATGCTACTACCTTGATTCAGATATTGAGAGACATACTTTGTTTTGAGGGCATATTGCTCAAATAGGGGGAGATCGTTGGAATTTTGAGAGGGGAACTTATGCTTGAAGGTATAATTGTACCATTTTATTATTGATTAATAAAGACATATGTTTATTTCCTTTCATATTTGTACTTGCAGTTATTTTTTCATGTTATTGTTTATTGCTTTGAACTGACAATCTTTTGCAGAAGATCACTTGTTTTCCTTGTTTGTTTATGTTTGTGTGGAAGCTTAAATCAATGTAAAAAGAGTGGGATATCCTAGTTGGAGTGAGAGGATTCTGTATCGAACTCAAGAGCCTTCACTAATCTGTGAGGATACCAGGTGTTGGTTCAATCCCTATACAATTAGGGAATGCATGATTGTTTGCTTAAACGATCATATGGTTGGGTATTTTCTCTTATATTAGTTAGCCATTTATTTGTGTTGTTTGGTGATCCTAATAGGGCATAGGATTACTTAGCAATAGCTCCTTGCATGTGGAATTTACTGCAACATAATTGGTGCTTTCAATGAGAGTCTTTTCTCTTTTCCATCTGTAATTTGAGATCTCTTCTCTTTTGCTATAGATCTGGTTTCTTTTTCTCTCCATTTTTTTTAGCAATTGAAAATCATTTTTTAGTCATTAATTTGATAATTTTAAGACACTAGAGAGTCCACCCTATTTTGTATTGGATCTCTTCCCTCTTTGTTGGGATCATTTCCTCCATTTGTGCATTTGTATTTCTATTGATTTTTTTTGTTGTTGTATGACCTTATAGATCTTTGTTGGCCTCATTTCTTTAAGATCTAAAATTATCTCAGACCTAAACCTTTGTTTTTTTTGTTTTTTATAAAATAAAAGAGAGGAAGTAACAAGTTGCGATGTTTTATCAATTTATATTCTTTTATGTACATAATTTGATAAATCTAACCACATAAATGGATTCCTCTCGAAATTTTACCCCCCAAAAAAAAACTGAAAACAGAATTTGGATGAGGAAGTTATGCCTATTTGAAGATTGGCTAGTTTGTTTGTTCTCCATCTGCGCGCTTGCAACAACTAACTGAGAAAAATTTCACTTTGTTTCCTTCTCTTTTTAGTTTGTTTTCATCTGAGTTTGTTCTAGTCTTTTAGACCTATTTTTCCACTTTTTGTTTGAGTACTACAAATATGCAGTTGGTTTCATTCAAATCTTGTTCCCGGTTTGAATTTGGCTTTGATTAAATTCTATGGTTCCTAGTAGAGTTGTTTGTTCTTGAATTTGAGCATTGATCTCTTTGATTTCACTTGAGCCTTTTGGATCTGTATTTCATGGTCATTAAAAACTATTGATTGCATCATATCTAACTTTGATCTCACATTTGTGAGTTTGGTCCATTTATTAGCCAAATTATAGGGCATTTTTTACGTCTTCTTGTGCTTGTATTTGGGGCTTTTGTCCTCAAGATTTGGATATCTCTTTTCAGATCTATCATTTTTGCTTGGTCTATGGTTTAGATCTTGTTTCAGATATGTACTTTATTGATATATTTTGATTTTTTTTGGTTGCTTTCTCATCTTTGAGTTTTCATTCAATTCAAGTGATTGTTTGCTTACTTTCGTTTGTGATTGGTGGTGCTTTCTCTTTGGTTGTGTATTTGTCATCTAAAAAAGTTTACTTGTGTGTGCTTTGTATATTTATTACTACTCCCTCTTAATCTTCTTCGAGCCTTCCTACCACTAGGGATTGGTTTTGATAATTGTAGAACATGTTCTCTTGTTGAAACATTGTGCTACAACCTTAGCTTGTCAACATTTCCTTCTTTTTCTTTTACTTTTGGATTTCTTGTTGATTGCTTAAGAGTTTTTGTTTGGATTTGGCTTCCTAGCTTTGACATTTTTGAAGTGCTTTGTGTTCTAGCTTGGGGATGTTTTTGCCTCTTTTCAGTTTTTCTCTTTTGGTTTGTTTTCGGGTCACACTTGGTATAGCTTTGGGATTTTTCATTTAATAATTAGTGAGAGGTGCATATTGTAGGAATTGGTGTGTTTTGAAGTGAAAAGACTCTTACCCTCCTATAGTTAGCATCCATCCAAGTGAAAAGAATAAATTTCATATAGTTGCATTAGGGTTACTAACAAGAGTCTATCACACCATCTAAGTTTCATGTTGCATACCAACTATGCAAAAACATCCATTTAAAATCAACACGATATTAAAAATAACTAGACTCGTATTTTTGTTTTAGTGTTAGTACACCAACATTAGCCTAGTCTAGGGTCTTGGAGATAGGTTTGTGAGTCAACATCTCCAAGACTACAAAACCAACTTAGTAGCTTGTGGTAGGGAGAAAAATCCACTTGTAGTAGTATGGTCTAGGAATCCCTTATAACATAAGGGTTAATCACGAGGTCACACTTGGGCTGGGAAAGGTGACATACCCCATTTTACATAGTTTTAGGTGGCGCGGATTAAGTAGTTTGTAGATATTACAAACAATGTTATTAGCATTTTGATGTAACACTTGGGGGCCACTTGGAGGAAACTCTCAAGGGGGTTTCAAACTTAGCTATCCAACCCTTGCATGTGAATTTGGATGAAAACTGGCCCCCCAGGATGTGTTATTGTTGATGGTAACCTTAGTGGCCATTCTTTTAGGTCTCATACACAAGTGTAGGGTTGGGATCGTCTTCTCTATAATTGGGATGTATATTATTCATACTCTCTCAGTCCTCTCAGGGGGTTCCCCGCGACTAATACGGGAACTTGGACTGAGTTCACAAATAAAAGGGATGGGAAGCAGGTTATTAGTATAACTATCCCACTTCTAGATTCTTTGTATTTGGTTTGTGTGTGACTAACTCCTAGGACTTTTCTAGTGCGTTTTGTTTGGTCTCAGTTAGTAGTTTGGCCTCAAGGTTGTTTGAACTAACTTAATTAGGCTACGACATTTATTCACCCTTGTTAAACTAATTTGTTTTCGGTCACTTCGTTTTCACAGTTTTCCTGCTGAACGAGGGCGACTTATCACTCCTGCTCAGTGAGTTCTTGTCGGTGCTCAAGAATTAGACCAACCAATAGTTGTGGAATCTATTCCTAGTCCTCCTGGTAGTGATTTTATATCCATTGAGACATTGGTGGATGATTATGTTTGTCCTACTAATATACCTTTAACTAATCCTTTAGGATCAGAGTTATTGTGGCTAAATCCCGATAGTTTTACTCTTGCTTACACATACGTCCCTATCTTACCTATGGAGGAGGTTAGTTCCTCGTTACCCTATGAATCTATAGTTTATGTTTCCATGTCACCATTTCCACCATTGAGAATGGTAGTACCTACACCTCTCACATCTACTTGAGGCAATCCACCAGTCTCATCTATGGCTCTTATAAATTTCCCCAGTGTTATTATGCCTAATCCTTCATCCACATCGACTATGGTTGTTAATATTAGTCATCTTGTAGGGTTAAGAATATTTACTCCTAGATTTGTCCAACCTATCATTCTTGTTCTTGAGATAGGCATGGTAACCTCTGGAAAAGTGTGGGGAGGATCATCATTTTCTCCTAACCAACCTGGGGTAAATGTTGCTTCAAATATGTCTCAAACCCAGTATAGTTTGTTGTTTGGAGGGATGCCAACCTCTATTACCTTTCTCAGATAGGCTAGTTTACCCAAGAGAAGCCCTACTACTAGCACTCTCATATCCATGAGCTACCCTCCTTATGTTGGTGCTACTTCACAATATGGTCCATCCATTTCTTCGAGTAAAATCTT
Source organism: Pinus tabuliformis (assembly GCA_031772625.1). Lineage (NCBI taxonomy): Eukaryota > Viridiplantae > Streptophyta > Pinopsida > Pinales > Pinaceae > Pinus > Pinus tabuliformis. Next base: position 65,060,261 of record CM062820.1, read on the forward strand.
ATTAGCAATCATGCTCTCAAGGGTCCTGCGCTCTCTAGGGAAATTTACACTGGAAACTCCTTTCACCAATCATGTTGGCCCACATGATTTATATGTTGGGACAAATACTTACAAGATTCAACAACCTTTATAGCATAATCCTTATATGGGAGGATCTCATGGTTGGTTTGGTAGCTCTCCTGCCTATGACCCATTTATTCAACTCCATAATATAATTTTATTTTCATTTGATTTACTGGATCTAGCAAAGCTGACAAGAGACCCTATCTGACACGAACCTTGGTGGCCACCTATGTTTGTAAAGTTACCATCTGATATCCCAAAGTTTGAAGGAAATATTAGAGAGAATACATCCACCCATATTATCACTTACCATTTGTGGTGTTTGTCAAACTCTTTAGTAGATGATTCGAATAAATTATGCTTGTTCCATCATACATTAACTGGAGATGTTTCCAAATGGTACATTGAATTGGACACCACATTTTACAATGATTTTTCATCCTTGGCCCAAACTTTCTTGACTCATTTCCAGTTACCTACGAGGTATGACATCGATTCTAACGTTTTTTCTAACTTTAAACAAGATGATGCCACCTTGATTTCTGATCATATTCATGAGTGGTGGTCTCGCAAGAGGTTGGTTAGAACCAGACTTCCTAATGAAATATTATGAAAATGGTTCATTCAATCATTATGCCCTCAAATTGCTAAATATTTCTCTATGTTTAGAGTTGTTACCAAGGAACAAGCCATCTTAGTCTCCTAGCTACTAGATTTGATTTATTCTCGGTCAGACATGCTTTATGAAGTACTCCAAAATGATCCACTCCCTTCCACTGACCCACCTAAACCTGCTTCTGACCCACATGTTGATGGTGCGATTGGTTCTGTTTCTAATTCCGTGAGCCAACTTGTTTCACAGCTTGGGAAATTGATTGTGCCGTCAAGTGCATTTAGCTCTACAAAAACAAATCCTTCTTAGCAGTCCACTGATGTTATTATGGTGAAGTCCACATTGTCGAAGAACATTCAACAGCCTATTGATAAAAATAATAAGAAAAAAAAAGAATCAAACTACTCAAGAGCCTCAACAGAACCCAACTAATCAAGGAGGGGCACATCTGAGCGTCATCGTGCCAGATTTTCCTTGGAGGTTTTGAAAAGTTTCCCTCAGCAACACAAAGTCTTGTTGTCTACAATTGACGAAGTGGACCCCTCAGATTCGAATCTTATCACCTTTAATGTTGACAAAGCTTCCATTTGAATTTCCCACCAAATTTCCTTTCAAATTACTTTATGTGTCTTTCATAATATTTTTCATTGCACTTTGGTGGATGAAGGATCTTCCACTTGTGTCATGTCAGCATCATGTTGGAAGGTTCTTAGTTTTCTATCACTCACAAAGTCTAATACCACTCTTCAAGCATGTCATTGACATAATTTCGTACCTAAGGGGGTTGTTCCCAAGATTTCCATTGAGCTAGGAGGTAAAACAAATTATGTCGATGTTGAAGTCATCGACGCCACTTTGGATTATAACATGCTCCATAGTATTAGTTGGTTTTATTCCATGACCTTAATTGTCTCATTTGTATTTCATGTCCTTTGTTTTCCTCATGATGGAAATATTCTTACTATCAATCAAATTGACTATTTTGTGCCATTGGCCCAACTTTCGACTACAAGGACCTCAGTCCCACTTATCGGTAATAACCCTGGTCAGAATCAAATTTTTGGTGTGGGCTTGTTTAAAATCTCATCTCTTATTAGGGTATTTCCTAAATTACCATTGTCTAACATTCATTCCTCCTCTTCTAAAGCTCTTATGCATATGATGTCTTCTGACACCTGTGGACCCCATAGACGTCCAGATCCTTGGGCGGTGTCTCTTGTCTTTATGGAAGTTGATCAAGCCAGTGAGCCTCCTTCACCACATTTAGTGGAATAAATTGTCTCTTTAGTTTTCCTATCAGTACCTCCTAACACTAGTCAGAAACTCCATCACAATATGGAATATGACTAGGATCCTTTGCCCACATGTCATCACTCTTCCTATTCCACATGACTCCCTTGACAATGAGTCTCCTTATCGATAATTCATAATTGAGGTCATGGATTCACCTATTTTCCATCATAGTGAGATTATGCCTCTTCATTCCTCTAGTCTTCCTGAATTAGAAAACAAAGAGAATGGTAAACAAAATCTTGAATCAGCCCATGGGGAATCTCCTTAGGCACCCTTGGAACTGCCACCCCTAGACCGAGTCAATTCTTGGGTTTCTAGGGTTGAAATTTCCAATGAATTGTTAAAATCGTCTCCACCTATTAATGAGTGCCTTGTACCCTCTTTACGTATCGATAATCCTTGTCAAGGAGCTACACTAACTCAAGAGGCTACTCACCTTATATGTCCTTAGGATAATTTCAAGAGTGTGACTATGTTAGAATGTCCCTGAAATGGTGAAAATTTTTGGCTTGGGTTGTTTGAATTCCTTTGGCATGGCCCTACACTGAAAATCCATATGGTCCCCTCACCCTCCATAAGTTCGTGTATAGAAACCCTTGGCTTATGCCCAGATGTGGGCACCCTTTAGTGTGACCTACCAAAATCTGTTGCACTTGTACATATTGTACATAGGAGTGTGATTCTTTATCTCTTTTTGGTTTGGTGTGTGATGCGAGTATTTTCCATGCCTTATTTATGCCAAAAATCTAAAAAAATTATAAAATTCAAAAAAATAAAATTGCATGGTTTGGTTTTTACCTCATCCATGTTTATTTCTTTCGTTATGTGATGGTTTTTACAAGATAGGGTGGCATTTTTATTGCGAAATCCATGGACCTTAGGTATGTTTCTCTTGAACTTGGAATATATGGGTAGGTAATATATCATTGTCACCAATGCATTATTGAATGTTAGTGCCATATTTGTGCCTTATATTTGACCCCATTAAGTTGCGAATTTAGCCTCTTTCCTTTATGTAAGTCATAACTTGCCAGTAGAGATTACTTGATCATGGATACCCTAACCTAGCATGTTTTCGTGATATTGGTGTCCATCCAGTCACTTTTACTCCTTTTCAGAATCCCTCTTTCTGACTCGCCATGACCTAGAATATGAGCCTGATGTCCTCTTCTTCGTTAGATTTATGTCCATACCCCAAGGGCATTCCACATCTTTCATCCCTTCTGATTGCCACATTTGATTAGCCTATTTTTGCACAATGAGCCTTGGTTTCTTCATTCCATCGTCATCGTCGTCTTGGCCTACCATTCGCTTTCTCTTTGTGTTTTACTTTTTCTTTGAGGAACCATTATGATGAGTGGTCCTATTAGCCAGTCACTTGTCCTCTCTATGTCACGAGCAATTTCACCATCACCCGAACAAGTTTCTATCCTTATACCACTTGTTCCTCCAAGAGGAGTTTTCTTTAAGCTCTTTTCAGACTCCTTAATTTAGAAAAGATTATTGAGTTAAATTTTCTCCTTCCCACTCATTAAAGTATTTAAAGGGACATCTATTTAGTATAAGTTTAACCCTTTTCCAGACTGAGTAGACTAGTACAATAAAGGAACACTCTAGTCTACTATGGCTAGAAGGTTGTCCCTTGTATAATTTTATCTCTTCTTCGGGCATGGGGGACTAAAATTATGAAAAAGGAACTTTGAAAAAGAGAAAGGGAAGGGAACATTCATCTCCATTAGTCATCAAAATGGAAGCGCCAGTCACGTCACCTTTGAACATGGCACATACCTGCATCATTCAATATGAGCCTATTTACTCCTCCAGCTGGTTACTCTTCCAATCATATGGATTTTTCTTCAATTCCTCATGAATTGTTGCATGGTATGACATGGTTCTCATTAGTCATGCTACCAAGTCACTCTTGTGTCGTGCTGCTATGTGTTCAAGGGAAATCTCAGCCTGTGTTGGCCATTTGCAGTAGTCTATTAACTTTTTTGACTCAGACATCCTTGTGTTGATTGTACTTCGTCATCTCATGACTTCATCCATTCACATCACTTATCGGTTTGTTCTATGTCAATTGATGAGGGATACATCTAGCCCCTCCTTTGACAGATCTTCTCTCGTCGACTTCATCTCAATGTTGTTATAGCTCCAAATCTCACTCTTATGGTTTGTGATGCTGCACCCATGGCCTAGGGCAACCCCTCCTTCCAGACCTGGTCCAAAATCTAAAAAACAGTGTTTTATTCCATATACGCGACATTTCCTTGAGTTAAACACGTGTATACGCGGGTCTGTGTATACCTAACTCACGTATATGTCTTAAAACACTTAAAAAAATTTAAATCTCCTTAATTTTGGGCAGATATTGTGGGTTTTACCTGCTGATCACCTATTAGTGCCCGTGGCCCAACTGTTCCCAATGAATTCCCAACTAAAAAACTACTTTGGGAGAAGTATAAAAAGGCTTCAATGGGAAGGCCTAAGGGAGGATAGGAGAGAGAGAAAGGTTATTATGCTGAGATTTCCCTAACCAGGTCTGAAGATCCTTCTGCCTCCTGCCCTTCCCCCATTTTTACAGGAAACCCTTGTTTCCTTGTGTGATGATGTCCATTTACTACTTGTGATATCATGGAGTAAGTCATGGAAGGAGTTTGTTAAAGGCTTGAGACTGGACGAATCTGGAGGACGGTTCCGCTTGGAGCCTGCGAAAGGATGGCTTAGGTGAAATTATTCCTTTCTGTATTTTATTTGTCTATAATAAAAGAAACACATGTCTTTGTTCCTGATATAAATCTTCTTCATGTTTATGATATTCATGTTAGAATTCATATGTGAATGGTTGTTTAATTGCATAACTAACTACCTTTCTTTATAACATGAAGATGTTTTCTTTATAATGTTTAGTCCATATACTGTTGTACTTACTTGAATTGGTTGTTTTGCAGGTCAAAGGAGCAAAAGGAACTCCAAGAAGGGTTTGGACCCTAGAAGGACCTTCTCAAACGTAGGACCTCAAGTACGCCCCTTATCATAGAGTTTGCTTATATTAGCATTATGGTTGTATGGAATGTGTGTTTCTCTGTATAAACAACTTTAAGTTTGCTAGGGTATCAGCCCAAGACCCTAGGGGAACTTTTCCCTTAACAGAATTGGCGACTCTGCTAGGGAAAACACCATTGTTGTTCCTAGTTTGGGTATGTTCAAGCCAATCAGGGCTCAGTTGTCTGTTTTCTTGCTGTCGCTGTGTAGTCTGTTCCTTTAGGAACTTGAATTGTAAGTTTGGTCAGTTTCTTCAGACTGTTTTTTATTTTTTCTTGAAATATTTTATATACGTTTTTTTTCTTGCTTATAGAGGCGTATATACGCATGTTTCCTTAAGTCAACCTGCGTATATGCAGGTTTCCTTAGGCACAGTCGCGTATACACGCAATCTGTACATCAGTATAGTCGCGTATATCTTGAAATTTTCAAGATTTTTTAAATATTTTTGTCTCTGAAGGTCTATCTGCTGGTTTGATTCAGTCCTGAACAGTTACTTTCCAGTGTGAGTTGTTAGTTTTTACAGCAACAATCTGATTTCAAATTCTCTCTGATTGTGAAGTGTTGGTCTTGTTTTTGTTTTTGCAAGCGTCATTGTTTTGTCAAGCACACAAGATTTCTTGTTAGGGGTCTTGGTTGCTCTGTTTTGTCAGAGAAGAAAGGCTGATCTCAGCCTTTGTGTCAAATCTTGTTTTGGTGACCTTTTGTGTTTGCTTGTTAAAACTACTTTTTGTGACCATCTACTTTTCTTGTTTTCGAAAGTTGTTGATTGACACTTTCTTGAAAATTGTCTTTTTGATCTTTTGGTCTTTGTTGCCAAAGCTTTCATTCCTGCTTTTGATTGTTAAGAGCATCTTTAAACACATTTATTTTTGTTGAGTTTTCATCCATTGTGTGTTGTCAACTTGCAAAAGTGTTTTTTTCCTATTCTTCAATCATAAAGTTTCAGTCTTGTTGAGAGCATTTTTGAAAAGACATTTTTGTTTTTTCTTTTGAAGAAAACTTTTTGAAAAACTTGGTTTTGCTTTCTTGAACTTTGTTTTGATTTGGTTTCCTTTTAGTGAATGAAAGTGCATTTTTGTTTGTCTTGAAACTTGTTAGTGTTTAGATGAAATGAATGATAGCATCTCATATTCCATCTAAACATTTTAAGTGGCAAAATAAAAATTGATAAACAAGTAACTTTCATTTCTTGATTTTGAGTAGTCTTAAGTCTTGCATCAACATGTACTCATTGCATTAGGATAGTTTTGCACATCTTTTGAGGCATCCATATCTTTGTTAACTTTTGTGAGTGTGAAGCGTGAGTAAAAGAGAAGAAAATAAAATTTGTTTTTTTTCTTGAAGTTCCTCTGAACCTTGTAGAAATTTCTTTTCATCGAAAAACGAAAACAAGTGCATTTGCATTTAGTTTGGTTTTTATTAATTTCTTTTGCGTCAAAACACCACTAGTTTCACTTTCGCTTATCCCTTGACTTAAAGAATAGCGCATTTAAAAACAAGCACTAATTAAAATATACTAGAACTTTTTATAATTGTCAAGTTAGACACACCAACAAGTTTTAGGATATTTTAGGGCCTTGGATTAGGTGAGTGGAGAGATAACTCTCTAAGGCCATTTAAACTGTCAAACATAGGAGTCTGAATAGTGAGTGAAAATCCAATAGCGTTAGGAAGACCAGGAAAGCTCCGGATCTGGGAGTTAAGCATGAGGGTTTTTGAAGACAGGGAAGAGAGATATCCTCTCTCCTACTTGTCCGATCTTACCTCACGACTGTTCTGCCTAGCTTTTGCAATGAGTTGGTATCCATAGTTGCTACTCCTAGGGATCTACACAGGTGACTGTGGAGGGGAATCCCGTGGCACCTGAGGTCGACGTTATATCACTCTCAACGGTACTACTGGAGGGCACCCTTGCGAAGCTTGGGGGCTTGCACCAGCGTAGGCTATTGTTAGGAGGTCATCGTAACTTCCTCTGTTACCTTCGCTGATAGGACTAGGCCGTCATTATCCCAGACTATCTTCGGAATGCCCCTTAATTCACTTTCTTGTATTTTGGTGTCCGGTCCTAATCACCCGGAGCGGAAATACTTGGAAGTTTTTTTACTGGCTGATATATTTTAGGGACTTTATAGTGTGTGCTATGTGCTCTTAGTTGGCCTAGCTTTCAATTTTTTGAGTCTTTAGTTATATCTTAACAAAAAATTCAAAGTGGTTGACCGATCACCTAGACAGTCTCGAAGACTTCGTGGTCTTTCACCACTAAGATTAGAGCCTTCTCCTAGAAGGCGTAGAGGTAATACTACTAGTGGGTTTCATCCCACGGCAACTGACGCATCGAGGATTGATCCTCCTCTCAGGGGAATTAGTGTTCAAGTAAGGCCTGGCACTTCCGCAGAACAAGAGAGGAACACTCCAGTTCTTTCTCGAGTTCTCTTTCAAACAGAGAATAACATAGAGGTAGAAGAACTCTCAGAGTCGTTAGCGGCTCCGAATTCTCCCCTACCATCTAGCCATCCAGAAGTATTACAATACATTGGGACTTCGACGCATAGACCGTCAAGTCCAGGTCACATTACGCACTTACCGTCGATGACCACTACTGGAAGCATGGCTTCTACTACAAATGCTACAACTATGCGGACTCCAACATCAGTACAAGGGGGAGGAACGATTTCCATCTCCTCTGCTTCTTTGTTTGGGTCTTTTGCTAGCACATCTTTAGTTGGGTCTACCTCCATTCCATCCACGAGTGGAAATTCCCAAACCAATGCTTTTAGTTATGGATTCTTCCCATTTGGCACCCATTCACAGGGTATTCCGTCAGTTCCGTTTAGTGCCGCCACGTCCATGATGGGGGGATCAGCTTTATTCCAGGGTTTTCCTTTCGGAAGTGGTAATATACCACATTGCAACTCGACAGTGGGATCTATGCCTTTTTCTTCTACAGGACAAAGCAGCAATCCTTTCCAAGGTTGGACTAACCCTACAGTTAGTGGCATGGGAACTGGGAATCCGTTCTTCGGCCAATAAGGGAATAGGTCGTACTCCACAGTTAGTTCATTTCAAAGTATTCCTCCCTTAGCTTATGCTTGGAATCCGTATCAGGGGTTATCAACTCCTTATAATCCTTTAGGAGGAAGCTTTGCTGGTTATGGAGGCTTTGCGGCCGGATTTGGTCAAACTCTGAATTTTACTAGATCACAAGGCTTGCCTTTTGGTTCAGTTGGTTCTGCTGGTTACTTCGGGTAGCCTAGTGCCTTCCAAAATCCAAGCCAATCTTTTAAGAACTTTGGGAGCTCCGCCCAGTCTAGGTGGAATCCCCAAGGTCCTCCTAGGCTTCCGTTTCTGGCAACTTTGAACTTGCCAGATCTCACTAAGTTAACAAACGATCCAATCAAATACAATCCGGCCTGGCCTCCGGTCCCAACCAAACTCCCTTTAGACATTCCAAAATTCGAAGGGAAGAGCGGTGAAGACCCAGGCGACCATGTAACCACATTCCATTTGTGGTGCTCATCGAAATCCCTTATTGATGATTCGATTAGGTTGAGACTTTTTCAACGCACCTTGACTGGTAATGCGGCCAAATGGTATATAGAGTTTCCAAGGGGCAGCTTTACATCTTTCGCTGACTTAGCTAATATTTTCTTAAATCATTTCCAGTTGCCTGTCCGTTATGATGCCGGAACTGAACTTCTGGCCACTTTTCATCAGGATAAGGCAACTCACATTTCTAACCATATTCAGGAATGGAGACGGAGAAAGAGCCTCATTAAAGTTGAAATCCCTCTGGAGTACCGTCTCGAATGGTTTTTGAAATCTTTACAACCTGAGATCTCTAAGGATGTCTCCATGTCCGGAGTCTATTCGGAGGAGCAAGCCATTTTTAGGGCCCAACAATTAGAATTGATCTACTCTCAGTCAGGTATCCTACAAAAATACTTGCCAGATGCTCCTGGGTCTAAGGTTGACATAGCCAAGTCAAAGCCAAGTCCCCATGCGGATGGTATTGTTGGGTCCGTAGACACAAATGCGGTGAACTTATTGAGCCAATTGCAGCGGTTATCTTTGCAAACTGCTCCTAACAACCAAGTCACATCGTCTAACCCTACAGCTTCCCAACCCTCTTCGATTAATGCCGTCCAATCTGATAACCCTAAAGGAAATAAAAATTCCAATGGGAAAAAGAAAGGACGAGGTAAGAAAAAGAACCAGGATGGGAAGGCTGACGCAAATAAATCCGGCAATAATGCTGGTGGTGGTAGAAATGAGTCTAGAAAGAAAGTCAAGTTTCCATGCAAGTTTTACGGTGGAGACCATTTAACTCACCTCTACCCCAAGATTGAAGACGCTCAGCGCTTGTTAGGGCAGCAAGGGACTTCTAGTTCTCAGGCTGTGTTAACCAACCCTTTTCCCCAAGGGCAACAACTTCTTGCTAGCGCAAGTTCAAACCCTGGAACCTCTGCAGGGGGCAACCAGGGAAGGGAAAAGTCATCAAATGTTTTCATGATGGGTTCCAATGTCCATGTGGCCACTCAGTCATGTGACTATGGTGAAGCTGAAACCTCCAAGGATAAAACTGCTCCCAGAAATACCGACCTTCATATTGAGCGACCCCCTGTCAAGACTATACCACGGATATCGAAAGGTTCCACTAAATGTGCGACTATTAATCCTAATGCTAGAGCCACCCAGAATTACTCCATTTTTGAGGATCTAGCTCAGAGTCCGTGCGCCATGTCCGCTTTAGAGGTTCTCCAGTCGTGTTCGGCTCAACGAAGTGCTTTACTTTCCGCGATTGGGGCAGTTGATCCAACTAACTCTTTAGTGCTCACTTTCGACATGTTAAATGTCAAAAAGTGACTCCCTCATCATATGGCTTTCCAAATAAATTCTACATACCGGAAAATTAACATTTTTCGTACCGTTATTGATGAAGAAGCTTCCACGTGCATCATGTCAGTGTAATGTTGGAAGGCTATTGGATCACCTTCGGCTATTCCTTCACCTACCGTCTTGACTGCATTTGATGGTCATTCTCATAAGCCACATGGGATTATCCTGGCCTTTCCTATCTGTGTTGGGGGGGAAGGTCGTCAATATTGAAGTAGAAGTCATTGATGCTAACCTAGACTACAATCTCCTCTTAGGAAGGAACTGGGTATACGAAATGGACGTCGTTGTTTCGACTCTATTTCGTGTCATTTGATTTCCTCATGAAGGGAAAATCGCTAAGGTCGATCAATTGGATTATTGTCCAGTCGATCCTCAAGCAATCTCTAACTCTACTGTTCCTTTAGTGGATAACCCTCATCCATCGACTAAGAATCTAGGAGTTGGGATGTATTCCTCGTTGATGGGTACCTTTGATCTTCCCTCTCCTATCGCTAAAATCAATTTCGTTTCATCATCTAAGGAGTTTCCTTAAGAAGAGTTCTTCCGAACTCGTTATTTTTTAGACCCTTGGACCTAGCCTTCACCTACGAACACATTAGCTAAAGGACAAGTAAATGGAATGGCATTCCCTATGTCTGCAGCTGAGCTTAGATATCAGTCTATCATTAACTCTGTAGATGACCATTCTACTCCTTTTTCCGAAGAGGAGCTAGATGGTGATGTGGCCCCGGCCTGGAGCCTTGATTCTACCTCTGCCTTGGATTGATTAGATTTGGTTTTACCTTCTGAAGAAGCAATCCTCGAAGTGATGATGGGTATAGATCTACCTTGGGAAGACTTACACCATCATTCATACTTTCTTCCTCCATTGCAGGAACTAGAATCTAGATTCTCCGAGCTCTTTACTAGTGATGTTTGTACGGTATCAAATCCTTTGGCTCCAGCACACTTTCGTGCCGAAGGTAATATGTCGGTGATTTCAAAAACGATATCTATAAACATCTCTAGGGAACCTGACGTGATCGAGAATCTCTTCATCAGAATCGAATGTTCCCCTAAAGAAATTCAAATTTACACCGACCTTTTCAAGGAATTTCAAGATGTATTTGCTTGGTCTTATGAAGAAATGCCTGGCATTGATCCTTCTATAGTTCAACATGAGATCAAGACATATGAAAACGCCAAACCAATCCGTCAAAGGCTTCGACCGGTCAATCCTAGGAAAGCAGCAACAATTAAAGTTGAAGTTGAGAAGCTGCTCAAGGCAAGTTTTATATACCCTGTTCCTCTTACTGATTGGGTTTCTAATCTAGTCCCTGTGGATAAAAAGCAAGGAACAATCCGAGTATGCATCGATTTTAGGGACCTAAACAAGCCTTGTCCGAAAGATAATTACCCCACGCCATTCATTGATCAAATTATCGACGAGTGTGCAGGTAATGAGATTTTTTCCTTCATGGATGGTTTTTCCGGTTATAATCAAATTTCTATCTGTCCTGAAGATAAACATAAGATAGCCTTTATATGTCCCTGGGGTACCTTTTCATAAAGAAAGATGCCTTTTGGTCTTAAAAACGCTGGAGCCACTTTCCAGCGAGCCATGTCATATGCTTTCCACGACATTAAACATATCATTGAAGCATACTTGGACGATCTCGCTGCTCGTTCTCGAAAGAGAATTGATCACCCTAGTCATCTTCGAATGGTTTTTGAGCGATGTCGTTTTTATAAAATCCGGTTGAATCCCAACAAGTGCATTTTCGCGGTTATGTCCGGTCAGTTGTTAGGGTTCATTGTGTCAAATGAAGGGATTCGGGTTGATCCCTTCAAGGTTGAGGCAATAGTTCAATTGCCTCCCCTGTCCTCAATTCGACAACTTCAAAGTATTCAAGGGAAGGCTAATTTCTTAAGACGGTTTCTAGTGAACTATGCCGAGATCACTAAAGGGTTCATGTGTTTGCTACGAAAAGGAGTTCCATTTGTATGGGACTACTGCACGCAGCGGTCATTTGATGCTTTGAAAAAGGCATTAGTCTCTGCCCCGCTTTTGAGTCCACCGAATTATGGTAGGGACTTCCTTTTATATCTCGCTGCAGTAGAATCAACCATTGGGATGGTTCTCATTTAGGAAGATGATGCTCTCACAGAGCATGTGATTTATTATTTGAGCCAAGGCTTGATAGGTCCTGAACTTCACTATTCTCCGGTTGAGAAGTTGGCTTTGGCAGCTGTCCATGTTGTCCAGCGGCTCCATCATTATATCCTGCTACGTAAAACTTTTGTCTTAGCGGCAGTCAATCCATTTCAATTTGTCCTCAGTAGGCGAGTGATTGGGGGAAAATATAATTGATGGATAGTCATTTTGCAAGAATTTGATCTCGAGTTCTTGTCTGCCAAGTCTAAGAAATCCATGGTTTTCGCCGAGCTAATTTCAGAGCTACCTTATGGAGAGGATACTATTTATGAGGAAAGTTTTCCCGACGAACATTTATTCCTCATATCTTCACTCGACCTTTGGTATGGAGTTATCATTGTCTATCTCCAGACTTCGAAGTTTCCCTCTACTTTCTCTAAGGATGAACATCGGAAATTACGTCACCTAGCCAAAAATTATGTTATCATTGGCGATACATTATATCGTCGAGGGGTTGATTCAGTCCTTCGGCGTTGTTTAACCTTAGAGGAAGTAGAGTCAGTGCTAAATGACTGCCACAATGGAGCTTGTGGTGGTCATCTATCAGGGCTTGCTATAGCCCAGCGCATCTTGCGTGCCGGCTACTTTTGGCCTTCACTCTTTAAAGACTATGTTGAAGCGGTCAAACGCTGCCACCCCTATCAAATCTATACTCGGAAGATGCGCGCACACCCAGCTCCTCTTTTTCTCATTGTTACTGTTTGTCCCTTTACTAAGTGGGGTATCGATTTTACAACTTGTAATCTGCCTTCAGCAGCGAATCACATGTACATTATCGTGGCTGTAGACTACTTTACGAAGTGGGCCGAGGCCATGCCCACTTATAAAAATGATAGTGACACGGCAACATTGTTCCTTTTTAATCAGATTATCTCAAGATTCGGTATCCCGAGAGAGATTGTCACTGATCATGGCAGTCATTTCCAGAATCAACTGATGTTTGAATTGGCTCTCAAATTGGGTTTCCAGCAGGAGCATTTGTCTCCTTATTATCCTCAGGCCAACGGATAGGTCGAGGCAGTTAAAAAAACTCTTAAGACGATCCTGCAACGGACAATCAACAAAAATCAGTCCAATTGGCATCTTATGTTGTATCCGGATCTTTCGGCATACCGACTTCCGTAAAGACTGCTACTAGTTTTACACCTTTTCAGTTAGTTTATGGGATGGAATCTATCTTCCCTATTGAATGTGAAATTCCATCTCTTAAGTTAGCTGTTGAGCTCCTTCGAGAGACATCAAGTCTCAAAGAGCGCCTCCTTCATTTGGAACATCTTGATGAGCAACGCTGAGATGCCGCCACGATGAATGAGGCTCATAAGAAAAGGGTTAAAACGCAGTATGATAAAGTTGTCCATCCTCGAGTATTTTCTGAAGGTGACCTTGTCTTGGTCTATGACCAAGATAAGGACACCTTGGGGGCAGGCAAGTTTAAGCCTATGTGGTACGGTCCCTTCATTATTAAACAAGTTTTAGAAAAAGGGTCGTATGAGTTAATCGATTTTGAGGGAAACAAGTTGGTGGCGCCCCGAAATGGGCTCTACCTAAAGAAGTACTTTTCTTAAGTAGGAGTTAGGAAATGGCTTCTTTGTACATTATGTATATTTGTACATATTTTATTGAGAGTTTTTGATATCAACACTTTTTGGTCTATTGTGGCAGGTGTTGATGGATGACTTGGTCTATTTTGGGTTCGCCGATGTTGCTAGTTGGCACACTCGGAATCTCGCTTCCGCAGCTTGGGTACTCTACTATCCAACTGGTCAATTGATGGTATCAAGGGTCGTATGCATTGGTCCTGCTTCAAATAACATGGCTGAGTATAATGCCGTCATTAATTTACTATCTGAGGCAATTTCTTATGGAATCGACTCGTTAGTAGTTTATCTTGATTCACAATTGATGTATCACAATTGAACAACATTTATCAGGTAAGGGATCCATGTTTATTTCACCAGTATTTAAAGGTGAGGTTGTTGCAAATATCATTTACTTATATTAATTATTTTCACATTCCAAGATCTCATAATTGGTTAGTTGATTCTATCGCTAATCAAGCATTAGACTGGCACATCAATCATTCATCACAATAAAATCAAGCATCAAAAATTCGAACTGTATATATATATATATATATATATATATATATATATATATATATATATCATAAAGCATCTCGAGTGTACATAAGTCTGTCCAAAAATATACAAAATTGGCACTCAAATGCCCATAATCATGTCCGGTATATCTAATGCCCCGGCTTAGGATGAGCAGCTAAGTAGGCAACTACTGCATTGGCCACATGCCTAAAAGTGCGAACCCAGTCACGTGGCATGCCAACCACATGACGTTGCATATCCTCAGGAAGGTCCTCTACGGCAGCCATCGGTACTCGGTGAGTTAGTCTCACCAAGTGTCGCTGAACAGTATGTAGAAGTCGTTCTGTATCAGCAGTCGCCTCTTCGGCTGCTCGGTCGCGCCGTCCATGCCGCAGGAACCGATCTGGTCGTACCGGCCCAATATTTGGAACATGATCATTATATTAGTCATTTGAATCCCATCAAAAACATTTTTCAAAATTCATTATTATATTTGAAAAATCCAAAAAAAATCATAAAATCAAAAATTCTTACCAATGTTGCCCCATGCTACGGTTGGTGGTAACGCTAGATCAGGATCTCCTCGGAAATCCAACCCAGCATAAGGGTAGTCATCTATGGCGATGATTTGTTGATCCCACCAGGTAAAGAATTCATCGTCAAATGCAGTCCGTGGGATGTCCCCACCCCCTAGACGTTTCATCAGGTTGGCCCACCTGCCCATGCGTGGATCTCGTGGGGTGCTGATGGAAACTACTACCCTAGGGCGGAGTGCTGGGACCCTCTCGAAAAAGAAAGAACACAGAATAGTCCCATATCCAAAGTTTTTGGTCTTCCCTCTCTTGATAGAAGTGAGCTGGCTCTTCATGCTAGCTAGAAGAGGAGTACACCAGTCAAATATAGTGGTGAGACAGTCGACTACCACGCTCATGGTTAGCCGTGATGCCTGGTGTAGAGAAGCTGATCCGTTCACTCGAGCTATGGTGAACAGGATTATCCTCAGCGGTAAACTCGCCATATGTGTGATGGAAATTTGAGTTCCAGCCTTTTTTGGATGTCTCGGGCAATATATCTATACATAGTCCTTGATCGAGAGACTGCTCCGTGTCCTGCCCCAGGAATGTACTACCTTTCCCCTTCAGGAAAGGCCCGTGATGAAATAGTTATCCTCCACTTCTATCCTAAGTGGCATCTGGTCAATCATAAAGGCATCCTCCTCGATATTCCAGTAATCAATGAGCATCTCAAGCAAACCTGTGTTTGCTTTCATATTCGGCAATTTGAAGAATTTAAGCAAACCACATCCCCGTAGGGCATCCAAAGCATCAGGATCATTCATGACCTCATCATCCACTGCAGTATGCTCTCTTTCTCACCAAGTGACTGGCATCCTGAAGAAAAAATGATTTTCAACCATTAGTTTTTTTGTTTAAAATGTTCGCGGCATATACGTGGGTCCCTTTGCACACAGTTGTGTATAGGGCCCATGTATATGTGGGTTTCATATTACCAACCCGCATATACGCCGCAGTGAAATTTTTGGCAAAAAATTCAATGGTAAAACATTAACTAAAAATTTTAAAACTAGTCACAATGGATTGCAAGACAAGTATAAGAGTTACCTGGGGATTTTGGAAGAATTTGAACAGTTGAATTTGGCGTATGGAAAGTTTGCTCCTTTTGCTCCACTTCTTTACTCTCAAACTCAAATGGTGAAAATGGTGAGTCCAAAAGCTCTTTTATAGGTTTTGAAAATGCAAAATTTTTTCAAAATTTTATTTTGTTTGGCCTCATGTAACTTTTAACTTGGGAGCTTGGAATGTCAAGAATGGTTTGATTTTCAGGACATTTTGGACGTTTTTTCGACAGTTTCGAGACGGTTCCATGACTGCTGACCCGCCATGGCAGGTATCGTTTTCTCATTGGCATATAGGTTAGGGAAGCCATTTTTCCGTTGCATTATGCATACTAGCGTCCATTTGTCGATACATCTGCCATAGGGTCGATCCCATCGTGTTATGGTTAGCAAGCCATCTTCACTCGCCGATTTTTTAAATCATGACACGATGGTAGAGCCATCCTTTACATGGGCATCGTAGTTAGCACCTCACTGAAATTTGTTGCCCATGCTGCTCCGATTTGAGTAGGCTCAGGAGTCCTCTGAATTCCTCCCGTGACTTATGCGATGAAGACTCATTCCTCTTTGCTTCTTGGCTTCGTTCTGGCCTTATACCCTAGAGGCTCCTTTGTGTTGAGTTGTACTACTGCATTGCATGTTGACTACTTGCACCTTTTGGCCTAGAGCCGGCTTCACTTGGACTCATGTTTAAGCCAACTTTTGACCATGACAACTGCAAAATCAACCTCGCATATCTTTGACCTCTGCAACTTGACACACCTTGACCCGTGGAAGGAACACACCTTTGAGTGTCATTGACTAGTTTTCACCTCCCTACATTGAGCATAGGAACGCTCCGATCCCAGGAACTAGATCATCTGTTTCACCGACACTCATTCCTTCCACTATACCATAGCATTCTTTTATTCTTTTTCCAGCTTAAAAGAAAAAGATAAAAAAATTATATATTCAAAAAAGAGCGGGAATGGGAAAATATTTCCATTTATTGTTGGCAGCTAGAGTCAGTTGTGTCACCCTTGAACAAAGCACTCAAAACAAAGTCTCCTCCATTTGGGCGAGATTTGGTTTGACTTAGGTATGCCTTAACCTTGTTATTGAGTCAGTTCTCCCCCAATTGGTTATCTCTTCCAATCATATGGATAGTTCATTCGTGCCTCCTGCATGACGAACTTATACAGAATCATCATATGCTACCACATAGTCACATTGAGTCGTGCTTTTGTTCAAGGGAAGTTAGCCTGAGTCGGCCTCTCTGCGGTGTCTCTTGACTCACTTTTCAGTTGGCCATCCCTGGTTGTCAGTATCATGTCTATCATCACATCAGTTATATTGGTCCTTTACTCGTGCCGGTTTGAGAAGGTCTCCATTGACTTCTTGCTGGCGAGTCTTGTCCATATTGATGACGACATCTTGCTTTGAGGACAGGCCTAGAGCTACACCCTAGCCCTATTTTCATTATTGATAGGTCACCTTGTGCTCAGCATCGATCAGTATCATGGATATTTGACTGAGTAGTTTCCCTTGTGTTTGACATCAGCTTACATTATCACACATTGGGATTCATGCAGTACCTTGGTTTCCATTTGATCCTATTGGTAGATACCTCGCCTCTATGTCAGCTTCCATTATTGGTTGGTTCAGAGGGTTTCTGTCGTGCGCTAGCCACATCTTGTGTACACCGGAAACGTACTTCGGTTGGGTTACTACATCTCTTCCGTCCAATTCCTTCCACATTATTGGCCTACGGGTTACACTCACGCTAGATTGATGAAGGATGCCTTAATGCCTTCCTTCTAGCGAATCTTTCCCTATCGACTCTAACTCATTGCTCTGGGGCAAAGATCTAGAGTCCATTTGGCAGTGCCTTGGGGTTTGCAGTCATTAGTGGCAAATCCTTCTCTATTGACAGTGGGAAACCATCATTGTCTCCTGATCAATAGATTCTTACAGGTGTTTGACTCCATCTCATTTATTCACACTTGTTAGATTGTACTGGGTACCTTGACGCTCATTATCATTATCAGTGAGTAGTCTCGCGTTTGTTAACGGTATACATCAATGACCGGTAATCAAACGATTTCTCACATGGTCGACTTCAGATCATTTATTCCCATGGTGTAGAAATGTACCACGGCGGTCGGTGAAGACCTAAGGTTGTATCAGCATTCATTGGTTCACTTGATAGTTGCTCCTGTTGCTGTTAGTTGATACCATTCCACCTTATATGTTGCAGTTAGTCATGGCGACATTCTATATGCTGGCACCTGAGTTTGCAGTGTAGGACCATCCTATTCCATAATGTTTAGTTAGTACCTTTTGTGATCAGTTTTTCGATATCAGTGATCCGGTTCATCCTTCAGCATCATTGACATTCTTATATGTGATATTCAGACATGTACTTGTTCGATCATGATCAGATGATCCATTATGTTTTTCCAGTTCTTTATACTTGTATACTTAGTGGATCTACTTGTATTTGATATGCGGACATGCTTTACTTTTTCTGAGCATGGGTATTCCTGCCTCAGACAGTGTTTCTTTCTGATCTCCTTTTGTGGCTTGGTAGGCTGAACTCTGGTGAAGTCCTTCTCGGTTTTTGACAGATTTCCTTTCCATGTACTTGCTTAATACATTTCGGCCATCATGTACCCCTTCTGACCTCATATATTAGGGGGCATCTGTTATAGCTCCAAATCTCACTCTTATGGTTTGTGATGCTGCACCCATGGCCTAGGGCAACCCCTCCTTCCAGACCTGGTCCAAAATCTAAAAAACAATGTTTTATTCCCTATACGCGACATTTCCCTGAGCTAAACACGTGTATACGCGGGTCTGTGTATACCCAACCCGCATATATGTCTTAAAACACTTAAAAAATTCAAATCTCCTTAATTTTAGGTGGAGATCGCGGGCTTTACCTGTTGATCACTTGTTAGTGCCCGTGGCCCAACTGTTCCCAACGAATTCCCAACTAAAAAACTACTTTGGGAGAAGTATAAAAAGGCTTCAATGGGAAGGCCTAACGGAGGAGATGAGAGAGAGAAAGGTTATTATGCTTAGATTTCCCTGACCAGGTCTGAAGATCCTTGTGCCTCCTGCACTTCCCCCATTTTTACAGGAAACCCTTGTTTCCTTGTGTGATGATGTCCATTTACTACTTGTGATATCATGGAGTAAGTCATGGAAGGAGTTTGTTAAAGGCTTGAGACTGGACAAATCCGGAGGACGGTTCCGCTTGGAGCCTGCGAAAGGACAACTCATGTGAAATTATTCCTTTCTGTATTTTATTTGTCTATAATAAAAGAAACACATGTATTTGTTCCTGATATAAATCTTCTTCATGTTTATGATATTCATGTTAGAATTCATATGTGAATGGTTGTTTAATTGCATAACTAACTACCTTTCTCTATAACATGAAGATGGTTTCTTTATAATGTTTAGTCCATATACTATTGTACTTTCTTGAATTGGTTTTTTGTAGGTCAAAGGAGCAAAAGGAACTCCAAGAAGGGTTTGGACCCTGGAAGGACCTTCTCAAATGTAGGACCTCAGGTACGCCCCTTATCGTAGAGTTTGCTTATGTTAGCATTATGGATATATGGAATGTGTGTTTCTCTGTATAGACAACTTTCAGTCTGTTAGGGTATCAACCCAAGACCCTAGGGGAACTTTTCCCTTAACAATTGTCCAGGAGCTTGGTCTAGGAATTAGTAGTACCTTGGAGCTTGTCGACCTCAGTGGAAGGATTCCTCGTGATCGACAGTGGGTTAACATCATTGACTCTTGATCGATCGAGTTCACTGGTGTTCAATGTTAGCTCATCTATTCACGCTTGGTGGAACGTAATAAGTACCTTGGGCTCCATTTTCCTCATTGGTGGATTCACTTGCATTTGTTACTAGTTTACCTCATTGGCTAGTAATAAGGCAGTTTCTACCATGATTGACCTCAACACATATATTCGCGTGTCTTAGATTCGTAACATCAAGGCTATTGTGAAGACCATAGGATAGGGACACTTCACTCTTATATGGCACCATCCCCAAGTTGTGCTGAAGTTATGTATCATTTATGTACTTTGAGGGATATTCTGGGGAACATCTTTGTCATTCATGTGTCCATAGTCTTCTTGATTTATACTGTGACATAGATCCACATTGTATTTGTTGGTAGTTGTGATCTATTTGATGAGTCACATGGACCCACTATGTACTTATTCATGGCCATGTCTAGAATTTCATGTCATGGATCCATGATTTGTGTTTTGGTAGCCATGTTTAGTATCTATTTATTTATGACCAAGCATGGGTATGCCCACCTCGAGGATGTTATCAACATAGATGAGACTTCAACATTTGGTGTCTTCCGATTTAGATTCTTTTCTTTTTATCCTTCCTCAATTTGTACCTACAAGCTTTATTGTAATGCATTTTGGCCAATATATTAGAGTGAGACAAACCCAAGTTGAAATTACCTTAGTTGTTGGCTAAAATTCATCCCCTTTTCACCTTTTATTTTACTTATGTGATATTTACCCAATGTTAAAAGGGTGAAATTACATACTTGAGCAATTCCTCATAATTATTTTGCCAAAATACTATAATTACGAGATAATAATTATTTCATAATTGAGATCATTGATAAAAAGCTCAAAATTGTGAAAAAGGTTTCTAGTGTTTTCCATTCCCAAGAAGATCAGCTTAACCCACTTGTATATGAGTTGGCTAGGGGTCCATTATTGTAGAATTTTCCTAACTTATCAATCCCCTAGGTTTCTAGATACATTCTCCCAAGGGATAGAATAAACTTATATAATATCACCAAGAGGAAAGGGAGAGGGGAAAGTGAGAATTATATTAAGATGTTGCTACCTTGATTGAGAGATTGAGAGACATACTTTGTTTTGAGGTCATAATGCTAAGAAAGGGGGAGAGTTTGTTGTATTTTTGAGAGGAGATATTATTCTTGAAGCTATAATTGTACCATTTGATTATTATTTAATAGAGATATATGTTCCTTTCCTTTCATATATGTACTAAAAGTTATTTCTTCATGTTATTGTTCATTTGTTTGAACTGATTATATTATGCATAAGATCACTTGTTGTACTTGTTTGTTTGTGCTTATATGTAGGCTTATATCAATGGCAAAAGAGTGATATCTCCTAGTTGGAGTGAGAGGATTCTGCATCAAACTCAAGAGCCTTCACCAATCTGCGAGGATACCAGGTGTTGGTTCAAACCCTATAGAATTAGGGAATTCATAATCACTTGCTTGTATGATCATATGGTTGGGGATTTTTCCTTGTATTGGTTAGCCATTTCTTTTTGTTGTATGGTAATCCTAAGAGGGAATAGGATTACATAGCAATAGATCCTTGCATGTATAATTTAATAGAACATTTAGATCTCATGATGGAACTGTGAAACAAATTTCCCTATATCCACCTAAAAAGTCCCCTGTTGAATTAGAGGAAAACTCACGATTCGATGACTCAGCCAGTGATGAGGAAACAACTCAACCTAGGTGTATAGTCAATCAGGTAAGTAATTTCTAGGAATGTTTTGAAGAAATTCAACTTACTTATGGTTTTTAGAAATATTTTCCGAAAAATCACATTATAAAATCTTTGTTGACGTGTTTCGAACCAACGAGTGTGGTTCATAGTCAGGACAAGTTTGTAATTTGGGTCCTTATGGTTATGATATCCATCCATTTGAGCAGATTATAATAGGTGATGTACAGGAAATGGATGATTTGACTACTTTTTCCCCATTAGGTAATACTACTGAAGTACCAACTCAAGAAAATGAAAGATGATGTATCTCTACTGAGGTAAGTCTCGCTTATTTTTTGAATATTAGTGTTGAACTTTCTAACGAGCAATGAAAGGAACTGATGTAGGTTCTACAAGAATAAATAAAAGCCTTTACATGGGATTATTGAGATATGAAAGGGATCAATCCTACATTTTTTTCTCATCATATTTATACCTAGGCAAATGCTCATCCTATCCGGTAACCCCAAATGTGTATGAACCCTGCACTTAAGGAAGTAGTGAAAGAGGAGTTTCAAAAGATCCTCGATGCAAACTTAATCTACCTAATATTTGATAGCAAATGGGTTTCCCCCTTATTTATGGTCCCTAAATCTATAGGAAAATGGCGACTGTTGTTGATTTTTCATGATCTTAGGTCTAGGATAGAATCTTAGAATCTCTAATGCTACCAAACCAAGAATCACAATGATACTACTTTGCACAACAAATATAAACAACAATGAATCTACTAGTGCACAAAATATAGACAACATTTTACAATTTTCAACCCAACTTGGTTATATTAATTAACATATAATACAACAGTTTAGGGCTCTCGTGCTAGGGATAATGGCCCTCATACATCCACTGATACAAGACACAAAACTAGGGCTTGGTGTCAATCCATTGTTAACCGGTCTTCCCATACAATATACTCTGGTCATCTAGCTGATATAGTGTTGGAAATAATACTAAGAGGGGGGGTGAATCATTATTATCAGATCAATAATTTAATTTTCAAAACTGATTTGTATACACTACTTCACCTTAGTGAACTAGCGTGTATACACAACTATACTTAATGCAACTAGCGTATATGCAGAGATCTTTTGATTTACCCAAATTATCATGTATTGAACTTTAACCAGTATATCAGGAATTCATTAGACAGTTCAATAAAAGTAGAATAAAGCATCACACATAAGCAACACACATCAACACCAAGATATAAGGTGGAAACCCAATGTGGGTGAAAACCACCTGCTGCTGGCGTCTTTGTCTTCTTTTAATAATAAGAAATTTATGTTTACAATTTTTGTACTGGTGCAATGTTATACCAGTATGCAGGCTTCTACCTGCAGAAGGCTACAAACTTCTCTTATTCTCTAGCTTCTACTGGAAGGGAGTTACAACCCCCTAGCTCTTGTACTAGCTGATATGTTTACTAGTACGTAGGTGCAGGCCTATAGAAGGCTACAACCTTCTCTTTTCTTCTAGGGACCACATTTCATAAATTTTTAGATTAGATCCATCGACATCATCATTCAATCATCAAATATATCTACATCAACCAATCTCCTTTTGAACCAACCTCAACTGAATTAATCAATCACTTTGACAACCCATCAATCTGATCATTCAAAATGTTGTCACCAGAATATAGTAACCAAAACCCAGAATACTGCAACAGCAAACAGAAACAACTAAGACATATTCTATAAGGTATACGCTACTTCCATGTGTCTAACATGTGTATACGCGCTTTCCTTAAAGCAAATCAGTGTACAGATCTGCAAATCAAATTTATGATGTATACGCTGCTTTGATATGCAGAACCAGCGTGTATATGCTCCTTTTCTAAAGTGAACCTGCGTATAGATCTATAAATGATGATTTAAACATTACAAATATTCCAGACTTCAATCATACCCAGGTCATCATATTTACAGACTACAACATGCACCAGTTATCCAGATACATGATCAAACCACATAAAGATAATTCACTTCAAGCCTTAAGATTCTGATACTTCATTAGATCTTATCCTTCATCAAATGCTAAGGTTCATCCTTGGTTCAGATCAAGCACAGCACCATAAGCCAATAACCTACATATTAGATCTCACACTTCATCAGATATTCGATACTTGCACACCTTGGCCTAATGATCTTCTCCTCCTTTTATAGTTTTAGGCCTTTTTCAATACCATGGACCAAAACCACTTAGGACCAATACCTTGGACCAAATACCTAGGGTCAATACCTCAAACTAGATACCTCGGACCAATACCATGGACCAAATACTTCGGACCAAAAATTTAGTTTTCCAAGGTATACGTGCTTTTCCTTCTGTGAAAGTGTGTGCGTACATATATGTGACTTGTATACAGTGAACTTGCGTGTATATGCAGCTTGGTCAATGGTGAACCTGCGTATACCTCTCTTTCTTCATTATGAGAAGAATGATATGTAAGTCTTTGTTGTTTACCTGCTATACTATGATCTTTCATCTGAGAGTTGCCTTCTGAACTGATTCCTTGAAGTTGCCCTGCATTTCATCACATTTGTAAACACTACTATCATGCATTCTATCACATCTGATATCTCTTCTTGTAGATTCATCTAGTTACCATATACAAGTGATTTATTCAGCTACAAGTGGATTACCATCAAGTACAAGACATACATCATAATGCCAACAATCTCCCCCTTTAGACTTGATGGCAACAACCACACCAAGTCACTCTCCCCCTTTGACATCAAGGGCAGAGGGTCATGCTCCCCCTGAGTGCATGTTGAATTCTCTGATATGCTAAAGTGTGCTGATTGGACTCCCATGATCGAGTCCATGCTCCCCCTGAGCTTAAGCAAAGTCTGTAAAAAGATGTTCTAAAAGAAGAACTTGACTCTATACATACATCACAAATGACCTTCCTATCATCAATGACTCATACATACATCCATCTCCCAACCAAGTGGGGATATACCAAAATCGACTCATCCACCCAACCAAGTGGGGATATATTAGTTGTTTATACATGTCAAAACAAGAAACATTACATCATCCATCCCATGCATAGTGGGGTTACAGATTAGGTCTTTTCATGACCGTTACATTAAAAGATATACATGACATATATAACAGAGACCAAATATCTTTAAAAAGACCATGATAGTCATCAGCAACTATCATATGATCCGCACCATCAGAAACATCTATCAACAGCATCCAGACCGACAACCTGTATATGTCCATTATTAGTTCCCAAAATATCATCAACCATTTTCTCCCCCTGAATTTGTTCAACCTGTTCACTGTCAGATCTGATCATTGCATATGTCAATCAGAGATATCAAAGCATCATCATCAATCAGATATACATCAAGTTATCAAAAACTTTATGAGGACCAATATGTTTCCACATGTTATCATCAGATTGAAACCATCATCAAATAGTAGATAATTGACAGAACCATAGTAGACCCCCCTTTTTTTTAGTCTGACCCACTACTTTTCTTTAAACCAACATATACACCATTTTTCCCACAGAAACCCATGTTTGTATGCGACTACGCTTTATGAAGCTCGCCTATAACCACCTTTCTCTGAAGAGAATAGGTTTTAACAGCAGGATGATGCAACAACTACTCCCAGCTTTTGCCTGAGATATTCAAATGTCTCTATGGGCAGTGGTTTAGTGAATATATTAGCAACCTGTTCTTTGGAAGGAACATACTCCAATTTGACCTTTTGTTCAAGCACTTTTTCACGTAGGAAATGATATTTGATGGGTATGTGCTTGTTCTTGGAGTGCATGACTGGATTCTTTGAAGTACTGATGGCACTTGTATTATCACATAGAATGGATATGGGTGGAGTACATGTGATCTAAATTTGCAAGGTTTGCATCATCCAAAGTAGTTGTGTGCAGCAAGATGAAACAACCATGTATTCTGCTTCAGTTGTAGATAATGTATTTGAACTTTGTTTCTTGTTGAACCAAGACACTAACTTGGAACCCATATAGAATGCACCACCACTAGTGGTTTTTCTGTTATCAACACTTCCTACCGTGTCTGCATATGTATATGCATGAAGTGTAAGATCTGTATCTCTAGGATACCATAAACCAAAGTTCTGTGTTCCTTGAAGATATTTGAAAATCCTTTTCACTGCTTGAAGGTGTGATTCCTTTGGATTTGCTTGGAATCTTCCAACTATTCCCACTGCATGCATGATGTCCAATCGGGTACCTGTTAGATAAAGCAGACTGCCAATCATGGATCTGTAAGTTGGTTGATGTGCTACTGTTGATTCATCATTTAAGCTAAGACTGCATCTTGTTACCATTGGGGTACATACTGGTTTAGAATCTTCCATGCCGTACTTTTTCAGGATTTGTTTGAGATATTTGTTTTGTGAGAGAAAAATGCCATCTTTATTTTGTTGAACTTGTAGACCAAGAAAACAGGTAAGCTGACCAAGCAAGGACATTTCAAATTCGTGTTGCATTACTGAAGCAAAATTATGACTTGTGGATTCTTCATTGCTATCAAGAATGATATCATCAACATACACAACAATTATTAGCAATTTATTAGTGTCCATATTTGTATATAGATTGCTATTTGCTGACCCCTTTGAAAAACCTTATTGGTGGAGATATTTGTCAAGACGGTAATACCAGGCCCTTGGAGCCTATTTTAGACCATAGAGAGCCTTTCTGAGTTTGCATACAAGTTTTACATCATTTCCAAGAATGAATCCTTCTGGTTGTTCAATATAGACTTCTTCTTCTAAGTCTCCATTAAGAAAGGTAGATTTTACATCCATTTGGTATACTTTGAATTTCTAAAAACTAGAAAGAGCAAGAAACATTCTTATGGCTTCAAGTCTAGCAACAGGGGAAAAAGTTTCTTCAAAATCTATACCTTCTTGTTGAGCATATCCTTTGTAAACGAGTCTGGCCTTGCTTTTGATAACCTCTCCATTTTCTTTCAGCTTGTTTTTGAATATCCATTTGGTTCCTATGATATTCTTATTATGAGGTCTAGGAACTAATTCCCAAGTATTATTCATTTCAATTTGCTCAAGTTCTTCATTCATGGCCTTGACCCAACATTCATCTCCGCATGCTTCATTTACATTTTGAGGTTCATTGGAAGATAGTAATGCTAGATAGCTTCAGGCTTCGGCAATAGTTCTTCTTGTTTGCACACTTGCCCCTTTTTCCTCCAAAATTTGAGTTTTTGGATGATTTTTCTAAACATACATGGATGGATTTTTTTCTTCTATCATTATCTCTTCTTCTGGTGCTTCATTGGTTTCTTCTTCAAAATCAATGTGATTTGATGTAGGAAAATGATCCTCATCTTCTTCATTGTCATAGTCTTTGGTTTTTATCTATTTTGGATTTTTGCATGCTTCATCAACCACAACATCAATACTTTCAAATTTTCCCAAGTCTTTTATTATAACATTTATATCCTTTACTTCGGGAAGAGTAGCTAAGAAGAATACCTTCATTTGCTCTCGGATCAAACTTACCAAGTTTTTCATCAGTCCTTTTGATGTAACATTTGCTTCCAAAAACTTTGAAGTATTTTATAGTAGGAGTATTACCATACCAAAGTTCATGTGGAGTTTGAGTGTTGTTTACTCGAACATTTTCTTGGTTGAGGATAGTGATGGCGGTGAATGCAGCTTCACCCCAAAAAGATGCAGGAGTTCGAGATTCATCTAGCATAGCACAAGCCATTTGTTGAACAGCTTTGTTCATCATTTCTACCACTCCATTTTGCTGATTCCTTGTGGTGGAGAACTGCCTTTTTATTCCATGTTGTTCACAAAAATCAAAGAATTCATCCGAGGTAAATTCCCCTCCTCTATCAGATCTGAGGTATTTGATTTTGCAATCTGATTCATTTTCAACCAAAGATTTGAAGGCTTTGAACTTTTCAAATGCTTCATCTTTAAGCTTTAGAAGACCTACCCAACAAATTTTGGAAAAATCATCAATGAACAATATAAAGTATTCTTCTCCACGAGGTGACTTTTTTCTTAATGGTCCACATGTTGGAAATAATATTGAGAGTGGGGGTGAATCAGTATTATTAAATCAATAAAACTTTTTCATTTCCATATTAAGATTCATATACGCTACTTCAGTTAAGGCAAACTGCGTGTATACGCAACTGTGTGTAATGCAACAAGCGTATATCCAGTAAACTTATGATTCAGTTAGTTGATCCTTAATGAGTGCATCAAAAATTATTAACCATATGAAAAGTAAACAGGAGTAGTAAAATAGAACAGATCATCACACACAAGAAGCACACATGAACACCATGATGTAAGGTGGAAACCCAATGTGGGTGAAAACCACCTGCTGCAAGTCGTCTCAATCTTATTTTTAATAAGAAACTTCTTTTACAATGGTTCTGTACTGGTGCAGTCTTATACCAATACGCAGGCTTCTCCCTGCAGAAGGCTACAACCTTCTCTCGTTCTCTAGACTCTCCTGGAAGGGAGCTACAACCCCCTTAGCTCTTGTACTAGCTGATCCATTTACTAGTACGTAGGTGTTGGCCTACTAAAATGCTCCAACCTTTACTCGTTTTCTAGCTGCTACTGGAAGGGAGCTACCACCCCCTTAGCTCTTGTACTAGCTGATGTACTAGTATGTAGGTGCCGACCTACAGAAGGCTACAACCTTCTCTTTCTTCCTCTAGGTACCACGTTTCATAAATTTTCAGACTGGATACTTCTGAAGCATAACACCATAATCTGAGGGCCACCTTTCATCCAATTTTCATTAATACATAATCAATCATCAATCTCTGAATCACTGAAACCCTGTCAACAACATAGTCACCAGAACACACAATGAAACTCTACAACAATAACCAGATCCAACTGCAACTTCAAATATCATATCTCATAATGTATACGCTATTATGATGAACCAAACCAGCGTATATACGTGCTTTTACCTAAGCCAGCCCGTGTACAGATCTGCAAATATTTACTCATAACTTTGCAGTTGTTCCAGACATCAGACATACCCAGATCATAACATTCATACAGTAAAACATGCATCAATAATTCAGATCTAGTCTATCCATAATCAAACCATATAATGATAAACATTCCAAGCCTTAAGATCTCGATCCATCGTTCATCATCATCCACATGAGTGCATCCTTGGTTCAGATCAAGCAAAGCATCACAAACCAATAACCAGCATACTAGATCTCACACTTCATCAGATATTCGTCACTTGCACACTTGCCTTTGCCTAATGATCTTCTTCACCTTTTATAGTCTTAGGCCTTACTCAAACCATGATCCAAAACCATAAATAATCAATACCCTGGACCAAATACTTGGGTTCAACATTTTAGATGCAATACCAAGGACCAAAACCATAGGTTCAAATATGTCGGACTAAATACCATGGACCAAACATAAGCATTTCACATGTACATGCTTTTCCATGCATGAAAATGCATGCATATGCATATGCGACCTTTGATCAGCAATCCCCCGTGTATACGCGCCTTTTTATATAGTGAACCTGCGTATATACTTTCCTTTCTTCATTCTTGTAGTTTGATCATCAATTCCTTGCTATTGACCTGCTGCACTATGATTTTTCATCTATGTGAGTTGCCATCAAGTAAAACACTTGTCTCATAATGCCAACAATCTCCCCCTTTGGACTTGATGGCAAAGCTAACTTGTCATACTGAGAATTGTCATCTGATTCCTTTGAGCTGTCCTGCATCCCATGTATTCTGTCACATCTGATATCTCTTGAGTAGATTCATCTAGATATAGATAAGTGAGTTGTTCTTCTACGAGTGGGTTGCCATCAAGTACAACACATGCATCATAATTTCAACACCACATAAATCAGTATGAACAAGTTCAAGAGGCTTACTAGTTGATCCTTCCTTTTCGATGAAGTGAGATCTGGTTTGCTTACCAAATTGACATGATTTGCATATAGTATTTTCAGGAATGTTAATATCTGCAAGATCACAAACAACCTGGAATCTGCATGCTTTTCTTATCTAAGAAAAGCTTAGATGTCCCAATCTTTTATGCCATAACCAATTTTCATCATTTTGGCTTAGATAGCACTGTTGTTGTCCTTCCTTGAGTATGTATAGGTTGTTTGTAGTTCTTGTACCTTTTATCACAGTTTCTCTTTTATCAAGCTCATGAACAACACATCCATTTGATCGAAACACTACTTCATTTCCTGATCACACATTTGACTCACACTCAGCAAGTTATGCTTTAAGCCATCAACATACATAACATTCCCAGCTTTAACTTTTTCTTTCAAGAAAACAGAGCCTTTACCTTTTATGATAGCAGGAGTGTCGTTTCCAAATGAGACACTCTTTTCTTTTTCTAAGGCATTATATGAGTGTAGTTTTTCTTTGTCACCTGTCATGTGTTTTGAGCATCCACTGTCGATGTACCACTGGTTTTCTTGTCCTTCTGCATACAAGGCTATACCACATATTTCTGTTTGTGGTTCTTTCTTTCTCCATATTTTGGGATTTAATGGAGTTTTCTCCTTTTGAGATATTTGCCGAAATTTACTCCTGCATTCAGATTATTCATGGCCAAAGTTGTTACAGATTGAGCATTCTATTTCATTTTCAAGAAGAGAAAAGTTATTATAGGAACTTTTCTTGATCCCTGTCACATTCCTTTGATTTCCTGCTTCTCTAGTCATGATGGTTTTGTATGTAACACATTGAGCAGCTTTGTGTCCAAAATTATGACATGAGAAACATTGACCATTAAAGAAGTTCCTGCGATTATCGAATCTACTGACCTGGTGATTGTAGTTTCTATTAATATTCATCTTTGAAGAAAACTGAGTACGATTTACTTGAGGTTGGTTGTGGCTTTTGTTCATCATTGAAGTAAATTGAGCCAGATTTACCCGGTGATCTACTTTATGCCTTTGCTTATGATTGTCAAACTGTCCACTTCTCTTTGCTGCATCAAGATAGCCTTTCTTGGAGGTTGACGGCTTCTATGATTGAGATGCTTCTTCAGTATATCCAAGACCTGTCTTTATCAGAGGAGAACGCTACACTTTGATAATTTCATTTAAGGTTTCTGATTCTTTAGCAAATCTAAGATTGAGAGCTTTTTTTTTCTCAAGATCCTTTCTTAGACCCACAATTTCACATTCGAGTTTTTCATTGTGTTTTTCTCTTTCAGCAAGTTGGTATGTCAATGTATCTATAATCATATTCTTTTCTTCTAAACAAATTTTGAGATTAGAGATTTCTTCATAAAGGTCATCTTCATCTAAAGCATCCAAGAAATCATCATCTTCATAAGCCATCAGAAGTCTATAGTCATTACTATTTCCATCTTCATCACTATTTGATAAACCATCACTATCTTCATGAGTATAGTAGCTCTTTTTACTTACACTTTGTTTTCTATTCCATTTTGCAGATTCCTTCCCTTTATCATTTTTATCTTTATGAGGACATTTGGTAGCATAATGACCGACTCTACCACAGGAAAAACATTTGAAAGGTAGTTTACCTTTGAATCTTCTGGAATCCCGTGGAAGCTTCTTGACAAAGTTTACTTCCTCTTCTTCTTCTAAAATATGTCTTGATTCATTGAGTTCTTCTTTTCCTTTTGCTGAAGTTTTAAATGTGGCTTCTCTCATATCTCAAGGACCTCATTTTCTCATCTCAAAGGCAGTTAAGATTCCATGAATCTGTGTCATAGTAATAGTCTATAGATCCTACTTTTCTTCTATGGAAGATACTTTTGATTCAAATTTAGCAGACAAGGATCTTAAAACTTTTTCAACTAAGGTAACATCCTTTATCTCTTCACCCAGATTATTCATGGAATTAACAACCTCCTCTATACGTAAGAATTAACTAGCTGTACTTTCATGATTGTGCATCTTGAGAGTTTCATATTGAATTCTGAGAGTTTGCAGTTTAGCAGGTTTTACCTGAGAGTATCCTTCATAGCTTAGAATGATTTTTTCCCATATTTCTTTGCCTGATTTGAGCTGCATAACTTTGAAAATCTCTGATTGTGACAAACTTCCCAATAATGTACTGATAGCCTTGGCATTGGTTTCATATTGATCTTTACCTACCGTATCTGTAGGAATTGCTGATGGAAATGTATATCCTCCTTCCATGATTTCCCAGACATTTGTTCCAAGTGATTGAAGATAGGTTGTGGTTCTTACTTTCCAATAAACAAAGTTGCTCCCGTCAAAGATTGGAGGTCTGATGGATCCCCCGCTTTCTTGATTACTCATGATGTTGGATCTTCCTTCAAGCGATCAAGCTTTTTCTAAAGAACCTGCTCTTATACCAATTGTTGGAAATAATACTGAGAGGGGGGTGAATCAGTATTATCAGATCAATAATTTAATTTTCAAAATTGATTTGTATACACTACTTTAGCTTAGTGAACTAGCATGTATACGCAACTATACTTAATGCAACCAGCGTATATGTAGAGATCTTTTGATTTACCCAAATTATCATGCATTGAACTTTAACCAATATATCAGGAATTCATTACACATTGCAGTAAAAGTAGAATAAAGCATCACACATAAGCAACACACATGAACACCAAGATATAAGGTGGAAACCCAATGTGGGTGAAAACCACCTGCTGCTGTTGTCTCTGTCTTCTGTTATTAATAAGAAAATTATGTTTACAATTTTTGTATTGGTGCAGTCTTATACTAGTACGCAGGCTTCTACTGGAAGGGAGTTACAACCCCCTAGCTCTTGTACTAGCTGATATGTTTACTAGTACATAGGTGCTGGCCTACAGAAGGCTACAACCTTCTCTTTTCTTCTAGGGACCACGTTTCATAAATTTTCAGACTGGATCCATCAACAATATCATTCAATCATCAAATATATCTGCATCAACAAATCTCCTTTTGAACCAACCATAACCGAATCAATCAATCACTTTGGCAACCCATCAATCTGATCATTCAGAATGCTATCACTAGAATATAGTAACCATAATCCAAGCAAGAACCCAGAACAATGCAATAGCAAACAGAAACAACTAAGACATATTTTATAAGGTATACGCTACTTCCATGTGTCTAACCTACATGCATATGCACTTTCCTCAAAGCGAACCAGCATACAGATCTACAAATCAAATTTATGATGTATACGCTGCTTTGATATGTAGAACCAGCGTGTATACGCTCCTTTTCTAAAGTGAACCTGCGTACAAATCTGTAAATGATGATTTAAACATTACAATTATTCTAAACTTCAGCCATACCTAGATCATCATATTTATAGACTACAACATGTGCCAGTTATCCAGATACATGATCAAACCACATAAAGATAATTCACTTCAAGCCTTAAGATCCTGATACTTCATTAGATCTTATCCTTCATCAAATGCTAAGGTTCATCCTCGGTTTAGATCAAGCACAACACCATAAGCCAATAACCTACATATTAGATCTCACACTTCATTAGATATTCGATACTTGCACACCTTGGCCTAATGATCTTCTCCTCCTTTTATAGTTTTAGGCCTTTCTCAATACCATGGACCAAAACCACTTAGGACCAATACCTTGGACCAAATACCTAGGGTCAATACCTCGGGCCAGATACCTTGGACCAATACCATGGATAAAAATACCATGGACCAAATACTTCGGACCAAAAATTTAGTTTTCCAAGGTATACGTGCTTTTCCTTCTATGAAAGTGCGTGTGTACGTATACATGACTTGTATACAGTGAACCTGTGTGTATAAGCAGCTTGGTCAATGGTGAACCTGTGTATACCTCTCTTTCTTCATTCTGAAAAGACTAATCTATAATTCTTTGTTGTTTACCTGCTATACTGTGATCTTTCATCTGAGAGTTGCCTTATGAACTGATTCCTTGAAGTTACCCTGCATTTCATCACATCTGTAAACACTATTGTCATGCATTTTGTCACATTTGATATCTCTTCTTGTAGATTCATCTAGTTACCATATACAAGTGAGTTGTTTAGCTACAAGTGGGTTTCCATCAAGTACAACACATACATCATAATGCCAACATATAGAGCTCCTCACAGCTTCCTTGGTCATACCCTATACCCACCCGATCCTTCAGCTCCTAATCTGCAACATTGCCTCTATCAACAATCCAAGTCCATCTGGCCATTGAACCTTGGTTATCCAATCTGCTCACAGTCGTGCCTTAGTCCATCAAGGGCACAACACATTAAGACTCATGTCAATTTGTTCCCAACTCATTTTGTGAACAACTCTCAATCTTCCCACTGTTGTTCCTTAGCTACTTAGGGACTTTAGCCCAGTCTTCCCGCACTACTCTGATGAAGACCAACATAGGGCACAAAGTGCTACCACCTGTCATTGCAATATGTCCATCTCCCACAATGAACACGGGCTAGGAGGAATGCCCATCATCTGTTGTAGAAGTCCTTATCCACACACAACTCTAGGGCTTCTCAACTGCTCCTCTGGTTAGTCAACCCTTGAGCTCAACAACTTCCACTCTAGAAACTAATTTTTTCTATCAAAATGTTGCACATTAGGCTCCAACTTGGGCATTATCATGTTGTCATCCAGTATACCATAAATTCCCAATCACCATCCACACTTGGTCCTCTCTCACGCTACCCTCCAATAGTCCATGAGTAACCAAGTCTATGGTAGCATCTACTCCTAGTTAGGGCATCCAATACCTAGGAAACCCTTCCACGTGGCTACTAACAGAATTATCCAATCAGTCCTCTCCTAGGACACACACTCACCTAGCATCCAACCATCAACCAAGATGACATACTCCTTGTTGTTTCTACCTTGCCTTTGCGATATGTGCAATCTAAAGTGTGGTTAGGTCACACTAGTCACCCTAAATCACTCTTCCAAACCTGTGTGTCATCCTCTAATAAATCTTCTCACTTTGTTTTCCAAACATCATGTTACCCTTCTAGACTTCCTTCCTTCCTTTTTTTCCCTTACCAACCTTGTTTCACACTATCTTAGTCCTTGACCATGTCTGCAAGGTCCTCTACAGCTCACAAATTAGCTACAACAAGGGATCATCTCATTGTTCAAGGGTTAACACCCTCTATTTAGGTTGTGGTGGCTCCTTAAAGACTACGGCTTGGTGAGAGGGTCTCTCCTAGGCCTCTCAGCCCTCAAACAAATCTCCACACATGTTGTTGTAGAATCACCACACTTGCAGCCCAAAACAGAAGTAAACAAGGCACATAAAACACCCAAACTTACCTTTGTTTTGTTGTGGCTTGATATGGCTAAGGAAACAAACCCACGCAAGATTTCATGCCTTGAGAGAATAAATATAATTAGGTCCTATAATATAAGAATGCATTAAACAAAATGGAAGACATGAGACTTCCTAAAATTGCTTCAAACTATAACCAAAACCACCTTCAACTCAAGTGGCGATGGAGTAAGGATGCTTAGTCTTGACTAAACCATTAGGAAGTAAATGAAAAAATCATTTTGTAGAAGAAGGATAGTATTAAAAACATTATTAGATCAAAATTTAAAGAGAAATTGTGATGTGATAAAGAATTAGAGGAAAACATGGAATAAATATGTTATACAAAGGCGATAAACCCTAATTTAGAAGATTTGTCAAACCAAGGTAACTCCAAAAACTCAAATGTATTTCCATTAACCAAGAAAAATATATATACAATGATGTTGTGACCTTTAGCTTTAACTTCCAAGGTTTGATGTATATTCCTTGTTGGGTGTAATATAGGGCATATTAATGAACCAACATTTAATTTTCAATATGGGAGTTTGTAAACTTGGAGGTGCAACACTGGAAATGCCAGAGAAGGAATTCAGCAACCTACAAATCCTACTTCTATCTTTCCTAATTATGCTTGCAGATCAAAAAAATGGAAAGAAAATAATACCAAAACAATTTTGGTGTCGGAATCAAAAAGGAAAGTACGTTGCAAAAACTCAATGAAAGAGACTTCAAATCAGCATAAATAATCCTGATCACTGAAAGATGGAAAAGAAGATATCT
This sequence comes from Pinus tabuliformis, assembly GCA_031772625.1. Taxonomy (NCBI): domain Eukaryota; kingdom Viridiplantae; phylum Streptophyta; class Pinopsida; order Pinales; family Pinaceae; genus Pinus; species Pinus tabuliformis. The sequence goes on from CM062820.1 coordinate 65,095,746, forward strand.
GAGACTAAACTTCAGTGCGGTCATAAGACAGAGAAATAATTAGGTTGTGAAGTGCATTTGTCTTCATTAAAGATTTTTCTTCCTGCACTGAACCATCGTGTTTGCACTGCAACAACATTCCTGTACTGGAACGATGTTCCTATACTAAATCAATGTTCCTACACTGGAAGTATGTATTGTGCTTGCACTAAAGATTTTGACCTTCATACAAGAGCTCTAGGTTACTGTGCCAGAGCACTCTGTTCATGTACCAGAATATCGATTCCTATACCGAAACAAAGGTTCTTGTACCAAGAAATCAACGTTCCTGTACTGGGTTTCCAAACCACTTGCAAAAAATGAAAAGGGTGTTAACTAAGAATAAATTGCAAGGCAAAATAGAGCTGAGGAAATAAACATTCATAAGAAAAATATTCTTTAACTAATCATACATTCAGAAATGAAAGGTACTTTGAAAGTCAAAGAAAAATCCTTTCTAGAACAAGAAACTTCTTGCATGTGAAAAATAACTATCTAATCTAAATACAAGCAGGCTTCTTCCTGAGATGATTGTTATTATGTAAATCATGTCTGCACTTATTATAAATAGAAGTTTTAGCTTAGAGGCCCCTTCAATAATTTCAATGTTAAACTGAGTTACTTTCACAAGGGAAATGAGTGCAAGAATGGATCAATATAATGCAAACAATGTTTCGTTAAATCTCATAAAGATAAATTAATTTTAAACTGAACTTTCATGCTGAAAATGCTTGGAAACTTCACTCAGAAATAAAACACGATTTGCAGAATAAAGCAAATGAACTTGCATGAAATAAAAGGACTTGCAGAAGTAAACTAAGCAACCTTCACATGCAGAAATGAAAACACACCAGTGCAAGTAAACAAAATGCACTCCTTTTACAGAAAGGAAATTAAACATGCATCAAAGGAAAGCAGGGTTAACACAAAAAGCAGGAAATAAACACACCCAAGCTTGCACCCTATGGATCTGAATCACACAGCTTATAAATAAGTCAAAGCCTGTTAACTATGAAAGAAAAAAATATAACCTCCTTAACCTTGCATAAAAATAAGTTTAACACACTTCACGGAAAAGGAAGAACAAGATGGGTTGGCTGGGCCCTAACCAACCAGCTCGTTTCCCTGTTACGAGATCAAATAAATTGCTCAAATAACGCATCAACTAAGATATTGGAACAGGGAATGAATAACTAGCGTAGCTCCTTGTATTAAACTCAGTAATCGTAAATGTACATTATGGATTGCTAGATCTAGCCCAGAAGTATGACGACACAAAATTACAGTGTGAGCAAAAATTCTACAGAGTATCGCCCCCTAAGTCCACCCTAGAATCCCTAATTTATACATAAAATTTTCTCTCGGTCGTAATGAAACTTAATAGAAAAATACATTTTAACAATGATCAGCCTCCATCTTTAGTTCATTCATAACGCTCCAAGCCTAATACAAAGAATGGAACAAACCCTTGATGAGAGATGTGCACCAATCTTTAACATATATGATATTTTAGGATTCAATCGGTCAGTTGTCCACCTAGTGCAAGAATGACAGACGTACAGGAATGATGATCGGTACGGGAATGATGGTCAATACAGGAACGACAGACGATACAGGAACGACGGACAATACGAGAACTTCAGATACTACATCTTTATCACATCCATAGCTCTCCAATCCTGATGCAAAAAATGGAACAAACTCTTAGTGGTAGGTGTGCGCCATTCCTCAACAAATATGATATTTTTGGAGTCAATCCGGAATGAATTGTCTGGTTGTCCACCTGGTACAAGAATAGCGAGTGGTACATGAACTGCGGATCTTGCACCAACCGAACTTCACTTTAGATTAATGACATTTACTCACCATGCCTTAAGGAAATATGAAAAGTTAAGTGGCAAAGTAATTTAAATATATTTAACCTTTTTAATAACGAATAAGCCCCTATGATCCATATTCAATAAAATTATAGAGAGAGACCAAAAATCATGTGTAAAGGTTTAATTTTAATTGCAAAATAGAGGCTTAGGTAGTGTAGTTAGGACAAAGATAGGGTTAAAAGAAGGATAATTGTGGCAACCAACATTTCTATTATAACTTTTTTTTATTTTCATTTATACATTTATAAAATATTTATAATTTCCCCCAGTCCCTAAGGATTAGGTATCTAACGTTACCCCTCTTAGCTCGAAGGGGTGTTAGTGAGCCCAAGTATCATTATGAAATTTTCAATTTTTTCTCTTCCAAGTGCTTTGGTGAAGATGTTTTCAATTTTCTCATTTGTGGAACAATGTCTCAGATGAAAATTCTTTGCCTCTACATGATATCAAATAAAATGATGTTTTGTGTTGATGCATTTGGTTCAATCATGAAATCTGGGATTCTTGTCCAAATTGATTGCAAAATTATTGTCAATTATAAGACGATTAGAATTCACTTGTTTCTCCTACAAATATTCAAGAATTTTCTTTAGCCACACAATCACCTTTGTTTCTTCCACAACTACCACATACTCTACCTCTATCGTGGAATCTACTGGAGCTAATTGTTTGTGTCACCTCCAAGAGAAAGATCTTGATCCAAGACTCATAAGATAACCTGAAGTAGATACTTTGTTTTCTTTGCCTCCATCAAACTTTGAATCAGAATATCCAATAAAGTTGAAGTCATATACATGTGAGTATTTGAGTCCAAAGTCTTCAATCACTTTCAAGTATTGTATAACTCTTTTTGTAGCAAACCAATGCCCTTCACAAAGATTTTGCATAAATTTGTAAAGAAATTTGATAGCCAATGAAATATCTGGTATGATAGTGGTGAGGTAGATAAGGCTTCCCACAAGTTGTATGTACTTAGTCACATCCTCAAATTCATTCCCTTCTTTTGATGTGAGATTTAGATTCTATTCCATGGTATTAGATAAAGGATTTCATTCACTATTCTGAACCTATTCAACGATTCTATAAATTAATTCTTTTAAGAGATGAATATACTACTTTGGATGTTGGGTCACTTCAATGACCAAGTAGTGAGGGTGTCTCAAATATGTCATCTCAAACCCCTTATTCAATTCTTTCTTTATGAATGAGATATATTTTTCAATATTCCCTATTATTAATAGACCATCGACATGAACCATAATATATACAACAATTTTTCCAACTTTCTTGACAAATAGATTTGTATCATCAAGATTAAAGTGTTTGAAAATCGAATTCAGAAGATGCTCAGTTATCATTTCATACCAAGCTTGTGGTTCTTGCTTTAGGCTATCTAAGGACTTCCTAAGTTTACATACTTTTTAATCTTTTCCTTTTACAAAAAACCTTCTGGTTGATCCTTGAAAATATTTTTGTTCAAGTCTGCATTCAAGAAAGCATTCTTCACATCCATTTGATGAACATTCCATACATAATGAGTTTTCAAGGAAAAGAGAGTCTAGATGGTGGCCCATTTTGCTATGGGGAATAAATTTATTCATAATCAACACCTTATTTTTGCAGAAATCCTTTTGCCATAATACTTGCTTTGTTCCTGTCAAGTGAGTCAGTTGATTTGTACTTGTTTTTGTACACCCACTTGCGACTGACTAGTTTGGTTACGAATGGAGGGTCCACCAATTTCCATGCTCCATTATTTATGAAAGTATCATACTCTATCTACATTACTTCTTTCCATTCATCATGAGAAGCAACTTCTTTAAAGGAAGTTGGTTCGAAGTTATTAGATAAATCCAATCCATAACTATATGAAACGTCCATGTCATCTACATCAACTAAATCATAATTATATACATCACCTCCATATTCTTTGGTGGAACCTTTGGTTCCTGTCTTTCTAACCTCATCAGAATGAACTCTTTCAAGTGTTTTTGTGAGCCATTTTGGGGGACCTTTTTGAGATGGTTCAGGTTTCTCTATTGATTTAGATGTGGCTGCATCAAGATTTAATCTTCCAATCCTCTCAATCATGTTGGTTTGAGGGGGCCTGACACAGGTTTAGCGTTAATTAGCCAAACAAATCCCTACATCACTGGCCCTTTCGGCATCAGCCCACGGAGTGCAGACTGAAGTCTCACCCGAAGCAGTATGGGGGGATGTTGGAACCAAGTTTCTGCACTCTTGAGATGGTTGTGATGTCGGTTTTATTCCAACTATACCTGCCTTCGCACAGGTGGCTTAGCTCTTTGCTCTATACTTCAGTACCTTCACGAAGTGTTACAATCGGCTTTCGTGCAGCCCTAACCAGGGGCTATAGTCCTTTCACACTGCTAGAGAAGCGATCTACGTTGTCTCTCAACTAGGTTAAGTATCTTACTTATCTTATTAGTATATCTTAGTTAGCTTGGCATAAACAGATGTTCTTACTTGAGTTCACTTAACCAATATATTTATACACATTCACGCATCATATAAGCATTAGAAGTGAAATTCATACCCAATATAACAGATGCATAAATAGGAAATAAATACGCAAAATGATAGAAAGCTTCTCTTTATTAATGATTCCCAATGGTTACAGACTCGACTCGCCTTGTGCAATCAGCTGCAGGGGTCTGTGCACCTAGCTGCGGACTACTAGGCCTCTGCACACTCAGCTGCAGAGCCTCTACCTATGCTATGACCCAAAACTTAAACTTACACTTCATAGCTATCTCACATACATCTTCATTTCTTAGACATTCTTGGATTTTCTTCTAACTACTTAGAGATTAACTCTATTTATACAATCCCATGGTCCGCGGACCATGGGTAGATCTTCTACTACCGACATTACATTATCAAAATAAGGGCGGAAAACCCTATGACTCTTTAACAACTACGCGCTCCGCACCCACAAAATACGGAGTCTTTACATTGGAATTACAAAATTTGACCAAAATTTGGGCTCTAAGCCCCAAAACTTCCCTTGGGGGATCCCGCACCCAATAGTCCCCTAACACAAACATCGTGACTCACCCTCGAGTCACTCTGTAGGTGCGGAGATCTTAGCACGAAGACCTCCCAGCTCTATTTGGATCGCTGCAACTTCGAAAGTGCACTGAGCAGCTACTTGTTGGACTTCCTCCACGTGTTGTTTGGTGACTGCTGCTGTTGAACTGCTACCTTGAATCCTCTCCTAAGTTTCTTGTAGTTGCGTGAGCTTTGCTTCAATGAAGGCTGTAATTGTATATGCCTCATCGATCCATGGTTGTAGGCATGCTTTTAAGACTGCTTCTTTGTGCCGAGCGACATCCACCTATTCCTTGAGTGCCTTTGCCTATTGCATCTGTGCAAGCCTTTGTGTAAGGGCAACAGTATGCGCGGTCCCTTTTACCTCATCATATTTATGTTGCAGCTCGCTCGCCTCTGTCTCTAGGTGCTCCATATTCAAGTCCTCCAGCAGGATAGTTAGGTCCTCGAATGACTGTTTGAACAGCTTCATGCAGTCTGTGACTGTACTGTCAACCTCTGCGAGCACTGTCGTAATCGTGGTGGTACATTGTTCCTTAACCTTCGGCGGGGTTGAAGGCTAAGCCTTCAACTGTGGTTCTGCGATCTGCAGGTTTAGCTCCAACTGAACCCTGGCCATCTCTGCTCTAGTGTTGCGCACCCCTATGGCCAATTTACGGACGCGTGCCTCACCGGTTCCTCCACTTGAATGTCCAACTCTGGAACAATCTGACAGGCTTCCTCTACAACCTCCATTATTTGTTTGTTCTGCTCCACTACCTCGTTGCGCTGCAGGCCCAACTGCTCAATGTTGATGTGTTGCTTGCTCATGAACTGTAGAGTGTGACTCTCCCTAGCCTGAAGTTCTACGGTGATTCCATCCTGTAAGAGGTAGAGTGTCTCCCGAGGGAGCGCAGCCATGTTCAACCCTACCCCTTTCAAACTGCTCACCATGGGTCTGTTGGCCTCTTTCTCTCTATTAAGTGTCCCATCTAATAGCACTATCATGTTGGTCACCCTGGTGCACAACATTTCCTCGGTAGCTGAAGTGCCGAATGTGAGGCTGGTGGACACTGCGCCAGCCCGTGGAGTGCGAAACTGCAACTTTGTCTGAAGAGCCCGCAATACCAACTGTTGTTGTTCCTCTAACTGCTGGAGGGCCTCTGCGGTGACATCCCTCACCGTTTCTCTGATATCATGCAAATCCCCCTCAGTGAGGGTGATTGGGTCGAACGATGTCTTCGATGCCTTTGTTTTCCTTCGTGGCACTATCTGCTCACATGGTCATGGATGCTTGATCTGGGTGGATGTCGTCTGCGGTTCCGCACCACCTTGTTCTGTGTCTATCTCTGGTTTGGGTGAAGGTGACTTCTGTCCTTCACATTCTTCTTGTCCTGTTTTCTGCTGCAATTCCACCAACTTCGCAGCGTCGCATGCTGCCTGGGCCTTAGCCACTGCTTCTTCCTTCCTGCGCTTCTCTACCAATTGTGCCATCTGAATTTTTGTCTCTTCTTTCTTACGTTGTGCAGCAGACTTCTCCATTTCCACCATGGAGCCAGTTGGAGTGCACCACTTCGGCGGCCAAGACTCAAGGACTCCAAATATCACATTTTCAATCGCCAAATATGGTAAATCATGCCACGTCTTCATAGGGTCCTTCCACGCCTTGATGAAGACATGGTGGAAGCCTACTTTGACCTTTGCAAAGCTTTGCAAACTGTTGTAGACTGTGGGCGATAACCGCAGCTTTTGATTGATCCCCATTTGGATATTCATCTCCATGAATATCCAAAATATCTTGCTCTCCTTTATCCTGAGCACGTCCTTGGTCGCCCACAGCAAAGAACACTTCGCTGCCTCTGGAAGATCTGGTGCGATCGAAGGGAACTGGCTATCTTTGGGCAGCTCCCATGCCACCAGTATGATCGACAACAAGAACCATGCGTAATGAAATGTTTTTCCCTGCTCTTGTGCCTCACGGAAATTCACAAGGAACTCACTGCATAAATATTTCGCCCAGTTGAACTGGTCCCCTTCTGCGCATTGTACTGCTAGTGAAACCACTTGCGCGGGCACCTCATCTGCGCGGCACTTCCACATCACCTTCCCTGCCAATATTTGTGTCGTGACCTTAATTGCAAGTTTGTAATGCTAGAGATGGCTTCTTCTTCTCCAACTTAAAATTTTTTTTCATTGCCTCTGTGAGGGCCAACTTGCCGCCATTTCCCTTTGATATGTTTTCTGGGTCCTCTCCTAAGCAAGGTAGCCATGTAATCTAGTGAATCAGATGGTCTACGATGGGGATGGGCTCCTCCAGCCACAAGCACCCATCATGCACCAAGCAGAGTAGCTACCTAATGACAAAGACAGTCACTGGGGCGCGGTGGTAATGCAGCACCAAAAGCAGGTTTAGCAACCTGACCTTCTCTACACCTTTGAGCCATTTGCATAGCTCCAATTCAATCATTCCAGCCGTCACATCAATCTTCTGGCGCATTAGCTTCTTATTCGCTAAATGCGGGAACTTCTTGTAGTCTGCAAGGTCCCAATCTTAAAATTTCAACACATGAACCTGCCCCAAGTGCGGTCCCTCAAATATAATATCGTCTAGGAGCAACGGAGTTTGCACAGAGATATTGCTCTCATATATATCCTTCGGTATCTTGGCTTTACCCTTTCGCGGAGGAACATATTCAAGTAACTGGGTAATAGGGTCCGCACCTTGGGTTTTAACTTCCATCTCTTCATCCTCCTCCTCCACCAGGATTTCTTCAAATTCCTCCTCTTCGGCCTCCAAATTAATGGCCTTCCCCTTTTCCTGCAATGTGAGCTTGGTCCTTACTGGATTTCTAGGCGAGGCATGCATGGGGATCATGGCGTGCTTATCCTTCTTAGGTCTCAGTGTTCATGGTGATTTAGGGACCTCAACGATTATTCCGGCACTCTTTGGGGCTTCCAATTCCGCAATTTTCTACATGGCTTCCTCGGCTATCACTACTCCTGTGTCTATGGATTCTTTGGGTACTGACATAGCGCTACTCCACAATTCCTTCAGTGTCTTGGGTAGTTGCTCAAACAACAAATTTACTTTCAAAGTCTCGAATAAGTCTCGGTTCATGAATATTTGAGCGCGTAACAACTCAGTTCTCAAATTTCCAAGTGTTGTTTGCTGGATATCCACTTGTAATTTATAGTGCCTTTTGAATTTGAATTCGACCATTCCCCCCACATTCAGTCCATTAATGCTAGATTGGTGGCAGATTTCCAAGAATCTAACCCATAAAGTTTGCCTTAAATTCCTGCCACCTGCTCCATTTGGCCTCAAACCAACCATCAAATCATGAATAGTGACTTTAACGATCACTTTCTGGCAGACCTGCGTGCCAGCGCAATTGTCTTCACACTGTTGCGGACCCTGTGACACTTCGCTACTACACGCAGTCATGACATCATGCAGTTCCTGGGAAGAGTAGTTTATAGTCTTGCACCTCCTTTCAGCTGCCTGGAGCACTAAGACTGTGCCACTTTCATATAGTCACATCGCCGAATCACCGGTGTATGGCTTCAAGCGACTGCCATTCACCTTTCCTGGGAAGGGTTCTCCATTTAGCTTGACCAGTTGTACCGCGCCTCCATCGATAATATTCTTAATAATATAGGGCCCTAACCAGTGCATCCTGAACTTTCTAGGGAATTTATCAAACTTACTATCATACAATAGAACTTGATCGTTTACCTTGAATGTGTGCAACTCGATATATCGGTCTTGCCATGCCTTTTCACGCTTCTTTTGGACCTGCTGGTGAAATCCAACCAAAAATCGTTCTTCTTCAAGCTCATCCAACTATGTGAGCCTCTCCTCTAGGGCTCCATAATTTGTCATACTTGTGAACACTACTATGCGCAATAGGAGATTTGGTCCCGCGTTCAATTGTCCAAGTTTCACAACAACTTCAAAATCGTATTCTTGGAACACTAAATCCATCTGCAAATTCACCCCCTCAACACAAGCTTATTGACTAGGTACTTTAGCGTGGAGTGACCTATATACATCTTTAAGTGGCCTCCTAGCAAGTAGTGTTGGTACTTCTGGAGTGCATACACCATAGCTAGCCCCTCGCGCTCAGTGGTGGAATAATTCTTCTTTGCTTTGGATAATCTGTGGATTACGAACATGATAGGGTGATCCAAGCCTTCTTCGCCATCCTGCATCACTACTACCCCTAGCGCTATACACGACATGTCGACATGTACATGGAACTCTTTCTTCCAGTTCGGGAAGACTAGAATTGACGCAGTAACCATGTTTTCTTTCAATATATCTAGGATTTTATTACAGTCACCATTCCAACAGAACGTGACATCATTCTTCAACAATTTTTCCATCGGTGCAATGATCTGGGCATAGCCTTTGATAAACTTTTTGAAATATCCTGTATGTCCCAGAGTAGCGCGCAGCTGTTTCACACTTCTCGACGCTTCCAAGTTTAGAATCATTGTGATGTTCGCGAGGTCTACCATCAACCCTCGTCTACAAACCACATACCCCAATAGGTTCCCAAAAGGAACAAGAAACAGACACTTCTTGAGGTTGAGTGGGATTTGGTATCGTTGACAGGTATCCAACATCAAGCGCAAGCTCGCTACATGGTGCTTAACTAGCCCATATACATTCCAGTCATCAAAATAGACCTCCAAGAACTTATGAATATATTCCTTGAATGCCGCAACAACCACGCGTGAAAAGATAGTAGGAACATTCTTCAATCTAAACATCATGAAAGTATTTTGAAAGCAACTCCACTTAGTCGCGAAGGTTGTCTTGCTCCTATCCTCCAACGCGATTTTGATCTAGTGGTACCTTGAGAACCCATCAGTGAAAGAATAAGCTTCCTAACCACCTACATTTTCCAACACTTCATCCGTGAACGAAGTTGGGAAAGGATCATGCACATAGGCATCATTCAGCTTTCTGAGATCCACGCATATCCTTATCTCGTACTTCTACTTCTTCTCTTGCACCACCATCAGACTTACCCAATTGGATTCCTCCATAGGCTCAATGATCCCTGCTGCGAGCATTTTGTCTAGTTCTACACAGACCTTCTCCTTGTATTTCAGATTTAAGCGGTAAGGCCTCTGCTTAACTAGCTTCGCGTTAGTCTTTAACGTGATCTTCATCACTCCTATATCTCTGATTATTCCTTTCAAATTCGTAAACTTGGTTGAGAATAAGTCCTGATATTCACGGAGTAATTCAGTGACCTTATCCACCATCACATCGTACTAGTAGTCTTCGATCTTCACAAATTTGGGTTTTTCCTCTGTACCAATATTCACCTGCTTAGTTTTCATTGGCATGGTTATATCAGGGTTCTCAATCTGTGGTCCTTGAACCTCGCAATGGCCTTCTGTTTCTGGAATGTTAATATTTTGTGGATCCTCATCCTCGTCTTCAGTAGTTACATTATAAAATTCCTGAGTGTGACTCAATTGAGTAGCCCATTTAGGTTGAATCAGGTCAAAAGGCTCCTATGGTATCCTAAATATGGTTGCTTGCACCTCTTGTAGCGCTTCATCAATACTATCCCACCCATCCTCAAAACTGAAGGTCATCATGAATCCTTCGCGCAGAATATCCCATTCACCTGTCCCATGGTGGAGCTCTGTTTCTATATACCAGTTCATTGGTATAACATCTAGGGTATGACAGAACAAGTGCACCCACTTAGGTTGTGGCTTTTCTCCATAGGCCTGTGTCCACTTGGCCATATGCACACGTGGATCATCCTGCCTATCATACTTGTCTGTTAGTCGCACCTCAGGCTTCCCAAATCGTACTCACATCATTCTCCTACATTCGTGCCAATCATCAAAGCTTCCTATATGCATACCCCACCATCTTGTGGTCGTAGCGAGTAGTACCTAGTCCAAGGCCTAGAAGCGTTGCTTTTCTAGCACCTCCCTTTTGAATGCATCCAAGAAGGTATCTACCTCATTTAGACCATCATAAGTAGGAAGATCTCTTACTTCTATTGACACGCAGCGCAACGACTGAGTCATTATGTTGCAATTCAATGTAGTTACTTCGTGTAACCGATTCTGCCATCGTTCTACTTATTCATCATAATCTGAAGTGCAGGCACTCTCACATTCCCATGTAATCCATCCATCCGCGGTGGGATTCATCCAGTCTTGGTCTTGCGCTGTTATCTTGTAGATGTAGTCTAGATCATCGTCACTCTCATAGTCGCAGACCGGTTCCGTATAGCGAGATTCCTCAGCAAGATCTAGGGGTATTATTACGCGCAATGACGTCTTCTCAAAGATCCTCTTTCGCTTCTTTAGATTAATTACCCCATTCATATCAGTAGCCCAGTCAATTCCCAAGAGCGCGGGGTAGGGATTGCTGTTGTCAACAATCTCTATCACTTCAAAATCTTCCAGCGCACTCGCTCCCTCAATATCCACAGTTATTCCTTGCAACTGCCCCATGGGTATGATTTTCTGTCGATTCACCATTCTCAGCTGAATCGGAGACCATTGTAGCGCAGGTCTTCCCATTCGCTCCCATGTATGTTTTGGTAGAGCATTCGCATATGATCCCAAATCCAGAATGACTTGATCCATCTTGTATTCTTTGATCTACGCTGTAAGTCTCATTTCACGCCCTATCCTTGTTCTATGATTTCCGATCTTCTAGACTACGCGCAGTTATCCTGGTGCGGTCCCAGCACATCTGTTGATGAGTTCCTGTAACCCTTTCAAAGCCTTACTGTCGCGCAGTAACTTCATATAGGTTTCCAAGAAAGTTGTGAGCATGGAGGGATCCATTTCCAACTCAGGCTTATCATTGCTTCCTGACGTGGAGGCCTCAGCAAAGCTCTTCTTAGCGTCCGTGAAGGTTTCCCAAGCGCACTCCAAATCAAATTCAGCTTCTTTCACTAGGGCTTTGTGAACCAAGGTATTGTCTTCTGGTTGTTTCCCCTTGTCATCTCCCATCGTGATTCCAATTCATAGCACTATATTTATGTTTGAATCTTCTTCCTGTGGCTTAGACCTCATCATCTACAAGTTCTGAGTCAGGGGAGGTGGTAACGCTCCTTTGTCACAAATCCTAGCTATCAGCGTAGGACAATCTTCTTTCTCATGATCAAACAGTATGCAGTACTTGCATGAAGAACGTGTTGGATTAGTGCAATTACAAGCATAGTGTCCTGGCCCTCCACAATTGTAGCAAATCAACTGTCCACGACATCTACCAGGTCCTCCTCTACCTCTGCCTCTTCCACGCCCCTAAAAGCTTGTCCACGCCATTCATGTATTCTAGTCAAGGGGCTGCATTTCGACCTGAAATCTGTAGGTGGGCGTTCTATCCATCATCAATTCATAGCTCCTACATGTACGCTCATCATGTCCCACCAACCTATAAAAGTTACATAACAAATATTGCATATTTTATGTATACTTCTGTAATAAGTGGCAGTTATCCATGGCATGTTTTCCGGTTACTTGACAGATAGCGCACCACAAAGAAGGCATTGCGCTAGGTCCTGCTTGAGCTTTCGGCCTTAGAGGCATCGGTCCTCCTCCTACAAGGTAATTTGTAAAGACCGGGCAGTGGTATTTGTCATGACCCTAACTCTTGCATTTCACACACCATACTTCTTCATGCACTTCTGGTCAAACCGTCCTATCCTGCTTCAAGATTTGCATCTCAAGGCACATATTATTCATCTGTGCATGTATATGCCAAACTCCTAGATCGGGATCTTGCATCGGGGTCTCATGTAATCTCATCGAAATCTCTAGGGCCTCGCCTGAGTTGTTATATTCTTCTGCAACAACGTACTTCTTAGGTGTGGTAGTAGCGAAGCTACAAGCCACTCGCAATGTTGTCCATCTATCAAATTCATATTCACTTTGCGAATCGTACATTTCAACCTCTTATCTAGTTCCCGAGGCATCTCGTCTGGTAGGATCGTGATTTCTTTGAATCCAACAATCGATTACACTTCAGATTTAGGCCTGCTAAATTCCCTATTCAGTGTTGCTTTGATGTCTGCTACTCTCGCATTTGGGTTATCATTGGAGTACTTAATATACCAGGTCAACGCACAATTTTGCAAGGTGATAACCTATGTTTCTTTCTTTATATGGTCATTTGTAACACCTTGAGCTTCCCATACAGCCTCCACTACAAACCAGAATTGGTTTGGATCCTCATTTCCAAGCATTTAAATAAAGGAAACTTCATTGTGCTCACCATATTGAATCACAGTGGTGGTGGAGGTGGTACGGGTGAAGATGGAGGTGATGGAGGTGGAGTCGGTGGTGGTGAGGGCAAAGGTGGTATTCGTGGAAATCCTTGCCTTATCAGATGAATAACACTTCACGGAGATACTTTTGCAATCCCTTCCTCGTCCCCTCGCAGAGGTGAAATCAAGGAGCTATGCTCTGTACCCTTATTTCCCTCGTTTCTATAAATTCTTTTGCTTCACGTAGACCAGAACATCAAGATAACTGCATAACCCGTTTTTTTACACAATAGCATTTTAATCCAAGTATTCAAAGACTTTACATACTTACCTCACGGTCCTTTGAGAAAGCATCTCTTTGCCTCACTATAGTTTACTAAGGTGTCAACTACGAACTCAATAACAAATTCTCCTATAATACAATCGAACCAATGATCGACGACTCGTGCAATCTTGTCCTCTGATGCTTCCAACCTTCGTACTAGCTCTAGGGTCCACACAATAGGACTGTCAAGTTTCCACCTTCCTTGGCTATCTGCTAGCTTCGCGATCCACTCATATAGCTCAGTAGGGAAGGATGCAAAAAAGGTTTCATGGATCTCTGTATATAGGTAGCTATCTAACCACTGTTCTTTTGACAGTCGCGGGTTTCTTTTCCTGTGCTGCGAACTCGTGAATTCTTTTGTCCAACAGGCCTTCGATTTATTTCTTAGTTGGATTCCAATGATACGACATCACATATCTCTTATGCAAATTCCAATCCCGGCAATGGAACCATTTGTTGGCTTGAGGGTGCCTGACCCAAGTTCAACGTTAATTATCCAAACAAATCCCTACACTACTAGCCCTTTCGGCATCAGCTCACGGAGCGCAGACTGAAGTCTCACCCAAAGCAGTATGGGGGGATATTGGAACCAAGTTTCTGCACCCTTGAGATGGTTGTGATGTTGGATTTATTCCAACTATACCTGCCTTTGCGCAAGTGGCTTCTCTCTCTGCTCTATCCTTCAGTACCTTCACGAAGTGTTACAATCGACTTTCGTGCAGCCCTAACCAGGGGCTGCAATCCTTTCACGCTACTAGAGCAATGATCTATGCTGTCTCTCAACTAGGTTAAGTATCTTACTTATCTTATTAGCAGATCTTAGTTAGCTTCGCGTAAATAGATGTTCTTACTTGCGTTCACTTAACCAATATAGTTATACACATTCATGCATCATATAAGCATTAGAAGTGAAATTCATACCCAATATAACAGATGCATAAATAGGAAATAAATACGCAGAATGATAGAAAACTTCTCTTTATTAATGATTCCCAACAATTATAGACTCGACTCACCCTGTGCACTCAGCTGCAGGGGTCCACGCACTCAGCTGCAGACTACTAGGCCTCTGCACACTCAGTTGCAGAGCCTCTACCTACGCTACAACCCAAAACTTAAACTTACACTTCAGAGCTATCTTGCGTACATATTCATTGCTTAGACATTCTTGGCTTTTCTTCTAACTACTTATAGCTTAGCTCTATTTATACAATCCCATGGTCTGCAGACCATGGGTAGATCTCTACAGCTGACATTACATCAAAATTAGGGTGGACAACCCTATGACTCTTTAACAAATACGCACTCCACGCCCACAAAATGTGGAGTATTTACATTGGAATTACAAAATTGGACCAAAATATGGGCTCTAAGCCCCAAAACTGCCCTTGGGGAATCCCGTGCCCAACAAATCACATCAATCAAAGTGTATTTTTTATCTAAAGAAGTGGTTGGGACTTCATGAGGGAAAGGAAATCCTTCGTAAGAAGAGATTGATAAAATATTGGGATCCCTCATTCAAGATGTGGAATCTCATGATCAAATTCATGATACGTTTTTGCATGATTGCATCTATCCAAATGTTCAAGCTTCCACTCAACAATGTTGTTAGTCTTGAAAGATTCAAGAAAAAACATATCTCTAGATGGAATAAACTTATTTTTTACCTCATCTCAAAGATGATATGAATCAATTATATTTGAATACCTGAAGAATATGCACTTGTGACTTCTTGCATCAAGCTTGCTTCTTTGTTCCATAGGAATCAAGGCACAACAAGTCAAACCAAAGACCCTAATATTCCTTACTGAAGGAATGTGGCCATACCACATTTCATAAGGAGTCTTATTTCTAAAAGTGCAAGATGGACATATTTTTTTTCACATATACTGCACATAAAATTGCATTAGCCCAAAAAATCAACTTTACATTTTTTAAAAACATAATTGAGCAAACCATATTCAAGATAGCCATATTCATTCTTTCAGTTACACCATTTTGTTGAGGATTGTGTGGAACAAGAGATTGATGTTGAATCTGATGTGGGCAAACACAATTTTCAAATTCATTAGAAGTATATTTTTTTCCATTATCAATACAAAGGGACCCAATATGTGATTTTTCATCATTTTCAATCCATACATGAAAATATTTGAAAGATTCAAAAGCTTATGGTTTACTTTTCAAGAAATATACTCAACACATCTTAGTGTAATCATCAATAAAAGTCATCATATATTTATTTCCATTTGCATAAGGAATAGGCATCGGGGCACAGAAATCAGAATCAACCAGTGAAAGTTTTCTATGTGCTCTGGAAGTAGAATCATGAAATGGTTGTTCGCTATGTTTTCCTAGGATACAAGCATCACATTGCTTAAGCTTCTCAGGAATAGTTGGAAAGCCAGAAACACCATTCATTTTTAGTAAAAAAAGACTATCATAATTAATATCTCCAAATATTTCATGCCATAGAAGACTGGATGGCAATGTACCTTTATTTTGTTGAGAAAGGGTATGCAGAGTTTGTGCATGAGCATATGTTCCTTCCAACCTCAATAGTCTTTCCTCCTCTATTCCTGTCATGGCAACCATGTTGTTAGATGCTTTCCTTATTTCTAATTTTTCATCACACATATGAATAGAGTGGCCTTGTAGGAAAATGTGAACAAGGGAGTCATGATTTATCCATAGCTTTGGAAGGTATTGTACATCAAGTAGAAGAAAATCATGAAGTTTGGGAAGCTTAAGCCTGATGGTGCCAAGTCTTGAAGGCTTGAGACTTGATTTTCCTACAAAATATGTTGTACTATCTACCTTTTCGTTGAAATCTACAAAAATAATAATTGAAAAGCCATAAGGAAGGTTGAAAATGTATCAAGAAACCATGCATCTCTCCAAGAATAAAATGAAGTGTGAAACATATCTTCAGTTACTCTAACATCGCAATGAGTAACAATATATTGACAAAATTTAGGTGCTTAATGCTTTACCTTCATCTTCTTTATGGTTTCGATTGTCGTTGATTATCTCCCAAGTGATTATCCATGTTGTCGCATCATGTCCATCTCTATTGCAGTGAATGCATTGAAGATCAAGTATTTCTCCTTGATCGTGTTTACCTCCCCTACCTCTGAAATTATTTCTTTAACATTCTCTTCTACTACCACTTATTTTAAGAGAATCATGTGACTGATTCTTCCCTTTTTGAGCAAGGCACATTGCTTCTTCATGGGACTAGATTACTATCTTCCTCTTCCTTATTTTTTTTTCTCATTCTTCAAACTTCTCCAATAGGATGTCAAAAGTAATGGACTTGAGTTGCACACTAACTTGTGGGGATTCAACGTAATGAGAGTATTTAGGGTAGAGGGCTTTGGCAGAGGTTGTGAGAGGAATTTCCATCTTAACTCTAGTGGCATCTACATCATGCATGATGGCTCTAATTTTTTAGGCTAGGGTCAGGTGTTATTGTCTTTCAACTCAAGGTTGAAGAGTTTTACCATCAACTAGACAACCTCCAGTTTTGAGTGTGAGTCATGTAGATATTTCAACTTCTTCAATGCACCATAAGAATTTGTAATTTAAACTATATGATAACTCACCTCTTCACTTACAGAAGCAACAACCACCACATAGGATTTGATGTCTTTGTTCTCCCAAATGGTTGGATCCTTATTTGATGTAGGCTTGGTAGGTGAGTTGTCCTAATCTCCTTCACAAATTCCTTTTCCACAAGTCATTAAAATTGAGGGTATGCCTGATCTTTCTTGACCATTCTTTGAAGTTATGTTTGCTAGTTATTACTACGCCAGCTATGATATATGAAAGAATGCATTTTCAACAAGGCTATACCTCTCATACAATGACAGTGGTTCCCAAATAGTGTTAAGTATCACATGGTTCCCCTAAAAAATATTTTCAAAGGTAGGGTGATTCATGTGGGATTAGGTAGCTTGTTAAATTTGGATTTGATTATATGTTCTTACTGAGGTGATGCATGATATTAATATATTGATTGTTAGATCCGTGGGTTTAAAAGGGGAAATTCAACTTTTCCATCACTATAGATTCAATGCATTGAAGCTCAAAACCCTACCCCCTTCTAATCTAAATGGGTGTTGAACCATGTCGACTGAGATTTAGATAACACTGATTGGTTGAGTGTTTAATAAAAAAAGTGGTGGGATAGGAAGCTAATGTTGGGTGTGGAGTTTGATTATCTTCCTGATTGTTTAGAGGTTTTTTGTTTCAGTCGCGTTGGATCCTTGTTCCTAACGGGGTGATAACGTCACTCGTTTAATTGTCATCAAGGGGGTCCAAGGGAGGTGACAATGAATTTTATTATCCCCCCCCTAGGGGTTCAAGAGCAGCACCCCCGAAGCTAAAAATAGATGAAAATTTGCCTTGTAAAATATTGTAATTTCGTATTCAATCTGGTATGTTCATTAGGCAGATGATCTGACGGTAGAAGGTATGTTAATTTAGGGTTTTTTTTCCCTAGAAGGCACCCCCTCAGTTTATATGAGGGAATTGTATTGCGACTGTGGAATATTATTCTGAGTGAGAGAGATAGGAGACTATGTGAGAGAGAAGAGGAAATTATGGTGGATATGTTGTAGGGTGTATCTCTTCATTTTGTTGGATAAATAAAAGGAATTATTGGTTGTTTCTCCATGGACGTAGCCCAAATTGGGTGAACCACGTATATATGTGTCTCTTTTGTTTTATGCATTTATGTATTTGCATTTCCACAATATTGTGTGTACTTCATTGCTCCAGAAATTAATTTCTAACAACTGGTATCAGAGCCAGGTTTATTTGGCTAATAAACTCGCAGGAGAGAATGGTTCCTAGTTTGAGTGGGAGAAATGGTGGAAGAAGGTATGTTTAGTTTCAAGAAATTTATTTGTATCAGAAATATATGTACCTACCATTGAGTGGAAAATCAAATAAGTCGATTGTTAGTTCTTTGTAATTTCCCTAGGTTGAAGAGAGAAAATCATAGGTAACCACAAACCACTTGGAAGTTGGAATCTAGCCCTTCCAACTTTAGAGAGGGATCTCTCTATATGAAATATTCAATCACTTATATGTTAGGCTAAGTATGGTGCTCAGTTGGGTATAAGCTTTATAGGTTTTTTGGTAGGAAGCCTTAGACAGGTCCATAAGGCATGGAGTCATGTCAAGTTAATTATTTTTCTAGTGATAGGATGAAGAGAGAAGGGGTTTTATATAGGGGAAAGGTAGGAATTCTTGGTGGTTAAATCAAATTGATTCATTGTAGGAGGGTGAGTATAAGAAAAGTGGAAACAAAACATAGAGCATCAAAACTCTGGATGAATTCTAAATGTTGTTTTAAGAAGAAAACATAGATTGTTTGATAACCTAAATCAGAGCACCTTTAAAATGAATTCTAAGATAAATTTGGGTTCAACCAAAAATGAAGACATACATTTAAGATATGGAAATAAAATGAGGAAAACTTACAACATGAGATAATCACAACACCATCAAGAGCTGACATAGGAATCCCTGTAAATCACACCTTTGTCTTTCATTCACTCGAAAAATCAAGAAAATATAATATGCGCAGTGTTATATCTCCTCAAACCTAAACAACCCTTTGATTCATAACAATTACAACATAAATTGACTAAATGAGTCATTTCCCACCTCTGGGGACCGAATTCCTCAATAGGATTTTTTTTCTAGTCAATGCAATGAAAATAGAACTGTTTTATGAAAACTAGGGATTGTTTGACTAAATCTTTTTCAAATATATTTACATTAAATTCTCATTCCAAATCGAGCCTATGAGTCATTGGATGCCTCATTATATTTACCATGGTCACAAAAAAAATTAGTAGAGCTTTTTACTTGAATAACTTGGTCAAAATGATCACTGTGTGGAACCGCAGCGCCGGCGCTGCACAACATCCTAATTCAACATAAGCACAAAAATGTAGCAGCAAAGCATAGCGACTATATTTTTTGAATATCTCCTAAATGGTAAGTTGGATTGAGCTTTTTTTGAAAGAAATTTAATATCATTAGAACCCTTCTCCACACGAAGTTTGTGCCAAATCTGATTCCCGAGTCTCGTGAAAATCCAAAAATGCTTGTAGATTATGGTGGCTCATTTCTCGAAAACCATGAATAATTTTGACCTTAAATTAAGTGAGTTTATCCATCTCATCCCCATTCACCTACTATAAAATTTTCATGGAAAATAGGTATAGGGTTTAAGAGATATGGTGAAAATATGGTGACTGTGTGAAAGAGCAGTGCAAAAGCGCAACACTCCAAGCTTATACTATATTTGGCCATCATCTCACATGATGAGGGTACTGGGATGGCATGGAATGTTCCATGAAAATTTTCAGACCCATGAGAAATATTTTATGCCAAACACAAACCTCCAAACTTCAAAATCTCTTCTTGTAGCAAAAGCGCAACCACAATTGTGTAGCACATTGATGGTTGATGTTGCTTCGTTCACTCCCTGAGTTGATTGATGACTGGTACACGTGTGAAATGGTATGGACATCACCAAATTCCCCTCTAGAAACTTTCTTTCATCATTCAAATCTCCCAACTTACAAAATTCCACCTATAACAAAAGCGCAGCACTTGTGAAAGTGCAGCACTTGTGAAAGCGCAGTGCTTGTGAAAGCGCAATGAAACCTGTCCTCCATAGGTATTGATCAACAATGAGGTCTCTAAACAATATGCACAACTTAATAATGATGTTAACATTCCTGATACTCCTTTTATAACCCACAATCACCAAAAAGATGAAAAAATTCTTGGATAAGTGATTTGATCACTGACTTAGAAAAACACAACACCTATCTATGAGCACAACACCTGTCTACAAGAAAAACGCTTCCCCTGCCTCCTTTGCACAACAAACCTTTAGTGATGATCAATGTCGTTTCGATGGAAAAAAGAATGGATTTGTGGTGCATTTGGAAGTTAACCCAACATTTGAACTCCAAAGGTGGCTAAATTCAAATTTCAAGAATGATGATGACAAAATTTGAACCTCAATCATAAAACACAACAATTGTCAAAAGCGCAACGTTATCCTCCCAACTGTTGTACCAATGTGATGTCATGGAAAGTTGTGATTTGACATTCTAACTAACTCAAGTGACCCTACAAATTTGTGCCAATGATGAAAAGACATGACACCATGACCTTACTCTTGATTTTTTGGTGAAACATGAACCTAGACCCAATTAACTCAACCTCTAAGGATATTAGTGATTATTTTCATGATCCTTCACACTTTTTGACATAATTACATTCAATAATGAAACTTTTATTCTATACTAAGACCAATAGCTTGATCTCTACAAGATCATAGCAAGATCTATGCACACTTGCAAAAATAATTTGAAAGAAAAAACTTGTTTTTTGACTACTATAATTATAGGATACTAACACTGACAAGTATGACAGAAGCAGAATGGGAAATTCTCAACAGAAAGGAACAAGGAACAATACGGTTGTGTCTGACATCATTGGTGGCATTTAAAATTTCAAAATAAATGACAATAAAAGGTTTAAGGGTGACACTGGCCAAACTATATGAAAAACTCTCAGCCTCAAATAAGGTATTTCCTATGAAGCATCTATTTAATATGAAGATGTCAGAAGGCGGATTTGTTGCTGATCATTTAAATGAATTTAACATAGTTATAAATTAGTTAAGTTTTGTAGGGGTAAATTTTGATGATGAAGTTAGGGATATTTTATTTCTATGCCCATTTCCATAAATTTGGAATGGATTAGTTATGGCTATTAGTAACTCTGTATATGGATCTAGTACTTTAAAGTTTGATGATGGTGTTAGTGCCATCCTTAGCGAGGAAATGCGATGGAAAAGCTTCGGTGAGACATCAGGTAATGGTTTGACTGCAGAGACTAGTGGAATAAAAATGGAAAGAGGAAGGAGCTCAGGAAATTGTAGTAAGTCAAGAAAAGGCAAATCCAAATCCAGATCAAGGATACTAGAAATGTGGGAAAAAAGGACACCTGAAGAAATATTGCAAATGTTGGAAAGGAAAGGAAGGAGATGGACAACAAGAGAACAACCATGAAGTGAATGTGGCAGGTGATGTGCTACAAGATGCTTTGATTCTCTCATTAGAAAATGTTATTGATGCCTGGGTGGTTGTTTCAAGGGCTTCATTCCATGCTACACCTGATAGGAAAAATTTTCATCACTATCTTCAAGGAGATTTTGGACATGTTCGTTTGGGTGATGACAAACCTTATAAAATCATTAGAATGGGTAAGGTTTTTATAAAGAAACAAAATGGAAACCAATGGATATTGAAGGAGGTAAGACATGTTCCAAATTTGAAGAAAAATGTAATTTCAACAAGGCAGTTAGGTGGTGAAGGATGTGTAACTACATTCATAGACAAAACCTAGAAGGTTACTAAAGGAGCCCTAGTAATAGAAAAAAAAAAATTGGTACATTGTATTTATGCAATGGTATTTCTTATTATATTAATGCTTTGACCTACATAGGAGCAGATACGGCATTGTGGCATCATAGGCTCAGGCACATTAGTGAGAAAGGGATGAAAATTTTTCACTCAAGAAATTTGTTGCCATGTTTGAAGCATGTTGATTTGGATTGCTATGAAAATTGTGTTGACGGAAAATATAAGAGAGTCAGATTTATCAAAGTTGGGAAGGAAAAAAAGAGCAAAAAATTAGAGCTTGTGCATAGAGATGTATGAGGTTCTGCTCAAGTATCATCTCTGGATGGCTCTCATTATTATGTTACTTTTATTGATGATGTAACTATAAAAACATGGATTTATTGTATTTAGAATAAATCTGATGTATTTGATACTTTCAAGAAATGGAAATATTTGGTTGAGAATGAGGCAGGAAATAAGTTGAAGTATCTCAGATCAGACAATCGAGGTTAATATTGTAGAAAATATTTTGATAACTATTGTTCAAAACATGGAATTCGCATAGAGAAGACAGTTCTAGGAACACCATAGGGAAATGGTGTGTCAGAAAGGATGAATAGGACAATCATGGAGCGTGCAAGGTGCATGAGATTTCATGCAAGATTGTCCTTACAATTTTGGATAGATGTTGTAGATAATGTTGTTTAGCTAATAAACAGAGGGCCTTCAAGTTCCTTGGATGGTGGTATTTCAGAGGAGTCATGGACAGGTAAAAAGGTAAACTACTCATTTTTAAAGACTTTCGATTGTTAAGCCTTTGTCCACATCAATAAATAAAATAGAACAAAGCTTGAGGAAAAATCAAATAAAGGTACCTTTATTGGATATGGTGTAAATGAATTTGGTTATCACTTATATGATTATGAAAATTACAAAATCATTAGGAGTAGAGATGTCATATTCAATGAAAATGTATTGTATAAGGATCAAATGCAGGGAAAGAAACAGGAAAAATAAAACAAAGAATACGTAGTGCTTGAGGAGATCACATAAAAAGTAAAGGTGCTTGAAAATATTAATAATTAGCATCCACAACAAAATCATTAATCACAACAGCATCAGGCACCTCAAACACCTGAAAGTGGTGTTAGAAGATCTACCAATATAAGTAGACCCCCTAAACGATACTATCCTTCATTATATTATGTATTTTTGACTGATTCTGATGAACTGGAGAGATATAAAGAAGCAATTCAGGTAGAAACCAGGAAAAGGTGGGAGAAATCCATGGAAGAAGAGATGGACTCAATGCATAACCAGACTTGGGACTTAGTCAAGTTGTCTGCAGGTAAAACATCATTGCAAAATAAATGGGTTTACAAGTTGAATGAAGAAGATGGAGGTAAACAAAGGTATAAGTCTAGACTTGTCGTGAAGGGGTTTGCACAAAAGAAAGGTATAGACTTTGATGAATTTTTTTCTCCTATCATTAAAATGACTACAATCAAAACTATTTTAATTCTAGTGGCAGCAAAATATTTGCATCTTGAGAAGTTAAATGTAAAGGCAACCTTTCTCCATGGGGATTTAGAGGAAGATATATATATATATATATATATATATATATATATATATATATATATATATATATATATATATATATATGCAACAACCACAATGGTATGAGGTCAAAGGGAAGGAGAAGTTAGTGTGCAAATTGAAGAAGAGCTTGTATGGCTTAAAACAGGCTTCAAGGCAGTGGTATCTAAACTTTGATAGGTTTATGTTTGAATAAGGTTATACTAGATGTCACTCTAACCATTGTGTTTATCTTAAAAAGAAATATGATGGAAGCTATATTATATTGTTATTGTATGTAGATGACATGCTTGTTGTAGGGTCTAATATGCAGGAAATAAATGTGCTCAAAGGAAAATTGGCAAATTCATTTGCAATGAAGGATTTGGATGCTGCAAAACAAATCCTTGGTATGAGAATAACTGGAGACAGGAAAAATCACAAATTAACATTGTCTCAGAGTGAGTACATAAAAAAGGTATTGGAAATATTTAATATGCAAAATGCAAAACTAGTTAGTACACATTTGGCTAGCCATTTCAAACTAAGTAAGGATATGTGTCCCAAGACTCAGGAAGAGATGGATTATATGTGTAAAGTTCCATATGCATCAACAACTGTAAGCTTCATGTATGCAATAGTCTACACAAGGCCTGATATTGCACATGTCGTGGGAGTTGTAAGCATGTATATGGACAATGTAGGAAAAGAGAATTGGGTAGCAGTAAAATGGACTCTCAGGTATTTAAGAGGTGTCATAAATCAAACATTATGCTTTGGTGGTTCATACATTGCTCTATAGGGATATGTTGATGCAGATATGGTAGGTGGTAGAGATAATAGGAGGAGCACCACAGGGTATGTGTTTACTGTAGGTGGAACAACTATCAATTTGGTTTCAAAGCTTCAAAACATTGTTTCAATTTCAATAATGGAAGCAAAGTATGTTGCTACTATAGATTCTAGTAAAGAAATGAATTGGTTACAAAGGTTTATGGATGAATTGGGAAAGAAGCGGGAGATGGGAAGGTTATATAGTGACAATGAGAGTTCCATTCATCTTGTAAAGGACTCAACATTTCATTCCAAACCTAAACATATACATCTCAAGTACCATTTCATACAGTTAGTGTTGGAAGATGGACAGTTGAAGTTGGAAAAGATACACACTAGCCAGAATCCTGTAGACATGTTAACAAAAGTTGTAACCAGAGAGAAACTAAGATCATGCTCAGTTTCAAATGGTCTTGAAGTACAATGATGAAGATGAGAAACATCCAAGTTCAAAGTAGAAGCATTTTCCAACGAGTGAAGTAATGATGAAGTTTCTATAATTATTATCCAAGTGGGAGGTTGTTGGGTATGGAGCTTGATTATATTCTTGATTGTTCAAAGGTTTTTTGTTTTAGTCGCGTTGGATCCTTGTTCCTAACAGGGCAACAACGTCGCCCATTTAATCATTGTCATGGGGGTCCAGGGGAGGCAATGACAAATTTTACGAGCCTGCACCCCCCCCCCCCCTGGAAGGGGTTTGGGGACAATGCCCCCGAAGCTAAAAATAGATGAAAACTTGCCTTGTAAAATATTGTAATTTCATAGCCAATCTAGGTCATTCATTAGGAGGATGATCTGACGGTAGAAGTTATGTTAATTTAGGGATTTCTTCCCTAGAAGGAAGCCCCTCAGTTTATATGTGGGAATTATATTGCTCTTGTGGATTATTATTCTAAGCAAGAGAGAGAGAGAGGAGACTGTGTGAGGGAGAAGAGGAAATTACAACGGAACTGTTGTAGGTTGTATCTCTTCATTTTGTTGGATAATATAAAAGGAAGGACTTGTTGTTTCTCCATAGATGTAGCCCAAATTGGGTGAACCACGTATATCTGTGTCTCTCTCGTTTTATGTGTTTCTGTATTTATGTTTCCACAATATTTTGTGTATCTCATTGCTTCGTAAATTAATTTCTAACAATCAGCTTCATAATTCAAATAACCTGAGCTCTAGAAAACATGAAAAAATAGTCCAATAGAGGTATAGAATGAGGCAGGATGAAATTGAAATGGGCTACATGGACAACCTACCCTAAATTGCAAACTAACTCGCACATGACGAACTTGCTAAACTAGAGGACACAAAATGAATTAAGGCCATTAACATTTCCAAAAAAAAGAGATCAAAGCGATAGAATAAGGGAAAAGTGAGAATGGTGAACATGTGTGTTAAGGAAACGAGGATTTCTCTGCCATTACAATAGCAAAAATTAAAACAAGGAGACATTTCGTAAGGAGTCTATCAACCTCAAGATTGAGCACCGAGCCACCAAGAATAAACGCATTTTAGTAGAGGGATAGACTTTTCACAGACAAAGGAGTTACACTAAGTGGCATAGGTGTCTAAACTTAGCTCAAATACCATGCCAAACCAAGGTAACTAACAAAACTTGAATGAATTTCCATTAAACAACCCCACACATGTATATACAATGATGTTATGATCTTTGGTTTCAACTTCGAAGGTCCAAGGTCTCTTCTTATTCTAATGTTTCATATTTTCATATTTATAAAAATTTACAATTCCATCCAATCCCTAATGATTAGGTGTCTAACAACATTTTTTTCTTGGTTAATGTAAATAAGAAAATAAGCACTGTTGAAATAAGGACAAATTCTCATGAGAATCATAGTGAAGTTGGGCATTGGTTGATTCCTAAAACACCATTGAATGAAAAGGGTTGTCACATTTGGGGCATTAAGAGAGTTGGAGATGAAAAACACTTTCTCTTAAATTGTCCCCCATATGCATATATTAGATCTCAATTTCAAATGATTCATTACACTATCAAGCTTCCTGACCTTTTAATCCAACAAAATTATGATGATCTTGGAACACTTCTGTTAAGGGTTTTTTATGTTTATAGTGATATAATTTGTTAAGACCACAATTTCAAGTATGTCATAAGTTGTTGTTGTTGTTGTTTTTTTTTTTTTTTTTTTTTTTTTTTTTTTTGTCTAACGAAAAAAATGTAGTTTCATCCATTTCCAAACAAAATTCCATTTAGCATATGCACCCAAGAGATAGTGCATTCCTTAGGATATTTCACACATCTTATCACAACGTAGACTAGGAAAGCCCATCATGATATTACAAAAATCACTAGTCACAAAGACAGTTTAGAAATTTTAGAAAAAAAAACAACATACAATTGTTGTTCCAAACATGAATCACAGAAAAGTACAATGCAAAGCTTGGTATCGAAATCTTCCCTATGAGAATAGAGAGTGCTAAAAAATTGCATATATAAAAAAACACAGTGCTCAAAACATTGAAATCTAGAACATGTAACAACACATCTGATCTCTCAAAAAGTAAGTGCAAGCATGAGCCGAAACCATGTCTCATATAACTTGAACCTCATCCATTAAGGTATGTGGTAAAACTCGGAGTTGTCCTAACCTCGAAACTCAGTTACCTGCCAAAGCCCCCTATCTAGGAGAATGCATGTTATGCAACCAGCTCACAAAATAGAAGAAAAGATAGATCAACAACATCAAAATCAGCCTCTTCAAGGGAGCAACCTCCTTTACATTACACAAATGAACAGTTCTTGGATGATACAAATGAAAAAACTTCCTTTCTATATATAGGAGTCTAAGGGGTCACAATATAATCAAATCCAACATAACAATAATAATCTAAGGGCACAAAAATAACAATAGTGGGCATCTATGGGGCACAATAATAACAATATGGAGACAATACGGGCACAACAATAACAATAAGGGCTACAATGACAATAGTAGGGGAATCACTAGTATTATAGGGACCTAACATGACCCTCTCCTTAAAAAAAAAAAATTTCCTCAACGCTTGAGTAGTTTTGGATGCTTTTGTATAAAATTATCATCCTCCCATGTGGAATCTTCAGCAGGTGAGTTCTTCCACTCGATGAGATACTCCGAAATTGATCGATTTCGTAGCTGTCGAGTTCTTGTTTCTGTGACTGCTTCAGGTTCCAATATGATTTTTCCTTCCTCGTCATGTTCTGGCAATATTGTTTGAACTAGGAGCTTGTCACCTATAACCGTCTTTAAGCATGAAACATGGAAAACTGGGTGGACTCAGAAAGCTGCAGGAAGCTCCAATTTGTATGCCATAGTACCAATATTTTGCGACAACTGGTACAGAACACAATACTTTGGTGATAATTTATTATCCGTCTTAGCTTACTTGAGGGACATTTTTTTATATGGTTGTAACCGTAGAAATACTCAGTCACCTACATCAAAACTTATTTCGTTGTGATGTTGGTCTGCCTGTTGTTTCATTATATTCTGCGCCAAAGTGAGGTTATCCTTTAAGAGTTGGAGAAGTTATTGTTGATGCTTGATGTGATCTTCTACTACTTGAACCTTAAAATTTTCTCTTAAATATGATGTGATGGACGGTGGATGATATCCATAGAGTGCCATAAATGGGGTCATTTTTGTTGCAGTATGAAAGGAAGTGTTAAACCACCATTCAGCCAAAGGCAACCATTTGAGACATTGTGTCTATTTAACAGATATAAAACAACGTAGATATCCTTCCAAACATTTGTTTACTATCTTAGTTTTCCCATCACATTGAGGATGATAAGATGAGCTATAAGCTAACTGAGTAGCAATACAAGAAAATAATTTTGCCCAAAAATTTCCAGTGAAAATGGGATCTCTGTCGCTTACAATAATATTTGGGTTTCCATGTATATTTTTAATTGTTTCCATAAATGTAGTAGAAGCTTTACTGGCTTTAAATGGATGAGAGAATGCACAAAAGTGTGCATACTTGGTAAGTTTTTCAACTACCACCATGATGACACTATTTCCTTCAAACTTGGGTAAACCTGTGATAAAATCCAATGAAACCTCCTCCCAACGTTGGCTTGGAATGGATAAAGGTTGTAATAGACCTAGGGTTCTAATTGTTTCAACTTTATTTTGTTGGTAAACCAAACATTCTATCACAAACTTTTGAATATCAGATTTAAGGTCATCCCAAAAAAAATTCCTTCTTAACCCTGTGTTAACTTTTTAAAAATTCTGAGTGCCCTCTAAGGGAGAGGTGTGCAATTCCATAAGAACATTTTGTTTGAGTTGAGAATTCTTACATAGGTATAAGCGATCATTGTACCATAACGAATCATTTTTCGAGCTAAATGTATCAGATGTACTAGGATCTTGTTGTATCTTTTGAATGAGTGCCCACATTTCTTCGTCATTCTTCCATTCATCCCTTCCTTCATTTATCCAATCTGGTTGGATAATATAAATGGCGCAAAGAAATGATTCTGCGTGCTCATCCTTTCTTGAGAGTGCATTTTCCACAACATTTTTCTTCCCTTTTTTGTAGATGATTTCAAAGTCATAACTCAACATCTTTGTGACCCATTTTTGCTTCTCTTCTGAAGATAATCTTTGTTCTAAAAAGTATTTAAGCCTATCATGATCCATTTTTACATTGAAGTGTCTTCCCATTAGGTAGGGTCACCATTTCTTAAGTGCATGTAGTATTGCCAACACTTTCTTCTCATAAATAGCCTTGTGTAAATATTTTCCTTTGATTGGACGAATTTTGAAAGAAATGGGTCTTTCTTCTTGCATTAAAACAATGTCAATTCCATTTCTTGAGGCATCACATTCCACAATAAAGGTTTTTGCGAAGTCTGGCATAGCTAAGATCGGTGCTTGGCACATTGCCTCTTTAAGATGTTCAAAGGCCTTTGTTGTTTCTCGAGTCCATGAAAATGAATCTTTCTTCAATAATTTTGTTAGAGGTGCTGCTATTCTCCCATAATTCTTAACAAACTTGCGATAATACCCTATCAACCCAAGAAATCCTCACAGATGCTTTATGGATGTGGGGATTTCCATTCCTTAATGGCTTTAATTTTTCTAGGGTCTACCTTAACACCTTCATGAGATACAATATGACCCAAATATTCCACCTCTTATACTCCAAAGAAACATTTGGAGCTTTTTGCATTTAATTGTTTCTCCTCCAATAGTTTGAGCACCTTATCAACATGTTGAACATGATCCTTCCAAGACATGCTATATATTAGTATACCATCAAAAAATACTAACACGTGTTTTCTAAGGAAGGATTTGAAAATGGAATTCATCAAACCTTGAAATGTAGAAAGTGCATTGGTAAGGCCAAAAGGCATGAGAAAAAATTCATAATGACCCTCATGAGTTCTAAATCTTGTTTTCGGAATGTCTTTAGCCTTCATTCTGATTTGATGATATCCTGAACGAAGATAAAACTTGGTGAAGTAAATTGATCCATGCAATTCATCAATGATAGGAATGGAAAATTTATCTTTAATAGTGAGCTTTTTGAGCTCCCTATAATCCGGACACATGCACCATGATCCATCCTTCTTGTGCACCAATACTACTAGAGAAGATAAAGAAATTTGACTATGTTGAATTATAGCAGCCTCTAGCATTTCTACAACCATACATTCAATTTCACTCTTTTGGGCATAGGGATATCTGTAACGCCTGATGTTTGGAGGAACACTTACTGGAATTAAATGAATAGCATGATCATGATCACAAATAGGTGGGAGGCCTTTGGGAGTCTCAAATACCTTGGAATGATTGTCCAAGACTTTTTGGAGATCTGGAGAAATATATGATTTCGATGTGGGAACCTCTAGTGAACATAATTGTGCAATTGCACCATGTTGTTCTTTCTTTAGAAGAATTGTCATTCAGTTATAGCTGATTATCTTTCCTGGTTTCCCTGCGATACCCCTTAATTCAACTTTCCTTTCCTTCCAAAAAAAAATCATGAAAAGTTCTTGAAAATTAAAAGCTATTGTACCCAAAGAGTGTAGCCATTGGACTCCTAGTACAACATTAGCACCACCCATTGGAATGTAAATCATTGGGCTATTCAATACATATTCTCCCATGGATAGCTTGATATTATGGCACTTTCCAAAGAAATTTATGGTTCCTCCACTTTCAACCATCACTTGACACTATGGTGTTGGATATAGGAAGCAATTCAGTTCCTTGGCTATCTTACAATGAATAAAATTATGGGTACTACCCAAATCATTCAACACTATTACCTTTTTCTTCTTGATATGTCCTTCTATATTGGTAGTTTGAGGAGTGGTAATTCCAACCAATGCATTACAAGATATGGCCAGATTCATTTCTTCTTTATTTAGGGCTTGTTCCTCGTGTATATCCTCTTCTTTTGAAGTTTCTTGTTCATTTTCTTCCTCCTCTTCACAGTCTATGTAAAATAATTTCTTCTCAATGCAATTTTGACCTTTAGTGTATTCGCTACCACAACTGTAACAAAGCCCTTTTTCTCCTTTTTCTTCCAATTGTTGTGGTTTCAACCTTGTAGGTTGTGGAAGGCTAGGGGAAACAACACTTCCATCTTTATAGTTGTGAGTAATAGGATTCCTTCTTGCCATAATTTTTCTTTCCATTTTTCTTGCCAACCTGAATGCCTTCTCTAATGAATCAAGTTCCCAAAGGTGAGCCTCATATTGGATGTTATCCTTTAAATTCCCTATGAAGACATCAATCCTATGCTCCCCTAGAATATCTTTTGCCCTTATATTCAATTTTTAGAAGTCCTCAATGTGATCCATCATTGAATCCTTTTGGTTGAGATTTATCAATTGGCTAAAAAATGTGTTGCTTTTTGTATCCTCATAATGTGCTATCATTTCTTCCGTAAAAATTGCCCAAGCGACAATTTGGTTACAAGAGAAAAGCCATCGATACCATACAAACTAATTTGGTTCCAAATAGAAAGTTGCAATGCGTACCTTTTGCGTGTTTTTCACATTATGGAGATCGAAATATTGCTCCATTTGTAGTATCCATGTTATGGGATCCTTGCCATCAAACTTCCTCATATCGATATTTGGAACATGGTGGGTCTTCAATCCAATGTTAGAGTCTATGAAATCATGATTAACATTTATTTTGTTCTCATTATGAGTTTCCTCTACTACCTTTTAGCCATTAGGAAGAATTTCTTGCAGCAACTTTGCCAAACGTCCTTTCAAACCTTCCATGTCTTTCTTGAAATCTTCAATGTTTGCTTCTAAACCATCCATCTTAGCTTCCACGCCTTTCTTTAAACCATCCATATTAGCTTCCAAGCCTTTATTTAAACCATCCATCTTAGCTTCCATGCCATCCATCTTAGCTTCCACACCTTTCTTTAAACCATCCATTTTAGCTTCGATTACTTTTTGTGAGAGTGAATTTTGTTGCACTTGGTGTCGTAATTTTGATATATCATGTTGCATTTCTTCCTCTTCTTCATGAGTCATGCTAGAGCTTTCTTCGATTTTCTTCGGGGCATCAATTAATGATAATTATGCTTCACTATGCCCTTTGAATTCCTTCAAACTAATTTTTCAAACCAAACTTATGCAAAATTTAAATAAAAAACTACAGAAATTTTTTCACTTTGTAGGAGCTCGATATTGAATCTGTTGTATCTCTGTAATTGTGGTTCTACAAGGTCTGAAATTTCGTCTTGTGGTAGCCCTCTGAGTCCTCTTTCCAACCCCACAAGTCTGATCAAGATTTTATTCTCCAAGGAAGAGTTATGTCAAAACTCCCACGATGATCTGATTATAGACTAGTTCAGTAGAGCGAATTTGTACGAAGTGCCACATGTAATTGTTTCGACCTTAGGTCCTGGAACTGATACACAGAAAACTATAGGTCATCCTCTTTCTGTAACTTGTTATGAAATTTCAATCTGATTCTCAGATTGAAAGTTATGATGATTTTCCCCAGGTCACTTGTTTGAGATATAATTCAGGAGCCTACAAAAACCCTAACTTCCTTAGATCATATCTCAGGAAAATATAGCGAGACAAGATCTGTTTGAAGAAGAGAAACCCTAGAATCCAGACCTCTGATACCAATTATTATGCAACCATCTCACAAAATAGAAGAAAATATAGATCAACGACTTCAATATTAGCCTCTTCAAGGGGACAACCTCCATTACATTACAGAAATGAACAATTCTTGGATGATACAAATGACAAAACCTCCTTTCTATATATAGGAGTTTAAGGGGTCACAATATAATCAAAGCCAACATAACAATAATAATATAAGGGCACAACAATAATGATAGTGGGCTTCTATAGGGCACAATAATAACAATATGGGGACAATAGGGGCACAATAATAACAATAAGGGCTACAATGACAGTAGTAATGGGGAATCACTAGTATTATAGGGACATAACAATTCCTTCCTTAGAAAGCATGTTGGCTTCCTAGTCCTTTTCCTTGTAGATGTCCTACAAGAGAAGTGTGTAAAATAAAGACTCAATCTTTGAATATCCTCCACAATGTTAACCAGATGTATGTTCCTGCAATGTTTTACAACATTAACCCAATTAATCACCAATAAGGAGTCACCATATATTTGAATCATATCATAACCCTTCTCAACAACAAAAGCAATCTATGATCTGCATGCAAGTATTTCAGCCCTATTATTTGTACCAACCCCCATTCCAAATTTTACATGAAAAGTATGATGCTCAGACAAGTTAAGAATAAAACCCCCTCCTTCTTGGTCTCTTGCCCCTTGAGAAGCCCTATTGAAGTATCCACAAGGCATTGATTTGTCTAGTGATTCCTCAGTTATAGGTCTAATCATCAGTGATTATTTTACTTGTGGATAGTGCTTGAGTATAGCTAGGCCCTCATGAACAATTTCCATTGGGAAACATGAGAGACCCTGAAAAATTTCCCTATTGCGCGTGAGCCAGAATCCCCAACAAACAATAAGAGTGTTGGGTCCCTATAATACTAGTGATTACCCCATTAATATTGTAGTTATACCCCTTATTTATATTGTTGTGCCCCTATTACCCACATATTGTTATTTCTGTGCCCCATAGAATCCCTCTATTATTATTTTTGTGGCTTTATATTATTATTGTTAGGTCGGCTGGATTATATTGTGACTCCTTAGACTCCTATATATAGAAAGGAGGTTTTGTCATTTGTATCATCCAAGAATTGTTCATTTATGTAATGTAAAGGAGGTTTCCCCCTCGAAGAGGCTGAATTCTAAGGCGTTGATCTTTCTTTTCTATCTTTTCTTGAGCTGGTTTCATAACATTTGGTATCAGAGCTTTGGATTCTAGGGTTTCGCTGCTCCAAACAGGTCATAGTGGCATTTTCGCTATAACTTTTTTTCTGTAACGTTTCAGAAATCGCAAAAAAACCCCATTTGAGAAGAAATCGCGCTGAACCTTGGGTCCGAATTTCAGTGTTTTTCGCGCGATATTTTCAGATATATGATCTGAGGAAGTTGGTCTTTTTGCAGACTCCTGAATTACACTCAAAACAGGTGACCTGGGGAAAATCGTCATAACTTTCTTTCTGAGCATCGGATTGAAATTTCGTAAGAAGTTACAGAAAGAGGACGGACTGTAGTTTTCTTTTATATATTTTTCAGAGTCAAAGGTTGAAACAGTGACACGTGGCACGTCGTACAAGTTCGCTCTACTGAACTAGTCTATAATCAAGTCACTGTGGGAGATTTCGCATAACTCTTCCTTGGAGAATCCAATTTGGGTCAGACTTGTGGCATTGGAAAGAGGACACAGAGGGCCACTACAGGTCACAAATTTAGAACTAGATAATCAGAAAGTACAGAGATACATCGGAGGCAATATCGAGCTCCTACAAAGTGAAAAAAGGTGTGTAGATTTTCTTTAATTTTTGCTTAAGCTTGGTTTGAAAATTTATTTTGAAGGAATTCAAAGGGCATATTAGAGAATTATTATCGATAACTAATTCCCCGAGGAAAGAAAATGCAAACACCTAGTAAGGAGCCTGAAAGCTCTAGCATGACTCATGAAGAAGAAGAAGAAATGCTATATGATATATCAAAATTACAAGAACAAGTGCAACGAGTGTCACTTGCACAAAAAGCAACAGAATCTCAAATGGATGGTTTAAGGAAAGATGTAGAAGCTAAGATGGACGGTTTAAAGAAAGGTGTAGAAGCTAAGATGGATGGCATGGAAGCTAAGGTGAATGGCATGGACGCTAAAATTGATGGCATGGATGATAAGATGGATAAGTTGCTACAAGAAATGGTCACTAAGGGTGAAAGAGTACTAAAGGAAACTCATGATGAGAACAAAAGAAATGTTAATCATGATTCCATAGACTCTAATGTTGGATCGAAGACTCACCATGTTCCAAAAATCGATATGAGGAAGTTTGATGGCAAGGATCCCGCCACATGGATATTACAGATGGAGCAATTCTTCGATCTCAATAATGTGCAAAACACACAAAAGGTACGTATGGCAACTTTATATTTGGAACCAAATCAGTTTGTATGGTATCAATGGCTTTGTTCTCGTAAACAGTTTATCACTTGGGCAATTTTTACGGAAGAATTGATAGCACATTATGAGGATACAAAAAGCAACACTTTTTTTAGCCAATTGATAAGTCTCAAACAAAAGGG
The DNA here is from genome assembly GCA_031772625.1 of Pinus tabuliformis. Taxonomy (NCBI): domain Eukaryota; kingdom Viridiplantae; phylum Streptophyta; class Pinopsida; order Pinales; family Pinaceae; genus Pinus; species Pinus tabuliformis. Next base: position 65,130,841 of record CM062820.1, read on the forward strand.
TTCAATAATGGAGCACATTGAGGAGTTCCAAAAATTGAACATAAGGGTAAAAGATATTCCAGAGGAGCATAGGATTGATGTGTTCATAGGGTCTTTAAAGGATAATATCCAACATGATGTGCGCCTTTGGGAACCTGATTCATTAGAGAAGGCATTCAGGTTAGCAAGAAAAATGGAAAGCAAAATTATGGCAACTAGGAAGCATACCATTCACAACTATAAAGACGGAAGTGTTGTTGCCCATAGTCTTCCACAACCTACAAGGTTGACACCACAACAATTGGAAGAAAAAAGAGCAAAAGGGCTTTGTTACAATTGTGATAGCAAATACACAAAAGGTCATAAGTGTGCTGAGAAGAAATTATTCTACATAGATTGTGAAGAGGAAGAAGAAAAGGAGCAAGAAAGGTCAAAAGAAGAGGATATATTCCAGGAACAAAGCCTAGATGAAGAACAAATAAATCCGACCATATCTTGTAATGCATTGGCGGGAATTACCACTCCTCAAACCATCAAGATAGAAGGACAAATCAAGAAGAAAAAGGTAATAGTGTTGATTGATTCAGGAAGCACCCACAATTTTATTCATTGTAGGGTAGCAAAAGAATTGAATTGCTTCCTATATCCAGCACCAGAGTGTCAAGTGATGATTGCAAATGGAGGAACAATAAATTGTTCTGGAAAGTGCCATAATATCAAGCTATCCATGGGAGAATATGTATTGACTAGCCCAATGCTTTCCATTCCAATGGGAGGTGCTGATGTTGTACTAGGAGTCCAATGGCTACAATCCTTGGGTACAATAGCTTTTAATTTTCAAGAACTTTTCATGAAATTTTCTGTGGAAGGAAAGGAAGTTGAATTAAGGGGTATTGCAGGGAAACCAGGAAAGATAATCAGCTCTAATGGCATGACAAAGCTTCTAAAAAAGGAGCAAAGAGGTGTAATTGCACAATTATGTTCGCTAGATGTTTCCACATTGGAATCATCTATTTCTCCAGATCTCCAAAAAGTCCTGGACAATCATTCCAAGGTATTTGAGACTCCCAAAGGTCTCCCACCTATGCGTGATCATGATCATGCTATTCATCTGATTCCAGGAAGTGTTCCTCCAAACATCAGGCCGTACAGATATCCATATGTCCAAAAAAGTGAAATTGAACGTATGGTTGCAGAAATGCTAGAGGCTGGTATAATTCAACCGAGTCAAAGTTCTTTCTCAGCTCCAGTAGTATTGGTGCACAAGAAGGATGGATCATGGCGCATGTGTCCAGATTATAGGGAGCTCAACAAGCTCACTATTAAAGATAAGTTCCCCATTCCTGTCATTGATGAATTACTGGATGAATTGCATGGATCAATTTACTTCACCAAGTTGGATCTTCGTTCGGGATATCATCAAATCAGAATGAAGATTGAAGACATTCCGAAAACGGCATTTAGAACTCATGAGGGTCATTATGAATTTTTGGTCATGCCTTTTGGCCTTACCAATGCACCTTCAACATTTCAAGGTTTGATGAATTCAATTTTCAAACCATTCCTTAGAAAATTTGTGTTAGTATTTTTTGATGATATACTAATCTACAGCAAGTCTTGGAAGGATCATGTTGAACATGTTGACAAGGTGCTACAACTATTGGAGGAGAAACAATTATATGCAAAAAGATCCAAATGTTTCTTTGGAGTCCAGGAGGTGGAATATTTGGGTCATATTGTATCTCATGAAGGAGTTAAGGTAGACCCTAGCAAAATTAAAGCCATTAAGGAATGGAAAATCCCCACATCCATAAAGCATCTGCGAGGATTTCTTGGGTTGACAGGGTATTATCGCAAGTTTGTTAAGAATTATGGGAGAATAGCAGCACCTCTAACAACATTATTGAAGAAAGATTCATTTTCATGGACTCCGGAAGCAACAAAGGCCTTTAAACATCTTAAGAGGCAATGTGCCAAGCACCAGTCTTAGCTACACCGGACTTCACAAAAACCTTTATTGTGGAATGTGATGCTTCAGGAAATGGAATTGGTGCTGTTCTAATGCAAGATGAAAGACCCATTGCTTTTGAAAGTCGTCCAATCAAGGGAAAGTTTTTAAGCAAAGCTATTTATGAGAAGGAAATGTTGGCAATACTCCATGCACTTAAGAAATGGCGACCCTACCTAATGGGAAGACACTTCAAGGTAAAAACGGATCATGATAGCCTTAAATACTTTTTAGAACAAAGATTATCCTCTGAAGAGCAACAAAAGTGGGTCACAAAGATGTTGGGTTATGACTTTGAAATCATCTACAAAAAAGGGAAGCAAAATGTGGTGGCAGATGCACTCTCAAGAAAGGATGAGGATATGGAAGCATTGTTGTGTGCCATTTCTATTATCCAACCAGATTGGATAAACGAAGCAAAGGAGGAATGGAAGAATGACGAAGAAGTGTGGGCACTTATTCGAAAGCTACAACAAGATTCAAGTACTTCTGATACATTTAGCTGGAAAAATGATTCGTTATGGTACAAAGATCGCTTATACCTCTGTAAGAATTCCCAGCTAAAACAAAAGATTCTTATGGAATTGCACACTTCTCCCTTAGGAGGGCACTCAGGATTTTTAAAAACTTACCACAGGGTTAAGAAGGAATTTTTTTGGGATGGCCTTAAATCAGATATTCAAAAGTTTGTGGCGGAATGTTTGGTTTGCCAACAAAATAAAGTTGAAACAATTAAGACACCGGGTCTATTACAACCTTTATCCATTCCAAGCCAACGTTGGGAGGAGGTTTCAATGGATTTTATCACAGGTTTACCCAAGTCTGAGGGAAAGAGTGTCATCATGGTGGTAGTTGACAGACTTACCAAGTATGCACACTTTTGTGCATTATCACATCCATTTAAAGCCAGTACAGTTTCTACTGCATTTATGGAAACAGTTCAAAAGCTACATGGAAACCCAAAGATTATTGTAAGTGACAGAGATCCCATTTTCACTGGAAATTTTTGGACAGAATTATTTTCTTGTCTTGGTACTCAGTTAGCTCATAGCTCATCTTATCATCCTCAATCTGATGGGCAAACTGAGATAGTAAACAAATGTTTGGAAGGATATCTTCGTTGCTTTGTATCTGATAAACAGACACAATGGGTCAAATGGTTGCCTCTGGCTGAATGGTGGTATAACACTTCCTTCCATACAGCAACAAAAATGACCCCATTTATGGCACTTTATGGGTACCAACCACCATCAATCACATCATATTTAAGAGAAAATTCTAAGGTTCAGGCAGTGGAACATCACATCGAACATCAACAACAAGTCCTCCAACTCTTAAAGGATAACCTCGTGTTGGCACAAAATAGAATGAAACAACAGGCAGATCAACATCGCAGTGAAAGAAGTTTTGATGTAGGTGATTGGGTATTCCTACGGCTACAACCATATAAGCAAATGTCCCTAAAGCAAGCTAAGAAGGATAATAAATTATCACCAAAGTATTATGGTCCGTACAAGGTGTTGGAAAAGATTGGTACTATGGCATACAAATTGGAGCTTCCTGCAGCTTCTCGATTGCACCCAGTTTTCCATGTTTCATGTTTAAAGAAGGTTATAGGCGACAAGCTCCCAGTTCAAACAATATTGCCAGAACTTGACGAGGAAGGAAAAATTATATTGGAACCGGAAGCAGTCACAGAAACAAGAACTCGGCAACTACGAAATCGATCAATTTCAGAGTATCTTATCAAGTGGAAGAACTTATCCGCTGAAGATTCCACATGGGAGGATGAGAATTTTATGCAGAAGTATCCAGAACTGCTCAAGCGTTGAGGACAACACTTTTTTTGAAGGAGAGGGGCATGTTGGGTCCCTATAATACTAGTGATTACCCCATTACTATTGTAGTTATACCCCTTATTTATATTGTTGTGCCCCTATTACCCACATATTGTTATTTCTGTGCCCCATAGAATCCCTCTATTATTATTTTTGTGGCTTTATATTATTATTGTTAGGTCGGCTGGATTATATTGTGACTCCTTAGACTCCTATATATATAAAGGAGGTTTTGTCATTTGTATCATCCAAGAATTGTTCATTTATGTAATGTAAAGGAGGTTGCCCCCTCGAAGAGGCTGAATTCTAAGGCGTTGATCTTTCTTTTCTATCTTTTCTTGAGCTGGTTTCATAACAAAGAGGAAGAGCATTTATCACTCTGTTTGTCGTTCCCGAGTCTATCTTAGCCATGAACCTGTAAAATTTGGCCCATCCCACCTGCATTGTAAACCAAGACTTGTTTTGCAATCATTCTGTTGTCACCTCTGAAAAGAGAGTTGCAATTGTACAAAGAGGGCAAAAGAATAGAGATTTTGTTGTGTTTTCCAAATTGGAGATTAAAGGAAGAAGAACAGGTGCAGTTTAAATCGTTTTGGAGAAATTTCCATATTCTCTTAAAACTATTTCTTTCACAAACCCCATTCTTTCCTTTACTTTTTAAACTCTAGCCGCAGTGACCCATTTTTAACTCTAGCTAAAATCCCTTTGTATTTCCAACTCTAGCTGTGTTTCCCCATTCCCCTTTGAAATATCTTAAAAACATTCATAAAACATACCAAAGGCCTTTTAAAAGGCTGGGACCCGCAAAAATTTATTGCTATTAGCCCATTTTCCTTTGTCATACATATCCGCTCATCTCCCTTTTCCTTTTGTGATTGCGATATCGCATATTGCAAAGTTTCCCGTCCGTCCCAATAAAGTTCTTCCCCCTTGCTGATTGCGATATCGAAAATTTTCCGCTGATATCGCATATCGCAAATTCCAAGTCAATTGTTGTATCTAAGTCCCTTCTCCGCCTGCCAATTGCAATAAGGTCCTCCCTACCGATCGTGATATTTCCACCTTCTCGCCGATTGTGATAAGGTCCTCTCTGCCAATCGTGATAAATCCTCCCCCCCCCCCGATTGCGACATCGCATTCAGGGATCACACAAAACATAACTCTCTCCTCTATTGAACCCACTTCCGACTTACGATTGCAATGGAACCGAAACGTTATGTATTATGGTTTTGAGAAATTTCAGGTCCTTCATATTGGGAAATCACCATAAAATCAGTGTTAAAGCCCTTATTCGCTTTCCAATGGCGATATACGAGTCTTGGTTCCAGATATGATATTTTATGTGTGTCATGCTATATTGAAGTTTCGCATCCGGACAATTGGCAATCACTACGAAATATGGTAGAAATGCCCTCTCCTGTATTGTGATTGTGATACTAACAGGCCCGGATCAACGACCCAAATTGAATTGGCCCAGATCAACGAACATTAAAACGTCTATTTCACTTCCTCTCAGAGGGATGACGAGGGTATTTTTCAGCGTATATCTAGCAGCTCGGTCATCAAACAAAATACAGAGTAAATGAATACATAGGGACTTAGGAAGACTTAATGCCTCGGCATGGAGCTCCACTCAATCATAAATGAAAAGGACTGTCTGGACAAACTCTGTTGTTGCTATGTGACAAGCAAATAAATTTGATCGCTACCAGCTCGAGAGAGTGGAGAATTTGGACAGTTAAAGAGAAAGTGACAGGCACCAGCCGAACAACAAGAAAGACACATCATGGCAGAGACACAACGTGACCAAAGGCCATAACAAGAAAAGTTGGGAGATATTTTCTTCACCATCAGTCAATCTTCCTTATATTTTTCTGTATTTCTTACATTTGAAATAAAGGAATCAAATCTCGATAGCAATCATTTTGGGCAGTAGAGCTATCATAGGTTAAGGCAACTAGTCAATTGGACAACTAGCCCTTGGCTGAGATATTTTTGTAAATGTGGATTCAAAACCCCCTTCTCTGTATAAATAAGGGGGAGAAACAACTTAATCTCGGGTTCCAGAATTTTTCACCTGAGTGGTCCTAATTCTTGGGTTCCATTTTGGTTCTAATTTCTTGTTCATGAGGGATCAGAGCGATGAATGGTGAATGTGATGGACTGGTTATTTGGACCCTTCAAGAATTAACGAAACTCTTTGATGATTCAAATCATGGCAATGTGCAATATGCTTTCCCCTCTGTAAATCTCATTTCATATATATTTTTCCTTCTTGAAATAATGTAATGAAGTTGTCGGTTTCTCCCTTGTTCATGATTGCATATTTGTTACTAAGTAGCGCTGATACCTGTGGTAGCTACAAATTTACTTAAGTACCTATATTGTGCACATATGTGCTTATGCTTTTAGTGACAAATAATCCCATGAGCTATATGGCATGAAACCTTCATTTGTGCTCCAATGTTTCTACCATTCCACCTCTTCAATCGTCCATACCTCTACCAGGACATTGTTGCTTAGGATTCTGTTACAGCCCTATGCATTGAATCCCCTCCTTTCTCTCCTCCTCTTCACCTTTACTGCAACTGCAATATTAAGCTACCTGTTGTTGTGCTTTGACCACCAGAACAAGGCATTTCTCTTTGAGGTTGGCTTGATTTACCCCGTGAACATTTGGGTCAATGTATTGGCTTAAGTTTACCTTCATGAAGGCTAATTGAACCAAGCCCCACTATTTATTATCTTTTAAACTTTGTGACAATTAGAGTGCAACCAAAAACCCACATTGATAATATTCCATGCACTCCTCTCTTTAATATGTCCTAGGCACTGGTCTACAATCAACCCAGAGGTTGTCTCTAGGAAGCTTTCTTTGTCTCCCGAAGCACTTGTGCTACAAGTGTTGTTAAAAGCGACAACATATTTCTAGCACCATTGTTGGGGAACGGATTAGAATATTTTTCCCTAGGTACAACAAAATTTTTATATTCTCTCTATTAGGTGATCAAGGGAAGTGTGGGTTGAAGATCTCTCACCTTGGCGACTGCATTGTTTCAATTTTATGGTAAACATCCTGACAACTCCATTGTGCATATCTCTATTTGATCGCCCTAGATTTTAAGCAGCCTCATACTCAGTCTAATGCTAAAGTAGCCGAAAACTTTCCCTACCTTTGAAACTGAGATCACTCACCTAAGGGGTTTTCAAAAGGTCCATTCATGCATTCCTGGCCAACCAATTTTCCCCGCTGAATTTTTCTTCTATTGCTGGTTATCCCAATCATGTCCCTTTGTTTCATGAATGGAATACCTATTGTTTAGTCAATTTAATGTTCTTAAATTGTCATCATAAATTATCGACCAGGGCAGGTAAACTGATGAAGCACAAGTGCACTATATGTGCTAGAAGTTATTTTATGTCGTTAAGATGTTTATGTTATTGTTAAAGTCTAAATTAAGAATCATTATGGAGATGGTGTTACTATCTATATTAGAGTATTGTTCCTAAAATATGTTAACTGGTTATTCTAAAATTAATCTTAATTGAATCAAGTTTTGTGGATGGTTGAAGAGTGATCCTAAACTCTACTCTATTAGACTGTTTTTTATTTTATTTTGAATTTTATGTTGCAGCCAAACTAGACTAACTATGAAAGCATGTGCAAAAGAGATCTACTTTATCGAATTGGGAATGAATGATGCTTGAATTCAGTTGCCAAGAAAAAGACTGTCACTCTTTAACTATTGCAGCTTCACTCAAACAAGAACTAAATTGATAAGCTATAAAACAACCAAATTGTGAAATGAGATAACTAAATTATACTAGGTAGAAAGCAAATGAGATGATCAAACTATGCTAGGTAGAAAGCAAATGAAATAACTGAATTATGCTAGGTAGAAATAAAATGAAATAACTGAATTATGCTAGGTAGAAAGAAAATGAAATTGCCGATGCAGATATCAATTCAATCGTGGACTTCATTGGGTTGCATCCTAAAACATAAAACAGAGCATCCATAATTTAATTCTAAGAAATCAAAGGAAATCTAATTGCAATGGATCAAAGACCTGAACTAGACATAGGGGCCCTCCACGAGACAGTCAGCCACTTCAATCAACGCAACATGGGAAGCATGAACTGAAATCTATTAATCAAAAATAGTTTTAACAAAATGTTTTCAAAATTACATACAGCGGCGCGCACCCAAAACACAGAGCGACCATTATTCTTATAACATTTCTTCAAATAACAACATGAGAATTTTAAGCCTATGTATCTTCATTACGATCCCTATTAAACCAAACTATATCACTTAATCATCAATTTTCTATTCTGGAAAAGAAAATCGATAACATTTCGTGAAATTCGGACTCAGTTCCAGTGTATGATCTTGCAATTGACTTTGACGTTGACCGTATAGTAGTGAGATTATCTTGAAGGATTGGATCGAGAGAATGGGAAAGAATCCACGATGGAATCATTCCTCATCTATCCATATCTTCTTTTGCTAAGTTGGCGCACTCGAACCCTATCAACAATGGAGGTAGTTGCAGATCTGTGGATTAGCTGTAGAATCAGGTCAATTCTATAGTTGAATGCAAACTTTAATAAAACAATAATGTATATGGACAAAATATGAAAAATAGGACATGTAAGTGCTTACCTTAACAAAATTGTATGTTTATTTCATTTATTTAGGTGATAGGAATAGGAAAAAGGAAGAAGTATGGGCAAAAAGGGTGTCAAGGTAAAGCAGTCCTTGGACTCTACATTCCCCCACGCTGGAGGTTTTGTATGTCCTCATACAACTCATCATTTTCATTCTCTTGTGCCTTTTGACTATCACATTCAGGATTCACTTTCTTCTTCTTTCTGGCAACCACTGGCATTCTTGGTTTCTTCATGAGGATTTTATATTTTAGGTTGATGATTTCTCTTTGCATTGCCCTATTTTCTTTCTTCAACTTCTTGTTCTTTTTGTACCATAAACTCAAGTGAAGAATAAGGTTGTCACTCTTGGAAATTTGAATCCCATTCTATTCTTTCAGTGTTTGATTTCATTTTTGAGGTATCTATTCAATGTCTCCAGCTCAAAGATTTCTTGCTTTAAAACATTAGATGTTGAAGGTTCTTGTGGCTCATTGAACTGATTACTTCCTTCTCCTGGACTTTGGATTGACTCTTTAGTTGTTTCTTCCTTTCTTTCTAATGACTCTATGTAGTCATAAATTTCTTGTTGAACAAGATCAACACCTGGACTGTGTACTGGACTTCTTTGAGGTGAAATTAGGGGAGATGGTGACACCCTTGGTGATAGTTTTGGTGATTCTCCTGGAGAGTCTGCAAGGTATTCAGTCTACTCTTTCACCTCAAAATCAATATATTCTGTAACTCTTGAGACTGCTTGGTGTACCGCATTCAATATTGTACTTCTTATACATGTGTTCGATAATCCCTGAGTTTTCTTCTTTTTAGCTTTTGGATTCTATTTTTGAGGAAGGATCTTGGTTTGGGATAAATCCTTTGTTCCTTTTCAACTTTCTTTCTTCTAAGATTCCCCTTTTTCATTTTCTGCAAAATATCTACTATGGGTAGTTCATCCTTTGATAATTCCTGTTGAGACTAGGGTTCTTATTCTTTTACTGTTTCCATTTTTCTCTTCCCTCCCCTGAGGGAGGTTGTTCATGGGTTTTCTCTTCAAAATGATTTCTTACTAGAAAAATTTCCCAGTTGTCACCTATACTCTGAAGGTGAAACTCAATCAAGATTTTTATCAATCCATGATGGTACATGGTATTATCTATGAATTGAATTTTATTTTGAACATTCATGGACATTTTCTTAAGATTATACAAGAGTAAATATGGAATATGCATTTGATGTTCCTCAAGAAAATTCATCATTACCCTAATGTGGTAGAAAAACATGCATCCAAACCGACCTTCACAAGTAATAAATTTCTAAAGTACAAGGAAAAAATTCCTCCATTTACTCTTACGGATTGTACTAGGAATACCTTTCCTGAAGATGGTGGTGTCCATGTTTATATTTTTCAAGAAGACTTTCCAATATTCCCCATCGATCCCTTTGTTTTTGAACCATTTTTCTCCACTTCTGGGTAATTTGGTAGCTTCTGCAATCAGGGACTCCGTTATGGTGAACTTGATGTCTCCTATTTCAACCTCCATTCCATCAAAAGAATGTGCAAAAGTATTCGTTAACTCCATGTGGAAACCATCAAATTTCTCTATGAATTGTAACCATTGTACTTTCTGCAAAAACTCCATGTTCTGAAGATATCCTTCCAAGAACTTCTTTCTTGTTGGTTCTATTCGGACAATAACACCCATTATGGAAGATGCTTCATCTCAAGGATTGTTTACTTGATAGGGAAAAATGGTGTTGGTAGGGTTTCGTTCAGTGGCGGAGAGATGGAGAGGATATGTGAATTCAGAGAAATGAGAGAACAAGTGAATTATAATGAAGGATGTGGGAATGAGTTAGTCGTTAAAGCGCATTCAAATTAATGATTCGATGATTACTTCGATAGATTCAAAATGGGGACAAGACATGAGTTAAAATGGTGGATTATGACGATTTTGACAAGCAACCATCACCCATGCTTTACAATGATTTCATTTTATTTCAGCAGTGCTATGTCCTCACAGTTCATATATGAAATATATATTAACCCTTATTGTAAGATTAAAGTATCACATACCTTTGAATGATTTTATAACCTTATTTGTCCTTTGATATCTTCTGCATGTACTTTTCACTGTCAATTATTCTTCAATTCAAGTCACTAAGTGGTCCTGACAAATTGGCTACAAAAATCTTATTAGAGCTACAGAAAGTTACTAATTTTGTAACTGAGAAAAAAAAACTTTAGGAAATGGGAATTTCTTTTTGGACAAGAGAAAATTTAAGGTGCCAACATGAGTTGGCTATCACTTCAAATTTTCTATATAAGCATGCCAACAACATGTTGGTTTTCATGTGTATACATTATTTCTTTTATTTTTTCATTTTTTTTAATATCTATCTATATATATATATATATATATATATATATTCTGAGGTGGAAAAGAATAAGAATTCTTCTCAACCATCTTCAATTCTGAATTATTTTGGAAAATCTTGACAAATTCTTCTTTTGTTAATGGCTTCTGATAAAGTATAAGTCGATGTCCATTCACTAAAAGAGGAATTTACTCTTCATCGATAGTCCTGATTCTAACTACACCATTGTTAAAGACATTTTCAACTTCATAAGGTCCAAGCTAGTGAGTCTGGAATTTTCCTTGGAAATTCTTGAACTTTGAATCAAAGAGTAATGCCCAATCTCCTAGATGAAAATTCCTTTCTTTAATGTACTTATCATGCCATTTGGATCTCTATTGTTGAACTAGGTTGGTCTTCTGTAGGGCTTCTTTTCTTATTTCATCAAGCTCATTAAGTTGTTTCAATCTTTACTTTTGTGCTTCTGATAAGTCAAGATCCAACTAGACTGTTGTTTTATAGGTCTAGATCTGGAACTCTATTGGAAGTAAGACCTGTTTCCCATAAACCAGTTCATAGAGAGTATGTCATGTAGTACTTCTCCATGTAGTTCTATAATCCCACAAAGCTTCTGGAAGATTTTCTGGCCAGTCCTTCCTATGTAAGTGTACAGTCTTGTAAAGAATTGCTTCAATCACCTTATTTGTAGACTTAAATTGTCCATTGGCTTGTGAATGGTATGGAGTGGACTTTTGATGCTTTATTTTGTACTGCTCCACAAGCTTCTGCACTAATCTAGATGTAAATTGTGTTTCTTGATCTATTACAATTTCTCTTGGAACACCAAAATGAGTGAAAATATCCTCAAAAAGAAATGAAACTACAACATTTTCAGTAGCAAAAGGAAGTGCTTTAGCTTCTACCCATTTAGTGACATAATCAGTACATACCAAAATATACCTTTTTAGCTTTAAAGGTGGACATATTGGACCAACAAAATCTAGTGCCCATTTTTCAAATGGTTCAATGAGTACATGTGCCTGTAATGGAATTTCATTTGAAAGAGTAGATTTGCCCATTCTCTAACAACTGTCACATCTTTTAACATATTCCTTGGTATTCTTGAAAATGGAAGGCCAATAATATCCTAAAAGTGGGACTTTATAAGCAGTTCTTTTGTTAGAAAAATTTCCTCCACTTGGTTCATCATGGTAGGCATTAAGTATTTCTAGTATTTCATCCTCTCGAACACATATTCTGATGATGAGATCTGGTCTTGTTTTGTATAATTCTTCATTTATCCATGATAAGATGTGCTATTGTGAACTATCCTCATCTTTTCTCTAGGAGACAAATGAAATGGCATTTTCCCTTTAGCTAAATAGTTAACAATATCTACATGCCAAGGTGATTTAGTAGATACTGCAAAAAGATATTCATCAGGAAATTTATCCTCTACAGGTTGATCGTTATTATCATTCTGAATTCTAGATAAAAGGTCAGTAATTGTATTCTGTTTTCTAGGTCTATCTACAATGGTGATGGAATTCTTGTAACAATAAGAACCATATGGTTATTCTTCCATTAGTGGTTGGTTTATTCATTAGGTATCTAATGGCATAATGGTCTCTGTAAGTGAAAGTTTCATAGCCAGTTATATAATGTTTGAATTTGTTAATGGCATGAACTACAACTAAGAACTCCTTCTCAGTTACAGTATAATTTAGCTCTATGGGAGTTAAATTTTTACTAGTATAATAGATTACATAAGGAGTAAGGTATTTTTTCCCTAACAGAGCTCCTAAGGTTTTATCTGAAGCATCAGTTGATATATGTAAAGACAATTTCCAATTAGGTCCTTTTAAGATAGGTGCTTCAGAAATTCTCTTTTTCAAAGTTTCAAAGGCATCTTGAAAATCAAAATTCCAACTAAATTCATAGTCGTTGGTAAGTAGTTTAGAAAGTGGATGTGCAATTTTTGTGAATTTTTCTATAAATCTTCTATAATATCTAGTAAAACCAAGAAAACTCCTAACATCTCGTTGAGAGTTTGGCACTAATAATTTAGAAATGACCTCAACTTTAGATGAGTCCACCTTAATTCCATCTCCTAAAATATGGTGACCTAAAACAATTCCTTCGTTAAACATCATGAAACATTTCTCATGACTTAACGAAATATTTGTTTCTTTACATGTTATTAAAACTTTTTCTAAATTTTCAAGTGCTTCGTTAAAATAATCTCCATAAACTGTGAAATCATCCATATACACTTCCACACAATCATGAATAAGATCAAAGAAAATTCTGAGGACTACTCTTTGGAATGTTGTCGGAGCATTGCATAATCCAAAGGGAAGTACTCGGTAAGAATAAGTTCCCCATGGACAGGTGAATGTGGTTTTATCTTGATCTTCAGGTGCTACCTAAATCTAGTTATATCCACTAAAACCGTCCAAAAATGAAAAATACTTTTTCCCTGCTAATGTGTCTAAGACTTGATCTATGAAAGGAAGTGGAAAGTGGTCTTTTAATGTTGCTTTATTCAATTCCTTGTAATCGATGCATACTCTCCATTTTCCATTTTTCTTTGGAATGATTACTAGGGGTGAAACCCACTGATTGTCTAATATCGGAAAGATGAAATTTACATTTAGCAATTTTTGCAATTCCTCCTTTACAATTTCTTTTAGATTTGGTTCATTATTCATTGTGGATTTCTAACTGGTATTGCACTTTGTTCAATGTAGATATGATGTATGCCAGTCTTGGGATCAATTCAACTCATATCATTGTATTCCCATGCATACGCAGAAGAATGTTTCTGTAAAACTTCTACCAGTTGATTTTTTTGTAATTCTTCCAAGTTTTCATTAACATTCAAAGTTTTATCTGGAAAAAATTCTATTAAAGAATTCCAAAATGTCTCCATGGAGAGTAATGATTCTTGTCTAGATGAGAGATATTCATTTTGACTACGGTCATAATGTGAGGAAGATTCAATATTTTCCAATATATTTAAGATTTGGTCCTCCTCTCTTACTTGTTCAGTAGTGAAAATAGGTTGTATATCATCATCATCTATCCATTCCCCATTCTTTGTTTCTATTGTTGTTCTTGCAGGTGGGTATAATGTAAATTTCTTTGTAGAATTTCCATTTGAGATAAACATGTCTCTTGATCTACAATCGATGAAAGCATCCACTGTAGCTAACCAAGGTCTTCCTAGGATTAATGGATGTCCTCCTAAATTATCCTTGGGTGTTAAGACCATGAAATAAACAGGATATTCCCAACAATCAAGGATACACAAACATTTTCCAACACACCATCAAGTTTAATCACATACCTATCTGCTAATTGTAATAGTGTTGGTGTGTATTGAAGGTTAAGAAGCCTAAGTGAGTCCATAAATTTTTTACTCATTATGTTTAAAGCTGCTCCTAGATCAATTAGTGTGTTTGGTATTTCAATTCCATTGATGTGAATTTTTACAATGAGGCTCCTTGGATCTAGATATTTTTGGATTGTTGTTTTCCCCATCATGATGTCTGCAATTTTCCCGACTAATTGAATTCTTTTTATGTCTTTTTTTTTTCTTCCTGATATTTGAGTGCTTAATTCCTTAATTGTTTTTGCAATGATTGGTATTTATTTTATGGCTTGTAATAAAGTAATTTTGATACAGAAATTTCTTAATTCATCCATCATATTATAATCAGGTAATGTGATTTTTTTTTCTACTCCATCAATTTTCAACCGTTCAGGAAAAGGTGGTCTAATTGATACCGAGGGTTGTTTTATAACAGGAATATTTATTAGAACATTTTCTGTTTGATTATTTCTTTTTGAGGGAGAGAGGTCTCTCCTTCTTCAGATTGATTTTTATGTTTTTGAAGGTTTGTTCTTGCTTCCTGAATAACAACAGGGGGTTTTCTTTGCAATACTCTTCTAGACCTTAATTGGACATTATTTAGATCTAGTGGAGTTATTACATAAGTTTGAGGATTTTTCCCTTCCATGTTGTACACAAGTTGTTGTGACATTTTATTATTAGGATTCGGAAGTTGTTGAGTGAGTAGTTGATTTGGTTTTTGTGCAAATGGTAGGGAGAGTTGTGGGTTTTGACTCAGAACTTGGAATTAAGGTAATTGATGGGCTTGAGGAATTTGATTAGATTGGGGTAGGAATTGTGGTCGAAGATAGGATGGTGAATATTTTTTATATTGAGCATAAGCCCCATAACCGTTTTTCCATCTTTGATTCCGAGATTTTGACTGTGGCTGAGCCCAAGGCTATCAAGATGGATTCCAATTATTTTGTGAAAACTGAGTAAATTGTCATGGTTTGAAGCCTTGTGGTTGATTTGGTTGGGAGTTTTGCCATGGTGTCTTGGCTATAAAGTAAAGAGGGTATACTTTTTCCGGTATTCCTTCATAATTAAATATAGCCTTGAGACCTGGTAAAGGACATTCCTTAGTATCATGGTTATTTGCACATATGGCACAAGTTTCTATAGATTTTGAATCTAAGGGACACTCTCTTAGGGCATGCTTCTTTCGACATCTAGGACAGAAAATGGATAATGCGTCATTTTTAGATTTTTGCTTATTTTTTATTTTAAGGGTGTCTATCTGTTCACTTAGACTCCCTAAAATATCTGTCTTGAAAGTATCAAACAAGCTTCTTAATTCTACCCTACTAATTATCCCAGTTGCAAATTTATTAATTCTTGATAAGAGAGGGTCTCTAGGACTCTTTCCAACTCATGCTTTACCCCTTGAGATATGTACACATAAGTCAAAATATCTGCAAATGGTAATTGAGAAATATCTCCTTTTCCTATCAAGTTAAGGAGATCAATCCATTCATCTTTGATAGCTTTGATCAGGAGAGCTTTCAAAGTTTCCTCATCCAAATTATCCATTTTTTCATTTTTAATATTATAGACAAATCTCTCTACTAAGTCTTCAAGATTTTCATCTTCCTTTTATGTCATTTTGAAGACTTCATCTTTAATGTTACTAGGCATACAGTAATCTATATATTTGCTTAGGAAAGCCTCTTTCATTTGTGCCCATGTTCCTATAGAATTCATTCATAAACTCATGAACCATTTTAATGTTGAATCCTTTAAGGTAGTAGGGAACAATTTCAGTTTTTGAGTGTCATGCAGATAATCTTGTGATCTGCATAATAATTCAAATTCGAAGAGAAATGTCTCTAGGTGTTCACTTCTTTTTCCATTGAAATTAGGAAGAATAGAAGGTGAAATATTTTTCATTGTGAGGGTTGTATCTTCATCGAAAATAGGAAATCCAAAAGGATTTTGATTTCCTCTACCTCTACCCTCTCCTCTATTCCTATCTCCTCCTCCTCCTCTACCTCTACCTCCTCCAATCCTATTTTCCTCACCATTGACATTGTGTACCTCTCCTTCCCCTTCTTCATCCATGACATATTCCTCAAAACTAATGTAAGGTTCTTCTGATTCTTTTGGTTCCTCTATCAATGGGTGGCCAAAATAAGTTTCTTGTTCCTCTTCTTCACTGGGAATTTCTAATGCTTCTCCTAAAATTTGTTCACCAGTGGAGGATAGAAAAACTACTCCTGTAGTTGGGGATGTAGGATTTTCTTCAATTACAACTTCAATAGATGAAGTAGGTGAAGTTCTAGATTGGCTTTTTGATCTTGAGACTTCAGGAAACTTTGTCAACCCACAAATGGAATTCGAGTTTGAGTAGGTGGTGTGGAATTTTGAAGTCGTGGTGAAGTGAGTGGATTTGTGGGGATTAAGCTTCTTCCTCATCCTATAAATATACCTCTAGAGTCTCTATCCCTATGCATATCATGTTTTGAATTGATGATTTTTCTCTTCTTCTTTTTTTAACTTCTATTTGTACTTCCCTTGGTAATGACGCCAAAATGTTTAGTCAATTTAATGTTCTTAAATTGTCCGCATAAATTATCGACTAGGGCTTGATTTACCCCCTAAACATTTGGGTCCATGTACTGGCTTAAGTTTACCTTCATGAAGGTTGATTGAACCAAGCCCCCCTTTATATTATTTTTTAAACTTCGTGACAATTGGAGTGCAACCGAAAGCCCACATTGATAATCTTCCATGCGCTCCTCTCTTTAAGATGTCCTAGGCATTAGTCTACAATCAACCTAGAGGTTGTCTCTAGGAAGCGTTCTATGTCTCCCAAAGCACTTGTGCTACAAGTCCCATTAAAAGTGACAACACATTCCACACTTGTTATTGGGCAGCGGATCCCCCCATAGCATGTTTTTGGGGCTTGAAGCCCAAATTTTGGTCAAGCATAATGTAAAGACCCCACAAAATTCAAGCGCGGAGCACAAGAGTCTAGGGTTGTCCACCCTAAGATAATGTAATTTAATATATTATAATTTCAGCCTACCCATGGTCCGCGGACCATGGGATTGTATAAATAGAGCGCGGCTCTAAGATGTAACAGATATGTTTTCTAGGAGGATGAATTAGCTCTAAGTCTGTAAGTTTGAGTCTTGGGTTGTAGTAGTAGGAAGAGGCTCTACAGTTGAGTGCGTAGGGTAGAGTTGGGATTGTACTTTTAAAAAGAATTAATAAAAGATAAGATGATTCTGAAATATTGTGTGCCTATGCTTCTGTTATATTTATGCATCTCTTTACAGTTTTATGATTGCACACACTTGTTATGAATGTTGAATGATTAATGAGAATATTGGGCCCACACAATTATGTTAAGATCTATAATAATAGCACGGTAAGGATAAAGTATTTATACAACACCTCTTCGTGCTCTTTACAGAGCTACGCAGAAGCAGTTGCACAAGTTACGAGGGACAGACGGCTGCGCAGAGGAGCGCAAGCGCGCAGGTTCGGTTCGCGAACTTCCTAGACTTCATCAAGACATCCCTAGGGTGCAGAAACCTGGTTCCAGCATCCTTCCATACTACCTAAGGTGAGACCTCAGTCCGCACACCACGGACTGTTGCCGAAAGGGCCGATAGTTTCGGGATTTTTTTGGCTAAATCACTTCTAAACCTAGGTCAAGCCCCAACAAGCCAACAAATGGTTTTGTTTTCAGGACTGGGATCTGCCTAAGGGATGCCTAATATCATGCCACTGGAACCCAAAAAAGAAAGAAATTGAAGAGTGGTTGGACAAGAAGATTCACAAGTTCATGACACAGGAAAACAGAACTCCGCAGGTATCCGAGAAAAGGTGGCTGGATCGCTACGTATATATGGAAATCCATGAGATCTTCTTTGTGTCCTTTCCTTCTGAACTGTATGAGTGGATCGCGAGTTTAACTGATAGACAAGGAAGGTGTAAGCTCAACCAACCGATAGTGTGGACTCCGAAATTAGTGCGCAGACTAGAGGCATCAGAAGATAAGATTGTGTGAGTTGTGGATCATTGGCTTGACTGGATAATAGGGGGATTTATCACTAAGTTTGTGATAGACACGACCATGAGCTACAATGAAGTAGAACAACATTTTCTCAAAGGACCGCGAGGTAAGTACATTAAATCTTTGAATACCTGGATTAAGATGTTTTTATGTGAAAAACGGGTTATACGAATACATTAATGTTTGGAACGACGTGGAGTGGGAAGATCTACAAAGGTAGCGGAGAAGTAGGAAATAGTCCCTTAATTTCACCTTTGCGAGAGAGTAAGGAAGAGCTCGCTCGGGTCTCTCCGAGAAGTGCGGTCAGTTTGATAAAGCAGCGCATTCCGCAGTTACCACCACCACCCACTTCACCTCCATCTCCACCCACACGACCTCCACCAAACCCGCAGTTCAGCATGGTGAGCGTGATCAAGCTACTGGTATTCAAAGGAGTAGGGAATGATGATCTGGACCAGTTCTGGTTCGTGGTAAGAGCGATGTGGGAAGCACAAGGGGTCATGGACGACAACATTAAGAAGGCTACATTGGTGAGCGCACTGTAGGATCACGCGTTGACATGGTATGTCAAGCACTCTAATGACCACCCAAATGCAGGGATAGCAGAGATCCAAAATGCGTTGAATAGAGAATTTAGCCGATCGAAATCAGAGACACAATCAATCATTGGGTTCAAAGAGATCGTGATGCTTCCAGGCGAGACCCCCTGGGATCTGGATCAACAACTGAAGAGTACGATCTGCGAGGCTAATATGACGCTCACAGATGCACAACATCGCGCATGGTTTGTAGCATCTTTGACACCACACCTGAGGACGGCGCTAACACAACAGAAACTTTCTACCCAGGTCGAAGCTTTGGAAATGGCGATGAGGTTGCATGAGACACCGATACAAGATCTGGGACTCGGAGTTCAACAAATCCACGTGCAACTACAGAATCTCCACCTGGAAATGCAGAGCTTGAAGCAGGATAAGGCACCGCGGCCAGAGGCACGCGAGGAAGTATGGTGCGTAAAATGCAAAGGCCAAGGCCATGACAAAGATCACTGTCCAGTATTTGCAAACTACTTGGCAGGAGGGGGGCCAATGCCGTTGAGACCGGAGGTACAGGCAGGGCCAAGTGCGACAACCACGTTATGGTGCGCAATCTGTCAGATATGAGGAAAACACATGACAGATAATTTTCATTTGTTGCAGAAGTATACACAGACTCCCCAGTAGTTGTTTTGTAATTTCTATAGGTTAGTAGGCCACGACGAGCGTACTTGTCACAACTACGAGTTAATGATGGATCCGACCCCAGCCTATAGAATGCAGACAAAAACACGAGGCCTCCATCCAGCTGCGGGGACGGCGCACGCTGGATTTCAGGGGTGATGTCGAGAACGAGGAGGAATGGGGCCAAGAAGGGGACGTGGATAGTTAATTTGTTATAATTTTCGAGGACCAAGGAACTACGCCCATGATTGCACCAACCCGACGAGAATATCATGTTCATATTGTGCTCAGTTTGATCATGAAATGATAGATTTTCCTACGTTGATCACACAGATGCACGAGAAATGGGTACTCCCGCCTCCTCTGACTCAGAATATCGAAATGATGAGGTCTGAACCGCGCGAAGAAGACCTAAGTGTGAATATGATGCTCAGAAGAGGTGCGACCATAGGGGAGGATAAGGGGAAGCACCCCGAGGAAGATGCATGGGTTCACAAGGCTCCTGCAAAGGAACTTGAGTTTGACCTAGAATGCACAAAGAAGATATTCATGGAAGCCAAGAAGAGCTTCGCGGAGGCCTCTACTTCATGTAGTAAGGATCAACCAGAGCCAAGGATGGATCCTTCTATGCTTACTACCTTTTTGGAGACATGCATGAAACTGCTACGCGGCAATAAGGCAGTTAAGGGACTGCATGAATTGATCACCAGGTGCATGGGATCAAGGGAACCATGCGTAATCCAGAAATTGGGGAAGGATACATTGCACACCAGGAGGGAAATGAGATTGACGGCGCAGATTGGCGAATATGAAATGGATCAGGTAATCCTAGACCTAGGTTCGGACGCAAATGTATTACCGAAGTAGACATGGGAACATATGGGCAGGCCTGCGTTACAATGGTCCCATATTCAATTACGAATGGTGAACCAACAAAATATTTTTCCCATGGGGAGGTTGCAAGGGGTAACAGTTGATATCAAAGGCGCGAGCACACAAACGAACTTTGAGGTAATAGAGATTTTCGATGATAGCAATCCTTATCCCGCATTGTTAGGAATAGACTGGGCCACTGATATGAATGGATTCATCAACCTGAAGAAGCAGAGGATGATATTCTAGAAAAAGTCCCTACGCGTAGTAGTTCCGCTAGATCCAACCGAAGGAGCGCGCTACACCAAACCTGTGCGCGACGATGGAAGCGACGATGAGCTGGATTGTATCTACAAGATAACTGTGCAAGATCAGGATTGGGTGAATCTGACTGCAGATGGAAGGATCTCATGGGAGTGCGCAAGTTCCTGCACCTCGGATTCAAACGAAGAAGACGAACACTGGCACAATCGATTGAACAAAGTGACAACGTTGAATTGCAACATGATGATTAGATCACTACATTGTGTAACAACCTAGGCCTGAGATCTGCCAACATATGATGGATTGACAGCGGTGGATGAATTATTGAGCAAGTTTGAAAGCACAGTACCGGAACAATAGCAGTTCGATGCATTGAAGTGGGTGCTATGCGCGACACCTACGTGCTGGTGGGGAACACATCAAGGAAACTTTGAAAATTGGCGCAGATGTAGAAGGATGATGCGCCTACGATTTGGGAAACTGCAACTATGGATAGAAGATAAATATGATCGATGAGATGACCCGTGCACGTACCTCGCGAAAATGGACCAAGGTCTATGGGGAAGAACCTCAGCCTGAATGGGTACACTTATTCTACCATACCCTGGATGTCATACCCATGACTTGGTATACTGAGATCGAACTCCGACATGGTACGTGCAAATGGGATGTCCTGCGCGAGGGATTTCTATTAGAATTCACATTTGAAGACCGATGGTCGGATACTGTTGACTACACACTGCAAGCCGTAAAAATTGTCGTCTTCAAAATACCACAGGAACCACGACAAGTAATTCAACCAACATGGGCAACCCAATTAAGCAGTGCCCTAGAATGTTATAACGTGCAAGTATAGGAGGATGATGATGACCCCCAAAATATTAATATTCCAAAAACTAAAGGGTGTCTCGAAGTTCGAGGACCATCAATTGAGGATCCCGACATCACTGCGCCACTAAAAAAAAAGTAGGTAAACATTGGCATAGACGCAGAGCTGAAGTATGCGACACTTGGGGACTATTGGGATGATGCTACGGTAGATAAGGTCGCTGAGTTACTCCATGAATATCAAGATTTGTTCCCGACCAAAATCACGGACTTAAAGAGGATCATTGGCGACTTAGGGATGATGAAGATCACTCTGAAACTGGACACGAAGCCAGTTAAAAAGCGACCTTACCATTTGAATCCAAAATATAAGGAAAAGGTCCGCAACGAATTAGACAAAATGCTTGCAGCCGGAATTATTGAACCAATGGAAGAATCCAACTGGGTGAGTCCCATGGTAGTACAGGAGAAAAAATAGAAGGGTGAAATTAGAATATGCGTGGACCTCAAAAAGCTTAACGACGCCTGCGTTCACAATCCATTCCCAACACCATTTACAGATGAAGTATTGGAGAATGTTGGCGGTTAGGAAGCTTACTCATTCAGGAATGGCTTCTTAGGTTACCATCAGATCAAGATCGCGCCAGAAGATAGGAGCAAGACAACCTTCGCAACCGAATGGGGCTATTTTCAATACACCGTTATGCCCTTTGGATTGAAGAACGTGCTAGTGATATTTTCCCGCGTAGTGGTGGCCGTGTTCAAGGAATACATCCACAAGTTCTTGAAGGTCTATCTGGACGACTGGATTATATTTGGGTTATTTAAACACCATATATCAAGCTTACGTTTGAGGTTGGATACTTCTCAACAACACCAAATTGCGCTGAATCTTAAAAAGTGCACCTTCCTCGTCCCCTTTGGAAACCTGCTCAGCCATGTGGTCTGCAAACAAGGCCTGATGGTGGATCCTGTGAAGATTGTTGTTATTCTCAATCTAGAAGCGCCGCAAAGTGTCAAACAACTACACACTACGTTGGGGCACATTGGTTACTATATAAAGTTTATCAAGAGCTATGCACAAATAACAGTGCCAATGGAAAAACTATTGAAAAAGGACGCTACATATTGTTGGAATGATGATTGTAGGAAAAGTTTGGATGTTCTCAAGGAGAAAATGGCATCCACTCCCATCTTGGTCTTCCCAAAATGGGACGTAGAATTTCATGTACATGTTGATGCATCGTGTATTGCACTGGGAGCTATACTTACACAGGAAGGTGTGGAAGGCGTGGATCACCCGATCACGTTCATGAGTCGTTGGCTGTCCAAAGCCGAAAAGAACTACTCTACTACTAAGCGCGAAGAGTTGGCAATGGTATACGCACTACAGAAATACTGACACTATTTACTTGGCGAGCACTTCAAGATGTATACTGATCATTCCGCGTTGAAATACCTGGTGAACAAGCCTGTGTTGGGGGGACGCATATGAAGATGGT
The DNA here is from genome assembly GCA_031772625.1 of Pinus tabuliformis. Taxonomy (NCBI): domain Eukaryota; kingdom Viridiplantae; phylum Streptophyta; class Pinopsida; order Pinales; family Pinaceae; genus Pinus; species Pinus tabuliformis. The sequence goes on from CM062820.1 coordinate 65,153,776, forward strand.
TGTTAATGTTTCAAGAATATTAATTTGAAGTCATCATAAAGTCGGGACCCCTAAATGCAGGGCCAGATCATTGATCACGAATTGAGACAGGCGAGGAGCCAACAAATTTGGAAGAAGGACTACCTGATGCACAACTCTTTGCAGTGCATATTGTGGATGGCCACTTCAAAGATATAATCCATTTTTTAACCACAGGGACTGCGCCGAAGGAATATTCAGTCTAGTAGAAGAAGGAATTGGTGGTGCGCACGGCAGAATTTTCTATCATCGTGGGGCACCTCTACAAAATGGGAAACAATGAGATATTGCGAAGATATGTACCTGAATTTGAACGAGGACAGATCCTCGCAGAAGCACATGGGGGGGCTGCAGGAGGACACTATGCAGGATGCGCGATGGTACAGAAGATTCTTCGTGCTGGGCTATGGTTGCCAACCCTACATCAAGATTTGAAAGCACATTGTCGGGCCTGTGACCTATGTCAAAAGACTGGGAAACCATCATGAAGGGATGAGATGCCACTCAATCTACAGATGATGTTGCAACCATTCAAAAAATGGGCAATCAACTTGATGGGACCAATCAAACCTTAGGGGAAGACGGGTGCATGCTACATCATCACCGCAACAGAAAACCTGACTCGATGGGCGGAAGCACAGCCGATTAAGGACTGCACAGTTGCGAAATTTTTGTTCGAAAACGTGTTGACATGGTTTGGTTGCTCGAAAATTTTAATGAGTGACCGCGGGATGCACTTCCTAAATGAAACCATTAGTGCACTCACCAAGGAATTCCAGGTGTATCATCAGCAAAGTACACCGTACCATCTGCAAGCTAATGGGACAGTAGAAGCATTCAACGAACTTCTGAAGACTGCGCTGACCAAAGTATGTAACGCGCAGCGAAACGACTAGGACCTACGCATACTTGCTGTATTATGGGCATACAGAACCACGTGCAAAAAATTGATGGGTCAGACACCTTTCAAGTTAGTCTATGGCACGGAAACAGTCATGCCAATGGAATACATCATACCCAGTTTGCGGATAGTAGCAATTACAGGCATGTCGGACCACGAAGCCTTGGAAGAGAGACTCGCGCAATTGGAAGAACTCGAGGAAGAATGGTTTCTGGCAGGATTCCATCAACAGGTACAGAAACAGCGCGAGAAAGCCTGGCACGATCGCCATATCAAGTTGTGCACATTCAAGGTAAACAATTTAGTGTTTTTGTATGACAGCAAGTTCAAAAAATTTCTTGGAAAATTCAGAATGCATTGGTTGGGACCATATGTGGTAAAAGAGGTCACAGATGGAGGCACGGTCCAGCTAGTCAAACTTAATGGAGAACCCTTCCTAGGAAGAGTAAATGGCAGTCACCTAAAGCCCTACATGGGTGGGCCAGCTGTTTGACTAACTTACCAAAGCACAGTCTTCGTGACCCGATAAGTTGGACAAAGGTGCGGGACTATAAACATAGGTACTAGAAGCTAGCATCAAAGTAGAGAATCAATTCAGACGCAGATGATTCAGAAGCAAAAATGGAGCAGATCCAGATGACGGCCGCATGGGGCGTTGCAGACCTTCATGCAACACAGGCACAGTTGGATGAACTTCGCGCAAAGGTCGCCACACCAGCAAAGTGACTCGAGGACGAGTCACGATGATTGTGTTGGGGGCATGTTGGGCAGCGGATCCCCCCATAGCATGTTTTTGGGGCTTGAAGCCCGAATTTTGGTCAAGTGTAATGTAAAGACCCCGCGAAATGTGGGCGCGGAGCGCAAGAGTCTAGGGTTGTCTACCATAAGATAATGTAATTTAATATATTGTAATGTCGACCTACCCATGGTCCGTGGCCCATGGGATTGTATAAATAGTGCGCAGCTCTAAGATGTAAGAGATATGTTTTTTGGGAGGATGGATTAGCTCTAAGTCTGTAAGTATGAGTCTTGGGTTGTAGTAGTAGGAAGAGGCTTTGCAGCTAAGTGCGCAGAGGCCTGGTAGAGTCCGCAGCTGAGTGCGCAGGGCAGAGTTGGGATTGTAATTGGACAGAGAATTAATAAAAGATAAGTTGATTCTGAAATATTTTGTGTCTATGCTTTTGTTATATTTATGCATCTCTTTACAGTTTTATGATTGCAGACACTTGTTATGAATGTGGAATGATTAATGAGAATATTGGGCCCACACAATTAAGTTAAGATCTATAATAATAACACAGTAAGGATAAAGGATTTAGACAACACCTCTTTGCGCTCTTTACAAATCTACACAGAAGCAGTTGCACAAGTTGCGAAGGACAGACGGTTGCGCGGAGCAGTGCAAGCGCACAGGTTCGGTTCGCGAACTTCCTAGACTTTATCAAGACATCCCTAGGGTGCAGAAACGTGGTTCCAGCACCCTACCATACTACCTCAGGTGAGACCTTAGTCCGCGCACCTTGGACGGTTTCCGAAAGGGCCGGTAGTTTCAGGATTTGTTTGGCTAAATCACTTCTGAACCTCGTCAGGCTCCAACAAGCCAACACTTGTTGTGTGAAGGAGCAAGACACGAAGATATGGTCAATTGTTTCATTTACCCCTTTGCATAGATAACACCACCCAAAACCAATTATAAATCTATGTTGCATCACCTCCAAAGTACGAACTTTGTTTTCCATGATGCACCAGCCCAATAGCTTCATCTTCAGAGGGAATTTAGCCTTCCATACTTCCCTCCACCACCACTCAGGTTCAACCATTTTTTTCCAGGGCATTCAAAAAAATGTAGCCCAACATTGGAGTATATATGTTGAGTGGGGAAGAGGACCAAACAAGTTCATATTTGTGGTCATTTAAACTTATATAATCCCTAGACAGTGCATGCGCATACTGCGTCCATTCATCTCGAAGGCCTTCTGGAATATTCAAGCCATTTATTGAAAGTCAACCCTATATCCACAACTTAGTTGCAGCAATATTTCCAATCTAGTTGAGTCTAGTATATCCTTCATCCTGGAGATGGGCAATAAGATTTTGGGATAAGATGTGTCTTTATCCACTCCCTGACCAAGGGTCATAGCCCAATCTGACTTTATGCCCGCTCCCTATTTTCCAAGCAAGCCCAAAAGAAATTAAGTCAAAATAATTTAACATCGACCTTCAAACTGTTGAGATATTACCTCTGGCCCTGTTTGGACATTTGATACAATCCTCCATGGAATTTGTCCTTATGTACTTTTGAATGACAACTTTCATCCATTAGATTGGATGTAGAAAGAAGTCTCTACCTAGATTTTGTTGCTAGGGATTTGGAGAATAAGAAGATGGCTTTTAAACCCCATCCCCACGGGAAATTTGGTATTGCAATCCTCAACCATTTTACCCATGGTAAAAAAAAATACTCTTGAGTCCCTTCCCAAAGAAATTTAAAACAGATTTGCCTTTCCTTTTCCAATACCCCTTTTGGAATCCACACTAATGACATCCAATAAATAGGGAACGGTTCAAGCACTAACTTAACTAGCATCAAACGACTGGTTCTTGAAAACCATCTGTGGCTCCAACAAGACAACCTCTTTTCCAGTTTTGCTAAAAGTCAGAATGAGACTTCAAGTTTGTAGCAATTAGGTTTCAAATGGAACCCCGGGTATTTGAGACTAGAGTCAAATTTCAATATCTCAAAGGGGAAGAACATTATAATATTGTTTATCTCCTAAATTTCCAGGTTGTGAATAGTAACAGTAGATTTTGAAACATTGATAACCATGCCAATCACCTTGCTAAAGAGTTCAAGGATTTCGTGAAGAGTTTGCAGATCTCTTAATGATCCACTACAAAAAATTAAAATGGCATTTATGAATAGAAAATGAGTTATAGCGAGGACTCTTGTAACACTTACACCTTTGAAGTCTCCTCTTTACTTGGCTGACTTCAGAATCCTACTAAGGCCTTCAAAAACCAACAAGAAAAAATGGGGGACAAAGGGCAACCTTGTCTGAGACCCCAATGTGCTCTGAAGAAGGAATACATCGCTCCATTTATGAGAACAACAAAAGACATTTTCATCATACAACTCATGATCCAATTTATGAGAGGAACCTCAAAACCCACGTGTTAGGAGTAAGTGAAGGAAGAGCCAACTGACTCGATCGTATGCCTGAGAAAGGTCGGTTTTGATGACTGCTACTTTGAGTTTTTGTGCTTCAATGCTATGAAGACCTTCTTATGCCACTCCTATCGCCTCATGGATTTGCCTCCCTTCCAGAAACCCAAATTGTTCAGTAGAAATGGACCTTTCTAGGATGGGATTGATTCTTTGGGCTATCACTTTAGAGATTATTTTGTAAATACAGTTGCAAAGAGAAATAGGGTGAAACTCCTCAAAGGAAGAGGGATTATCCACTTTTGGGATTAGAGAGAGAAACGTTGAGTTGAAGGCAGATCGAATTCTCCCCTCCTCTTGATTCATTAACCACTTTCAGCAATCGCCACCCATTAAGTTGAAGAGCTCAATAAAGAATTCCACTATCCACCTAACCAAGCCTGGACTTTCGTCCTTCTGGAAGCTTGAAAGTACAACTTTTAGTAACTCTTCTTTAGAGACCTCCTGCATGATATTGTGATTGTCTTCCTCTTCCACAAATCTAGGGAAGAAATTTTCCACCCTCATTAGAGAAATTTTGAGGTCTAAAATGGGCCTCCTAAAGAATATTATAAAATAATAATGGAAATAACAAAATAAGATTATATTACATCATCAAATTTGAGGGGAAAATGAAAAAACTATTTTTTCAACTCGTATTTTTAACTTATCTCCCTATGGTTTCTCAAATTTCGAGTAGGAGCACTCGTTGGATGTAGAATTTAATTCCTCATCCAAGGAGTATCCATGTTGCATACTTTTGATGGACCATGTTGCATGAAAAAATGAGCAATCAGGTTTTTCATGTATTTATCATTTTTTGTGCAGCAAGATCCATCGAATATGCAACATGGGTACTCCTTAGATGAGGAATTATGTTTCTCATCCAACGAGTGCTCCCACTCAAAATTTGAGTAAAACAGTAAGGAGATAAGTTGAAAATACGAGTTGAAATTTTTTTATTTTTTATTTTAATCTTTTTACTTTTTTACTCCAAAAGTGGTGAATCATCCCCCACGGTTGACATCAACATCTTGAATCCTATTGGTTCTTATAAAGTTGATTTTGGTTGTACATTTTTGTTTTGAGGCCAATTTTAGACCTCAAAATTTCTCTAATGAATGACTTAAGCAATTGATATGCCTTCAGGAGCTTTAAAGAGGCTTGAGAAGTTGTTTTTACCCAAAGCAGTCAGGCCTTCGAAATTGGAAACATATCTTTCTAAGTGGTCTTGCAATGTCCAAATTGTATTTGCCATTTTCCAGTTGTTCACATAGGCTTGAAAAAAAATTGTATTTTCATCACCTTTCTTTAGCCAAATTTCTCTACTTTTCAATTGCCATTCAACTACCTAGAGGCAAGTATCTCATTTCTCTTAGTATTCAAGCTTCCCAACTCCTCCCTAGAGACTTGATCCCTAAATCTTTCCTCAATTGAGTCAGATATTGTGCCAAGTTGTTGTTCAATGTTTAGTAGTTCCTCTTCCTCCCTGAAACCCTTCTTAGTTTCTCATTCCTTTGTTAGTGACTTAATCCTCTTTAAATTGTCGTCAAACTATTGAGTTGCATAAAGTCCATTGCCTTGATCAATATGTCTCCAATTTATGTTAACTAGGGTTTTGAATGGTTCATCCTGTAGCCACTCAATGCTCATCTTGAATGGGCTTGTTGGCTTCTGAGTTTGTCCCTTGATTTCCAGCAAAATATTAGAGTGGTCAAATTCTCCTCCCATCCCAATCCATTGATGCATAAACCCAAACTTACGCACTAAAGCCTTCAACACCAAGAACCTATCAATTCCTTTTGCCACGCTTTCCTCCCCTACTCTCTGATTCCTCCAAGTTAGTTTGAGTTTAATAGGCTCCAAATCAATGAACTTTCAAGAGTCTAAATGGTGTTAAAAGAGGTTAGAGATAACATTTGGTCTAGCCATCACTCTCCATGATTCTGCAACCCCCATAAAAAAATTGAGGTCCCCTCCCAGAATTAAATTGTTGTAGGTTTTAACCCCGTACAGAAACTACCTGCATATGAATTCTAAAACACCGAAAATAAACAATGCGAGAGCATAACACATAAAACACATATACACAGAGATTTTCCCCTGGATCCCGAAACCGGGACTACCAGCTTGATTTTTTCATTATATTCCTTTCAACGTTACAATACATATTTATACATGCCGAAGCATCCAATACCATGGACCGAAAAACCATCACGTCCAAAACCATGGACCGAAAACCATCACGTCCAAAAAACATGTGTGAAAATCATGCACAAAACCATAGGTGTGTTCGCCTAACCTAACATAGAGTCCAAAACCAAAATTTTCCGGGGCACCGCCCCGGACCCCATAAAGTGGGGTTACGGGTACATCTCAAACCCCATGTGATCCCTCCCCCCCCCCGACTACACAATCGGTGCAACGAAGGGGGTGCTCCGCCCCCCCTCTAACCCCCGGTTAACTATGTGGGCTAGTCATGGAAAGAATATAACACAACCCAACATTCTCCCACTTGTTGTTTTCTTTCCACAGGGGGCCACAAGAGAGCTTAGTCATTTTTCCAGCCCTGAAACGCCCATTGTTTCTCTACAGCAAGAGAACTACTCAGAGCTCACAGATTTTGTCAATGCATCTGCAATATTCTTCAAAGTGTCCACCTTTACCAGCAACACCTTTTTGTCTTCTATCATTTCCCTCACAAAGTGATACTGAACATCAATGTGCTTTGTCTTTGAATGATATGCAGGGTTCTTTGCCAAGAAAATTGCACTTTGGCTGTCACAGTCTATCCTTATAGCTTCCTGTACTAACCCCATACTTAAACACAATCTCTACAACCAAACTGCTTCCTTGCTTTCACGAGTGGCTGCCATGTATTCTGCCTTTGGAATTGATAATGCCACTAAAGATTGTTTCTTACTCATCCAACTGACTGCTCCTCCAAATAGGTTAAACACATACCCACTTGTAGATCTTCTCTGATCCAGATCTCCAGCCCAATCTACAACAACAAAGTCATGAATATCCAACACTCTGTCCAATCCTGGTCTTCCTTAGTAGCACAAACCATAATCACTAGTGCCACGCAAATACCTGAAAACCCGCTTCACTACTGTCCAGTGCTCCTTCCCTGGTTTTGACATAAACTTGCTCAATACTCCCACTGCATGTGCAATGTCTGGTCTAGTATAGACCATTACATACATCAGGCTACCGACTGCACTTGCATATGGAACACGGGACATGTCCTCTTCCTCTTCTTGTGTCTTGGGACATTGTTCAATAGATAACCTTACACCTACAGGAATAGGAACCTTCACCAGTTTACTATCCTGCATATTAAACCTCTGCAATATTGTCTCGGCATACTTCCTCTGGTTTAACCAGAGCTTCCTCTTTATACAATCTATTTTAATTTCCATGCCCAAAATATAGTTTGCAGCACCAAGATCTTTCATGTCGAATTTGGAGGACAATTGGGTCTTCAAATCCTAGATAATTTCTTTGTCATTTCCAACTAGCAACATATCATCCACATACAAGACCAAATAAATAACACGGTCACCAATTAATTTAAAATACACACTGTGATCTGCTTTGCTTCTGGTGAAGCCAAGTCCCCGTATAAATGTATCAAATTTCTGATACCACATCCTTGGTGACTGTTTTAACCCATACAGAGGCTTCTTTAACTTACATACTAGTTCTTTTTTACCCTTCACCGCAAAGCCTTCAGGTTGCTTCATGTAGATCTCCTCTTCTAGATCCCCATGAAGAAATGTTGTCTTCACATTCATATATTCTACCTCAAAATCAATAGCAGCAGCAACAGATAAAGTAATATAATAGAAGTTACCTTGGCAACAGGAGAAAAAATATCACCAAAATCAATTCCCGGCACCTTGGAATAACTTTTTGCTACCAACTGAGCTTTGTATTTCTCCACTTTTCATTCTGCATTTGTCTTCTTTTTGAACACCCATTTGCTACCAATGGGTTTCCTTCCAACCAACAACTCCACCAGATCACAAGCCTCATTTTTGTGCAAAGATACCATTTTATCAACCATGGCCTCTTTCCAGAGTTTTCCATTCTCTGAATCTACTGCTTCCTTTACAGTTCTAGGATCATTATCAATAATAGATAAAGAAAAATTTGAACAGAAAGCAAATGGATTATACATTTCTAGCTGCCTCCTTTCTCGAACTGATCTTCTCACAGCCGAAGTTTGTGGCTCTTCATCTTCTGATTCCTCCTCTACTGTAGAGTCTGATTCTTCCTCCTTTAGCTCAAACTCTATCTTCTCAGGTTCCTTTGGTTGGACTTCATGTTTAATAACATCTTTCACCTCTCTAAACACCACATCTTGGCTATACACAACCTTCTTGTTGGGTTCCAAAGCTTATAAACCTTTAAACCATCCTTATACCCAATAAAGATGCATTTTTCATATTTACTATATAACTTGGTTCGTTTCTCCTTTGGAACATGTACATATACGTCATATCCGAATACCCTCAGATGTGAAAGAGATGGTTTCTTACCAGTCCATACCTCTTGTGGAGTCTTATCCTCCAAGGCTGATGAAGGTGATCTGTTGACCAAGTAACATGCAGTGTCCACCACCTCTACCCAGAATTCATGTCCTAACCCAGCACCACTGAGCATGCTTCGTGCCCTTTCCATCAACGTCTTATTCATTCTTTTTGCAACTCCATTTTTCTGAGGTGTATATGGAGTAGTCTTCTGTCATGCTATACCACACTTCTTATAGAATTCTTCAAATTTGTTACTGTAAAACTCTCCACCATTATCTGTCCTCAACACCTTTATCTTCTTCTTTGTCTGATTTTCCATGAGAGCCTTAAATTCTTTAATTCTATCAAAGGCCTAAAATTTCTTCTTAAGGAAATATATCCATGTATTCCTTGAGAAGTCATCTATAAATGATACATAGTACACAGACTTACCCAGTGACGGAACCTTCATAGGTCCGAACACATCACTGTGCACAAGTTCTAATATCTGTTTCTCCCTCTTACTACCAGAGAGGAAACTCACCCGATTCTACTTCCCATATACACAATTCTCACAGAAATCAAAATCCAGAGAGCTATTACTCATACCTTCTACCATACCTTTACCATGAAGTATTCGAAGACCCTTCTCTCCAATATGTCCAAGCCTTTGATGCCACAACATGGTCTTCTCTCTAGAGACCACTAGATTTTCTACTCCACTTTCAGGAACCACAGAGCTATTGCACCTATCAATAATAGTCCTACCTTGTAGCTTGTATAGAGTTCCAATTCGAACTCCCCGCATCAATACCAGTGCTCCCTGAACCATTTTGTAGGTATCTTTCTCAAACACTGTTTTTACACCTGCATCATCCATGTTGCTTACAGAAATCAGATTTCTGGCCAGTGCAGGAATATGTAGAACACCTGAAAGTGTTCTAACCCTTCCACCTTGCAACATCAACTTTACTTTTCCGCGACCAATGATTCTAGCCTTCCTATCATCCCTTAAGAAGACATCACCACCATCATATTTCTCATATTCGCAGAACCACTCTCTATGGGGAGTGAAGTGAAAGGATGCACCTGAGTCAATTAACCATGCCTCATGATCTACATGTGTACTTGAAGAAGCCAAGTACACATCGCCACCTTCATCTGAGGTGGTTTTCGCCTCTACAGAAGGAGCATCATCAGATCCCTTTCCTTTATCAGGAGCTTTAGATTTACAGTCCCTTTTGTAGTTCCTTTCCTTTCCGCATTTCCAGCACACCACCTTTACAGATTTTCCTAGAGATTTAGATCTCCCACTCAATGACTTATTTTTGTTTCTGTTTTGGGACAGTCCTCGTACAGACAAGGCATCACCATTCTGGGTCTCCATACTTTTCCGTTTCATCTCCTCCGTCAGCAAGGTTGAGACTATTTCATCAAATTGCAAGGCAGTTGCATTGCTACCTATTGCAATAACCAGACTATCCCACGAATTTGGTAGAGAACACAACAAACTGATGCACTTATCTTCATCTGAAATTTTAATATCAACAGATGCTAACTGACTTACCACAGTATTAAATGCATTCAAATGCTCTATCACCGAGTCTCCATCTTTCATCCTCAGGTTATATAGCTTTTTCCGCAGGAACAGTTTATTCACCAAAGACTTAGATTGGTACAAAGTCCCTAACTTGTCCCACAAAGCCTTCGCTATAGCTTCCCCTGATACATTCAACAATACTGAATCTGAGACACACAATTGTATTGTGCTCTTTACCTTCCGATCCAACTTCTTCCATTCTTCATCGGACACTCCCGTTGGTTTAGTACCTAGATCTACCGCGATCCACTAATCTTTATCCACCAACAGATCCTCCATCTTGAGTTTCCACAACTCAAAACTCTAACCATTAAATTTATCGATCTCTATCTTTCCACTACTCACCATCTTCTTTCACCACCAGAATCGATCTCGCAAATCTCCCACTGAACAGGGTCTACCACAGGCCCGAGCGAAACCCCTTAGCAACAAAGGCATCCCATTGAAGCCAAAACAACTCTGATACCAAATGTAGGTTTTAATCTCATATAGAAATTACCTGCATACAAATTCTAAAACACGGAAAATAAACAATGCGAGAACATAACACATATACACAGAGATTTTCCCCTGGATCCCAAAATTGGGACTACTAGCTTGATTTTTTCATTATATTCCTTTCAATGTTACAATACATATTTATACATGTTGAAGCATCCAATACCATGGACCAAAAAAAATCGCATCCAAAACCATGGACCGAAAACCATCGCGTCCAAAAAACATGTGAGAAAATCATGCACAAAACCATAGGTGGTTCCGCCCAACCTAACATAGGGTCCAAAACCAAAATTTTCCGAGGAGCTACCCTAGACCCCATAAAATGGGGTTACGGGTACACCTCAAACCCCTTGTGACCCCCCCCCCCCCGTTACACAATCGACGCAACGAAGGGAGTGCTCCGCCCCCCCTCTAACCCCTGGTTAACAACATGGGCTAGTTGTGGAAAGAATATAACACAACCCAACAATTGTTTCATTGCAACGTTGAATTTTGAAATAGATCAGTCCAAAATCGTATCCTCTCTTCTTGTATCTAACTCCACTGAAAATCCTTCCATCCCAAGGCCAGAGAAAACACTCCAAGTATTGTGAACCTAAATTTTGCGAGAATCCCACTCTAGCGCCATTCCCCCAGATCATCCTCTAACATCCATCCCTACAAACTTCCAATAAGGCATAGCACACTCTAGAAAAGTTAAGATAATATCCCCTTCCCCTAGGATTTCTTGTAAGAAGATAACTTGAGATCCTTCTATTTGGATCAATATTTTGAAGGCAATTTTTTTGGGGTTGCTTATTAACCCTCTGCAGTTGAATGAAATGGCTTTCATTAGGGAACAATGCCATGGGCCTTCAAAGCTCTAAGGGCCCTGTCAATAGAGGATTGTCTACTCATAACTAGCTCTTCTCTAGCACAGGCTTTTGCCAATGATAACTCAGATGTCATCCCCCTACCTTTCCCTTCATTAGAAAATCTGAAAGGCGCAAATATTTTCTTATACTTGATAATTACTTATGATGTTCTTGACTTCTTATTAAGTTTTATTTATGTCTTCTTTCTTTAGTTCACTAAGCAATTACCAAAGTGAAAGCACATAAAACAATGGACACCAAATATAGGCACTATGCCAGGGAAAAAACCCCCTTGAGGGGAAAACCCAGTCAAAATTATCTTCCTTCCAATAATATTCTTTGAGGCTTTTCACCCTAGACAAAGACCAAACCTTCTCTCCAGATCAAGTCAACCTCCCAGATCTTCGACCTCTTTTCCAACAACTTTGAATATGTAGCAGTTTTCAGCATCAGGTAGCTTCAAGCATTAGCGAAACTGGAAGACTTCGATCTCCCAAACTAGGGCACGAAACAGAGAGAGAGAGGCACCAAAATTTTGTTTTTCTTCTTCTCCTTAGACTGCACCCAAATCGCACTTCCTTTGGCTTCCTTAGATCCACTTCGCATTTCTCCGGCTTCCTTAGAGATATCGAACTAACTTGAGATGAGATGCTTCAAATGAATTCAAAATGAATTTGACTTGCTTCTATTTAGAGGCCTCAAGGGAGGTCGAATTGATGTCCTTAGGTCGACTTGGTGTGGAGGATACATAAATTACATTTGACTCAATACTAAACCCTTTTACTTGATTCAAAAGCCCAAGAAGGGTCTCTTTAAAAGTGCAATGACTCTATTGACTCAATGGAGACTTTGATCTAAAACATGATGACCCGAGCATGAAACCCATGCTTTAATAAGTCATAATAATAATAATAATAATTCTTTTCTTTATTCTTTTGAGAAGTACATTACAAAATGACTCAAATAAATTAAATGAATATCGAACCTACTTACATTTTTCAACGCTTCCTCTTAACTGGGGAGGTTTTCATCATATACAAATACAATAAAAATCTCAAACTATATGAACAATGAAGAACTTTAGGCACCACAATGCCATGGACTAGATTCCTGACTAGGGCAATCTATCCATTGGTCTCTCATCAATTTAGGCACTACAATGCCATGGACTAGATTATTGGCCAAGGCAATCTATCCATCGGTCTCTCAACAGCTTAGGCACTGCAATGCCATGGACTAGATTTCTGACCAAGACAATCTATCTGGGTGGGAATAAGATGGACTCAAGCTTTCTGCCTCTCTAGGTACCATCAAGCTTACTTGCTAACCATTAACCCAGGGATCCAGGTGTGTTTCCAAAGCATAGCTCAATAACCAACACCACCTTTCCAACTTCGAGACCTACACATCAACACAAAGTATCGGCCATATGTCCTCCCAAGAAATGCTTCACTCATAAAGCCTCAACACTCCTTGATCCAACAAATCAAGGATAACCAATCTCTCCCAATCAAACTTATTAGTAACCAACATGCTATCAAAACCTTCGAGAGATTCACCATAAAAACACAACCCCAATTAATAATATACTTTCACATGTACATAATCAAATATAAACCTTTGGGGTCTTCCAGACAACAGATGTTGCTTCTTAACATAGTAGGACTATCAGAAGATTCCTTAATCATATACTTTTCTTTCCTACTTCATATACAACAACATGTCTCCAAACATTCTCCAATCAAAACTATTATATGCCCTCCCACTTAACTAGGGAGCTTCCTTTTATCCAAGCTCCCTCTTAATCTAGGGAGATCAACGTCTTTACTTTGACATCGGAGAATCTTTTGTGGATTCCAACCATTTCATCAATGTTGTCATCATCCACATCATGTTTATCAACGAACATCTTCACCATGTTGAAGATTGTGTACTTGCACAACTTAGATAGCAAGTACAACCAAATCGATAAAAGCATGAAGTTAGCCATATCAGAATTACAAAAGCAATTCAACCTTATATATCAGATACCAAAACAAACAAGAGACACATACTCTTTAAACATCTTACTAGGGACTTAGTCATAAACCCTAGACTACTTCATAACAACTTTCATTACATCTAGGGTTTCAATGTTTCTTCCAAAGGTATGACATACCTTTCCTCATAGAAAACCCTAGAAACAATTCAAACAAATATATATCAACAAAGCATCTAACAACTTTCAGAATTCATATGTTAGACTTCCCACTAGGGTTTCATACAAATCCTAGATTTCATACATGGGAGTTAATCAATCAAAGCCATTCACAGCTTAGTCATCAACATGACCAACTTCCACTAGGATTAGTTGCAAACCCTATATTTTTCAATCAGACATTAATCACAACTAAAACTCAGATTTCAACGATCTTACACAAATCTCAAATTATCACATTGTCATCAGAGATTTTTACTTCTACTAAGGTTTAACTCCAAAACCCTAGAATTTCACAAATACTATCATCCTAGAGAAACAAACATTGACTAGGGCTTAGTTCCAAACCCTAGGATTCATGATCACTGATAAACAAGTCAAATTCATACATCTAGGACTTCATCATCATGCATAGGTATTTCATATCATGTGTTAGTCAAACCCAACTTCACAAATATCAATAAGAGTTAGACATACAACAAACTTGATTAGACTAGGGTTTGATCAAACAAACACACATTCCAAGGAAATCATTTCTAAGACATTATAAGGGTCTCGCTTGCACATTCCACCAAACCCTAATAAATTAATGTTTCAATATAAGACACAGCAAACCCAAAATTACCAAAACTTCAAGGGTTCGGGATTTTAGACTTTATCATTCAAGCCTAACAAGTTAGGTTTTCCTGATCATACCAAAAATCCCAAACATGACATCATCAATTAAAAACTTCAAATAATATTTCTCAATAACCCTAAGCAGTTTAGGGTTTCAGACATTCACATTAGCATACCCTTAGGTTAGGGTTTTCTGGAGAACCTATCTAGGGTTCTATAAAATCAATTAGGAATATGAGTGGGCTAGATTTATCAAGTGATGAATCACCCAAAACAAGAATCATTATGATTCAATATAGCTAGACATAACAATGTTAGTAATAGATTTGTTAAATGAATATACATTTGATATAAATAAATTAATGTTTTGTAGCTTCAGGGATACCTTTGTTTATTGACAGACCTAATCTTGGGTGACTCTCTTCAAACTCCTTGAGGATATAGCAGATGTTTTCCTAATCAAGACAATAGAAGGAGAATGGTGATTAGTATTAATATAATCAAAACTTAAATAAGTACATGAAACCAAAGATTGAAAGGAAAAGAGATACTTATCTTTGGGAGATGTTGGGGGCTCCCTCCAAAGCTTTTGAGGGATACCTATAAACTTATAAAACAAAAGAAAATGTCTTTCTCTCTTCTTATTTCTTGGGTTGTTGGGACAATCACTTTTGTAGTGAACCTTATTATGGCATTGATAGCATTCTACCTTGGACATGTCAATTTTCTTCTTTGGTCCTTTCGATTTCTTTCCTTTATGTTGAGCAATGTAGGCATTTGAAACGTCTTCAGAATTGGAAACTAATGAGATACTCAATTCTTCCTGACTGCAGACAGTCCATAGTTCTTCAAAAGTGGGAGCTTCCTTCCAACTGTTAAGACATGCAACAAATGCAATCCAAGAGGGTGGAAATCCTAATAGAGCAGTGATCACGAGTTCTTTGTCTGGAATGATTTCATCAATGACCAAAAGATCATCTCTGATTCTTGCTATCTTCATAAAGAAGGAGGCCACTGTGTTTTCTTTAGTCATCTTTGTGGTCTTTATTTCATTCTTCAAACTTGCTACTTAACCAATGTTCTTAATGGTGAATAACTTTGACAAGGCTTCATACATTTCCTAGGCATGATTGATGTCGGCTATGAATAGGACAAGGTTGTCTTTTATTCCTTCTACCATTAGATTCATGGCCACCAATTCTAGTTCCCTGAACTTTACTTGGTCAGCATCATTAGAGTCTTCTGTAGGCTTCTTTACTTTTCCTTTAACCAAGTCTAGAACCTTGTTCTTTTCAAGGATGAGGTCAATCCTCTTTTTCCAAGACCTGTAGTTAGAGGCTCCTTCAAGTTTGTTTTCTCCCTTGATTGTGTCAGTCATTGTTTTTGAAGATAGTAGACTTCTTTCCTTGAATAACCCTTTTGAATGATTCCTTGATTAAGTGATTGAGACTGCCTTTTTCTTCTTTCTTCACCAAAGCTCTGATACCATGTTAGAAAATACGAAAGGCATACAAATTTTCCTATACTTGATAATTACTTGTGATGTTCGACTTCTTATAAAGTTTTCTTTATATCTTCTTTCTTTAGTTCATCAAGCAATTACCAAAGCGAAAGCACATAAAATAATGGACACCAAATATAGGCACTATGCCAGGGAAAAACCCCCTCTCGAGGGGAAAACCCAGTCAAAATTCTCTTCCTTTCAATAGTATTCTTTGAGACTCTTCACCCTAGACAAAGACCAAACCTTCCCTCCACACCAAGTCAGCCTCCCAGATCTTCGACCTCTTTTCCAACAACTTCAATTATGTAGAAATTTCTGGCATTAGGCAGCTTTCAGCATCAGCAAAACTTGGAAGACTTCGATCTCCCAAACTAGGGCACAAAACAGAGGGAGAGGCACCAAAACTTCATTTTTCTTCTTCTCCTAACTCCACTCGACTCGCACTTCCTTTGGCTTCCTTAGAGCTACTTCACATTTCTCCGACGTCCTTAGAGATATCGAACTAGCTTGAGATGAGATGCTCCAAATGAATTCCAATTGCTTCTATTTATAGGCTTCAAGGGAGGTCGAATTGATGTCCTTAGGCTGACTTGATCTCTTCTAGGCTGACTTGGTGTGGAGGATACATAAATTACATTTGACTCAATACTAAACCTTTTTACATGATTCAAAAGCCCAAGAAGGGTCTCTTTAAAAGTACAATGACTCTATTGACTTAGAATAAATCCTAGAAGTCCTCAATGGGGACTTTGACCTAAAACATGATGACCCAAGCATGAAACCCATGCTTTAATAAGTCATAATAGTAATACTAATAATTCTTTTCTTTATTCTTTTGATAAGTACATTACAAGATGACTCAAATACATTAAATGAAGACTGAACCTAGTTACACTTTTCAACACCCTTGACCAGTAGGGGTATGGGGTTTACCTAGACCTCCCATAAGACCACTAGGGGCAGGGGGTTTACCTAGACCTCCCATAAGACTAGTTGAGTTAGGGGGAATCTATCTCAACCTCGAATTGTAACAAATAGAGAATTAATACCATCTTCTTTTGAGAAACTAGAGTCAAAAGTTAAGATTGGGGATGAGGACCCCCCCCGCCCCCCATGTCATTCGACAGGAGACATGGGACTTTCCCTAGGGATAAATAAGTAACTAGATTTTGTATGGCTTCCACATTCTGTTCATTACAAATCTTATTCTAATTCTACTCCAATACTGAAGAAGTGCAATAAAATAAAGAAGCATAGGGGGAAGGGAGAGATGTACCCTTCAAGATGCAGCCATCCTCCAGTTGAATGTCTATGTTCGTGGCCTCCTTGTTTTTTGTCTTCAGTTCCAAAGCATTTGAAGTCAAAGCCTCCACCTCACCTAGCTCTATTCCCCTAGACATATGCTCACCACCAACCTCCATTCCCCCATCACTGCCTCACCAACAACCTATGCCCCTCCCATCTCCAACCTCCCATTCCTGGACACATCAACATCTACCACCAAGTCTAGATCCCCATCGTAACCACCTTCGACCCCTCTGATTTCCTTACCTAATTCTGCATACTCGATCTAATAACCCCTATCCCCCCAACCTTCCTCTGCTTCTTGCTTAGCCTGGGCTGGAATTGGTTAGCTTTAAAAGACACTCTGTAATTACCCAGAAGGTGTTCGTATTTGTGGCATCTATTGCATCTAAAGGGAATCACTTTGTAGTCAAGGTCCACTAACCATTCATTCTCTTTCACGATGTTTAGGGTTTGATACAACTTCGATCTCAAATCTAGGCTAACCAGTATTCTTGCCACTGACCAGTCCTTGGTCTCTTTGAAGGAATAATCTGCCCCCAAGAACTTCCCTAGGGTATTTCCAATGTTCATGAAACTCTACAGGTTCCACATGTGCATAGGAATTCCTGGAATGCAGACCTACATGGGCATCAAATCCATTCTTTCCCTGTGGGCGTCGAAAAATGAAGTCCAAAATTTAAAAGAAAATGGAGTAGAATCTATAAACCATACCTCTTTGACTATGAGTTTCGCATCCACCCAATTTTGGAAGAACAACGAAAACCACCCTTTTGCGAGAAATCTTACCTCTGGTGGAGCCGAAACCCTACCACTGATATTTTCATTTCTCTAAGCTTCCAATGTTACGAAACTAAAAAGCCTCCTTCACGCCCTCCTGAACAAGGATTTATCAGCTAGCTTTGATGCATGTTCCATCTCCACGTCTTCCCCAACATAGAGGTTATATTGGATCGACCCACTTTCACTCTTCAACACCCTATTTTTCTTCTTAGGGTTTTGTTTCTTACCACACCCCTGAGTCTCTCCACTGGGATCTTCTATTGTTCTTCTCTCCTCTTCAACCCTCCCCTCACCTCCTTCGCCCTGGGTACGGTTATGTTAAGGAATGACCACACCCGCAACTTCAACAGATATCATAGGATATTCAAATTCGGGAGGAATATGTACAATGGGGAGAGGAGCCTCTTTTGTTGGCTGAACTAGGGTACCTAACAAGCAAATGCTCCCTGCATTAGAGCCATAATTTAGCCTCTTTTTCCCCAAGACCCTAGTCAACTTCCCACGACCAAAAATGTTAGTGAGGCCTCCTCCCCTTAATAGCTTAAAAGACCCTAGTCCCTAAAAGCCTTCGAAATGAAAACTCAAATGGCCCCTTTCATCATCGAGCCCTACCCCATGTTTCTCAACATAGTTTGCTTCCTGAAGTCTACTAGGGAGACCTACAAAAGGAGAGAAAGCATTGCTACATGCACCTAGAGACACCATCTTTCCTCTAAAATTCACCACTGCTTCCACTAGGTGGTCAATGGCATGCATCCGCCACCCAAACTTGTCAGAACCTCCCACCTAGACATTGACTCACTACCCTCTCAGCACCAAAAACCCTAATATTCGTCGGAGAGGTAAAATTTGACCTACTGATAGAGCTTTCGAGTTCATAATCCACCAAGTCCATCTACAATTGTTTCAAGAATATCCTACCAACTCAGCTTGAAGCTCCAACCTTACAACCTCGCACATAGACAAAACGGGATGGAACAATGACATTGTAAAAAAAACTGTAAAAAGTGAAAAACCCACCTCCCACTTCTCAGATAGTGATCTCACCAAACCCACCTTTGACTAGGAAAAATGTTGACAACCTCCTGCTACCTTAGTTGCAAGCAGTGTAGCTCTACATCAAAAATTCTATTAGAAACACTAGCATCAAGCATCAACCCGCCTCGTCTCCCATCCTACGCTTATGCTTGTCCCCTGTAAAAGTTTTCCCAATCACCTAAAATAATTCTATTAGAAACACTTTTTCCAATTTGAAAATTTATTTTAAATTTTAATTATAATTGTAAAAATGGTTAAATTCATGGTTTCAAATTAATCGAATTTTTTCCAAAAATAAAAATAAAAAAATTCTATGAGTAAGAGCTTTTTCTAATGAAAAAATTTAATTAAAAAAAATATTTGAAACATCGCATTTCATAATTACAAAAATTGTAATTTTAACCTCCTAAAAAAATGGTCATAACACACAATATTTTAATACCACCCTTAAAAAAGAGGAGAAATCCAAAAAGATACTCATTAAAATTATTAGATTCTCATCAAATTAATAACTTTGCAAAAGTATTTTAATTTGTCAACAGTATTTTGACTTAAGCCGATTTCAAATTTTAATTTTTTGAACCTGGAGATTGATTTTTTGAAAATGAAGAATGTAGTCGTGGCACACCCTTCTTATTAGAACATATAAACAATAAGCCACTTGATTACATTTCATATTTTCGGATGAGAATTAAAAAGGGAGTTTTGAGTTAATGATATAAAAAATATCTTACAAAATGAGATTTGTCCGTGACAATTCCCTAATATTTTTTGTTTTTTTTCCTTTTTTTAATGCCTCCTCAATGATTCAGGCCTGATATTTCTACCAAATTCAACCGACCGACTTAAACTAATTACATAAAATAGTGTCTCTAACTCCTCCCTACATCATACTCTTTACATCATAGATTTGATCCCAGTTTGTATTACAACAATATCCTTTCTGTATGTGTCTGTCTTTCTCCATCTGTGCTCCATTTCTTTGGATAGTATTCTGCAATTCGCATTCCCGTAGCAGAAACTGATGTACAATGACACGATATGCTGCGTGACTACATGCTGGCTCTCCACACACTTTGTTGTCAAAACAATCAGCTACATTTATTTTAGTCTCTATGCTGTTTTACAGATGGCGTTTCATAACAAAACTGAAACCTTGGCTGTCAAGGAACTACTCAACAATCTGGATGGGACCTTTCTCCTTGCTTCCATGACCACAGTTTTCCTTGCCAGCATCCTCTCCTTTTCTTTGTAAGTACCCACTTCCTGGTGCCCCGCCATCCCTGTTTCACTTACTGTATGTCATCATTGAATTGGTCAAATTGTTTGGAGAGGTGGGTGTGAAATTCAAACAGATTGTCAGCTTTACGTTTATTTTTTCTTTCCTTTGCTTTCCAAGTCTTTCTTTTATCAAACTGATTGTCCAAGCTATATGATGTTGCCGGGCTTCTTCAAATTGCTAAGATTGTCTGGATGTGCTTATCAACATCCAACATTGCCTTAGAGGCTCCTATGGCCGTTAGTTTGTATCAGCTCTGCAGGGAAGACTGGCCTGGCCAAGTGATTAAAGGCCTCTCCCCTCAACCTTATTTCCTTCCCTGCCTATTCATGGAGATCATTCAACTTTTCTCCGGTATAACATATGAATTATCAGCAAACTGCTTCTTTGACCTTTCTAACTAGGCCCTTCATCCACAAAAACTGAACTTTTAATTTTATCATGATGGACTGGGGAGAGTCCCAAGATCGGAAAATTATTTTCCATGATGTACAAGAGCCGGAGCTCCCCTACGACAGGTAAAACGGAAACGCAGTACAAAAACAGAATCACCCTTAAAACTAGAACCTGAAACCAGCAATAAGAGAGAGGAAGCACAGGGGAACCAACCTTGCGGCGGCAAGCTCTGGAACTCCAGGATAGCTGCAATTACGAAGGATATAGGAAAACTAAGCCCACTTGAAAGAGACTGCACCACTACAAAGCCTGTTTAAGAAACCTCCCACTCAGATGCAAAAGAGCAGAGCATTATCAACACTGTTGCTTACTCTGGGAAGCCTTGCATGGAGCTTTCTCATATTTTCCAAATTTCTTCCAAATACTACCCCTTACAAATAGCGTTAATTCCTTTCGCTTGAAAATGTTCATCATGCTCATGGGTCACCTTGATCTCCCATGATGTTAGTTTCGACTCTGAAAATCCTTCTGCTAACGATATGGCAGTAAAATGCAATAATCCTAGAATGCTGCTTAGTGTCTCAACTTTCTCCCTTTCAGTCAGGGTGTTCATTATTCCTTGTGTCTGCCATGGTCGAAGTGCTGGCTGCTATCATACGAGCTTGAGGGATGTTCCTCTCTTTTGTTATCTTCCTTATTCCACCCTGATATGCGTGTCCTCATCTCCTGAGGCCATACATCCAGGCTTCCTTTCTCACCTGATGTGCCAAGGCTTTAGTGCCACAAAAGTTCATAAAAAATTCAATTCCTCATGATTTATATTTCTTCGATGTAGCACTCACATCAATCCTGGAGGAGTAACCTGTATGAAAGGCACATACCATGGCCAAAATATTATCCCTAGAGGCAACCTCAACGCATAAAACTCCTACATCTGATTCGTGACTCAATCTAGTCTGTAAGGGATAAGATCATAAGAACATACACACACAAGCAAAATGTCCAATGTTACATGACTTGCTATAGTACTAACATACTCCCACACTCTCGCTGTTGCACGTTTCAATTTCCAACTACCATCACCAGAAGTACCAAAGAGCGCATTGATGGAAACCTTTGCCACTCAACACTCCTAGATATGTCATTAATGGCATTATGGCTATTGAAATAAGCATCCTTTCTTACAGATCTGGATGGTTACCTCTGGTCATATGTTAATTAACCCAAAACTAATTGCAAGTCTATAATTATCGATATATACTGTACAGCATGTTATCTTCCTCACCATCCTCTACATTGAGCAACCTATCGTTTTGATCAAGTGCACACCCTACCTCTTTCATCTCTCCAGCTAAACTCCCCAACATTGCATGGAATTCCTGTAATTCTGGGTGTGATGTGTCACTTGAAAGGAACGTGTGCACCCTGTTCTTGACGACAATCCAACTGCATCCTGGATTCTTTATCAGTCCCTTTTCTTTCATTGTATTTCTCACCATATCTACATCATCCCATCTACCTGAAGCAGCATACATGTTCGCTAGCAATACATAATTTCCAGTACCTTTTCGTTCCAATTGAAAGAGTTGTTCTGCAACATGCTTTCCGAGGTCTATATTGGAATGAATTTTACAGGCACCAAGCAAAGCCCCCCACACTCTAGCACTTGGTTCGAATGGCATGCTTTTGATAAAGTCATGTGCCTCATCCAGAAGACCAGCACGGCCTAGAAGGTCCACCATACAGGCATAGTGTTCTATTTCAGGTGTAATATTAAAATCTTTGCTCATAAGATCAAAGCATCGCCAACCCTCTTCCACTAGGCCTGCATGGCTGCATGCACACAGGACACCAGTAAATGTAACTTTGTTTGGCTTCGGGCCTTCCAGCTGCATTTGGGAAAACAGTGTGAGTGCAGCCTCAGCATGCCCGTGCATAGCATACCCCACAATCATTGCAGTCCATGCAACTACATCCCTTTTATGTAGATCCTTAAATACTCGGAAAGCATCATTTATACTCCCACATTTTGCATACATGTCCACAACGGCACTCCCAACAAAGACATCTGCCTCAAATCCACTTCTGAGTATGAAGCCATGGATCTCCTTGCCCTGTTGCAGACCTGCTATGTAGGCACATGCTGGAAGAACACTAGCTATGGCGACTGAATTAGGTTTTATGCCAGCCACTGGCATTTGGCAAAAAAGTTTCAGGGCAAGATCACCATAACCATTTTGGGTGTAGGCTGCGAGCATGGTATTCCATGAGATTATGCTTCTCTCAGATGCTCTATCAAATACATGTCTTGCATACTCTATGTTCCCACATCTGGCATACATGGCCATAAGGGCATTTCCGACAACGACATCCACCTCATGTCCATGTCTAATTACATAATCATGGGTTTCCTTTCCCTCTCGGAGGGATGCTGAGTCGGCACATGCTGTAACAAGACTACCAATGGTAATTGAGTTAGCTTTCACATCTGCTTTCTGCATTCGATGAAAAATATCGAAGGCATCATCATGACGATTGTTCTGAGCATACCCTGCGATCATGGCAGTCCAAGAGCAAACATCCATTTGGTGCATCTCTTTAAAAACTTGCCTTGCATCCTCTATACTTTCACATTGAGCATACATAGCAATGAGGGCATTACCCACGGCAACATCTGAATCAAACCTGCTTCTCATACTGTAACAATGAATTTCCCTACCTGGTTGCAGAGCTGCTAAATTCCCACATGACGGGAGGATGCTAAGAATGGTTACTGGATTAGGTTCCACTCCTTCAAGTTGCATCTGTCGAAAAAGACTCAAAGCCTCATTGCAGAGGCCATTTTGGGCCAAAGCCACGATCATTGAATTCCACGAGACCACATTTTTAACAGCCATTTTATCAAAGACCATGCATGCATCATCTACTCTGGCACATTTGGCATACATGTCTACAAGGGCATTCTCAAGAAAACTACCCAAACCCACACCATTTCTTATTATCCAACCATGGATCTCCTTGCCCTGTCGCAACGCTGCCAGGTTTGCACATGCAGACAGAATACTAGTAATGGTGACAGAGTCCGGTCCAAGGCCTTCCGACGTCATGTGTTGGAAGAGTCTTAATGCCTCCCTGCAATGCATACTCTGTGAATAACCCGAAATCATCGCATTCCATGACACCAAATCCCTATCCTGCATTTCCTCAAACACTTGCCGTGCATCCTCTATGCTACCGCATTTAGCATACATGTCCACAAGAGCATTACAAACAATAATCTCCGAATCAAACCCGCTTCTGATAATAACCACATGGATTTTCTTGCCCTCCTGCAGAGCAGATAGCCCTGCACATGCCTTGAGAACACACGGAAAAGTAAACTTGTCCATATGGATTGTTGCCTTCTGCATTTCGTGATGGAGTTTAAGTGCTTTCTCAAAGAACCTATGTTTAGAATAACACCTAATCATTGCATTCCAACAAAACACATTCGGTTGAGAGATGTTCTCAAACACTTGGCGTGCATCCTCCACAATATCGCATTTGGCATACATATTAACAAGCTCTATTTTAAATCTATCGTTCTGTTCTGATCCCGTTATAATCATGTGAGAATGGAGTTGCTTACCTTCTCGTGCAGCCTGCAATGAAGCACACGCTTGCAATACATACGTAAATGTGTCCGAGTCGACTGTAATACCAAGCTTATAAATGTCGTGAAAGGCATCCATCGCTTCCTTCAATCGGCCCTCTCGACACAGTGGGATGATGGAGTTCTTAGCTTCGGATAGATACTTGGTTGTCGGCAGGTGGTTTTGGAATGCGTTACCGATGATCCCTAGAGACGATAAAATTTTATCATAATAGGTTGCCATCGTGAACTAATGGCAAACCAACCGTATTGCATTATAGCAGAGAGGAATGTGTACTTGGCAACAACTTCAACTATTGCCATCGACATTCAGAAGTTTCAGAGCATGCACCAAAACTTCCATTGGTTGGTTACTTAGTAGAACAAAACTGTGCCATGTTAAAATATGTAAAACACATTCTCAAACACGTGCAGAGACCAAATGTGGGCATCATGGGAATGGTGTCATAGAATGAACAAACAGATCCATCGGTGATTAGAATGCTTCCCAAAAGCCTGAGAACAAATGTAAAGGCAAGACAATGCAGTACACAACTTCACATTTGGAAATAGGAAATTCTAAGCAGAAGATGCAATATCTCAGAAGTAGCAAGGTTCCTACTAAAAACACACAATTTTCAAAGCTATTTGGAGTTCTACACAAATGTCATAGCTTGGTGCAATGCAGAACTTTTTTGGCAAAATTAGACGCATTATAAAATCATTTCATGTTTGAAATTAAGTTTTGCATATATTTAAAACATTTCATTAAAATTCCATGTTTTGATGTTATTATAAAACAAAACTTTGTAATATTCAGATTTTCCCAAAACATGCGGAGATTGTAAATCTAAGTATCATAGGAATTGTGTTATGAAATGAAAAAAATAATATTATCTAATTGATTTTAATGTATCTATAGAAGGTCGTCATATTCAGTTAATTAATATATTTAGTTAATTAATATTAGAGAATGAAAATCACATAAGAATTGCAGCATTCTCTTTTGCCCCCCAACTCTCAAAAACTAGGGGCAAAGATCCGTATGCAGCTTTAAAACAAGATATTGCCATGTACTCTAAACAAGGAGAAATTCTTCTAGTGGGAGATTTCAATGCTAGAACAACAAATAATCAAACTAGCATTCTTTGTTGCAAAGAAGATAACAATCCTATTTGGCTCACTGAAGAGGAGAATCCCCAATGGGTGAGGTGTTCAGAAGATGACAAAGTTATCAATTATTTTGGTGAGGAGTTGTTTACACTGTGTGGGGCTTTCAACTTAATTATTTGCAATGGTTTAGATAGATGGAAAAGGCCTGGGAACTTCACTTGCAACAGATACAATGGGGCAAGTGTCGTTGACTATGTGATGTGTTCACAAAGCTTGATAGAAAAGATAGATGAAGTTAACATTGGAGAGCATATTTGGGACCTAAAATCATATCATAACCCAATTTATATAAGGTTATCATTGTTAGAAGAAAGGGGGCATAGGAGGAAAACCCAATGCTCTCGACAATCACTATCAAGAGGCAAAATTCTTCTAACACAAGAAAAATGTTCTATCTTCAGGACAATGTTAGAGAGATTAATTCAAAAGGAGAAAATCGGTTTCAAAAGCTTCAACAGTCATCAGTTAACAAATATAATTCAAAGTGTACTTGGGAAGTGCAAAAGAGAAAAAAATAGGAAATCAGAATCAAATTGTTTTCCTATAAATGCTTGGTTTGATGAGGAATGCAAAATGGTAAGGAGAACTTTGGAAAAGACAGGAAAGGAGAAGATGAACGTAAAGTTATATAAGCAGATACTAAAAAGGAAAAAATATGAGTTCATGCAAACAAGGAGAGAAGAGTTAATATATTTAAGCAAGAATAATCCAAAGCTTTTCTGGCGGGAATTGCAACGAAGCAAGCAAATTGAAAATAATATTACAGTCAATCAATGGTTTGAATATACAAGGCAACTTTATGAGAAAGAATCTGGGGCGGAGACCCCCTAGGATCAACACAACTTCAAAGCTCTTCACGTTACAGGAGGTGGAGAATGGAATTAAGAAGCTGAAAATAGGAGAGGCAAAGGACTTGGTTGAACTTCAAGCAGAGTATCTAAAATGGGGAATGAACACTTTTGCACTACACATCATGGAAATATTCAACAACATCATTCAACAAGGATTCCCAAGAGACTGGACAACTAGCCTAGCAATACCCCTTTTTAGAAGTGGAGACATTAATAATCCATCCAACTATAGAACAATTATGGTCAATCCTCTATTTGCAAAGCTTTTCGGCAGCATGGTAGAAAACAGAATTAGTAAGTGGGCAGAAGTAAAAGAAAAGAGGGCAAGAGGACAAACGGGTTTTAGGCCGAAGCATTCTATTATGGATCATGGTATCACGTTGACACACATTGTTGAAAAGGTTTGGGAGGACAAAGAAGAAATATTTTGTTGTTTTGTTGACTTCAAAAAAGCATTTGACAGAGTCCCTAGAGATAATTTGTGGCATAGAATGGAAGAACTTGAAATTCTTGTGCATTATAGAGCCGTTATGCATAGACTTTATGAAGAAGTGAAAGTCAAAATTAGAACTTCAGTAGGTATTTCAGAAAGCTTTAGAAGTGACATTAGAGTCAAGCAAGGGTGCCCTTTATCCCCTACTCTTTTTGGTTTATATATTGATAAATTGGAAGAGTGGTTAAATCTGCAAGGTGGAGATGGTGTTCAGTTAGGGGAGTTTGTGATAAAGCTTCTTTTATATGCTGATGATATTGTATTGATTTCTAAATCAGCCCATGGATTGCAATTGCACTTATATGCCCTTGAACATTTTTGTAGAGCAATGGGGATGCAAGTCAATACTATCAAGACCAAAATAATGATTTTCTCTAATAAAAAGAAGTAAAGCCAACATACTTTCTTCTTTGAAGACAACATTCTTGAAGAAGTAAATGAGTACAAGTACCTCGGGATTGATTTCAACAACAAACTCAATTGGGAGGACTGCAGAAAGAAGAGAATTTTAGGAGGGTGGAAAACATTGTATGCTCTTCAAAACATATGTAGAAAGGTAGAGTTATGGGATTGGAAAATGATTAAAGTGTTTTCGGACTCCTATTTTTTCCAGTGATGCTATATGGGTGTGAATTGTGGGCTAGTAGCACCCCCATTTCAAAATGGAAACAAATTGAGAAAATCCAAAAACGCTTGATCATGAGCAAGTTCAAGATAAAAAGTTCAGTACCTTATGAGATAATGTTGAGTGAAACAAGAGCAACTCCCATCGAAGCAATTGTTATGGTGCAGCTCATAAGATATCTAAAAATAATTGAGCAAATGAGAGTAGGTAGATGACCTAATGTTATCTTCAACGAAGGCATAAGTGAAACAAAAGCACACATGGATGCAAAAATGGAATATCTACCTCAATGTCTATCCCACAAATAGAAAGGAGCTAAAGGATTTTGTTATGGAGAAGTTTCGTAAAAAATGAATGGGGAAAAGAGTTGGGTAGAAAGAAGAAGTACTACATTGAGGAATTCAACCCTACGTGTGGTTTACAACAAAAAGAGTTCATTGGAGCTAGAATTTTGTGGAGTGAAAAGGTTTTTATTGCTCAATTAAGGACCAACGCGCATTGAATTTGGTGCAAAACAGTTCAGTGGAAAAGTTCTAAAGAAGCTTGGGAAGAACGGTTGTGTACATTTTGCACATCTGGGGCAGTGGAATCGAAAAAACATTTCATTTTGGAATGTGATGCATTCGAAGACATCAAATAAAGTTATGAGAACATGTTAGCATCAATTTTCTTGGCATTGTCTTTTTAGTGAGGGCATTGTTGGAAGGTTGGGCCAACTCATCATCAATTTGAATCGGAAAAGAACTTAATTGAAAAAGGAAAAAACAAGGAACTAATGGTCTCATAGACTATTTTTAGTCTCGTGGACCTTAAAATATCATTTCATTTCATAGATCAAAGTGCAAATCACTTAATATTTTGACATAACAATCCTAATAATTGCACAATATCATTAAATTAATAGTATCAAGTGTTTTTTTATTTTTTTTCTATATAATGATGATGGGGATATCGTGAAGAGCTAGGATTTCTCTATGCGAACACTCGCATATTGTTGTTGTCAAACTCTAGCAAGTTGTTGGCATCATTAAAGGGTTTAGGAGTGGGGATATTGGTTTTATCCATGTGTTTATGGTGTTGGACCCATAAACTTTCACGGGATCTCCTCGACATGAAGTCCCAATCAGACCTCACACCATTTGGTGTAGGAGTGTGCCTAGTTAGTGTGCAGTGCAACTGTGTCGAGGTTCTTCTACTGCAAAAGGGGAGAGAAAAGCGAGCCTCTAAGTGAGAGATAATAGTACCACCCAAGAAGAGACACACATGAACCAAAAGGACCTATCTAACATCCAGCGAAATAGTCCACAGTGGATGCGACAGTCGTTACAACCAAAAAACAAGGGAAGATCCATCTAACATCCATCGGAAAAGTCCACAGCGGATGGGATGATCGTTATAACCAATAAGCAATGAAAGATTTGTCTGGTATCCTATGTAATAGTCCACAAGGATGGGACAACGATAACAACCATTACAACACATTCTCAATAAGATAAGCACTAAAATAGCCTAAATAGTTCAACTATATTAGTATATGTGAAAGCAAACATGAAATACAAATGTCCACATAATAGTCTTACAAACATTCATAGTTCATGCATGAAGAATGTGCTAGCCTTAAAAGGCTTATGTTATTAAGCAAAAGTTCCAAGACAAATGTTTACATTGTACATCAGTTGCTCTCTCTAATGCCTTGTGGGAGGAATCAAGGTGAAAAGTCCTTTGCTCATACAATGAAGGGGTAATATATAACCAAGGGGTGATGCTTCCCCCTTGTGACTCTTTGACTACTCTCATGATTATTCAACTTCCTATGACTTTTCAACTTACATGATTCTTCATATTCATGTGTGTGCCTTGGACTTCCACTTTACAATACATTGATTACAATATACATGGTCCACCATAGTGATGTGGCATATGAAAACTCATGACACGACTTTACATGACAATGTTGACATGGACTGGCTTGATGATGCGGCAATGTCAAGTCATTGTTGTTGTTGAGTGTTGCATGTGTTCTTGGATATGCTTTCTCTTCTCCTCTGCATAGCCTGATGATGCGAGGTCTTGGATGATATTTCGTCTTGGAAGGTGGTTGCAAACTTGTGTCCCTTTGCTTGCTCTTGATAGGTCCACTTGTAAGTTTAGCTACAAGTGAGTCTTTATGCATGCTTCCCTCCTTCTCCTTCTTCATCATCTCGCCATGACTTGATAGTGTACTTGTTCCTGCAATTCACTCATGATGGGATGACATCAATCTGAAAACTCCCTAGTCTAAGATGATGCATTATTATCCATGAACCGAGCCTAGGACAAGTCACAGACTGGGAGGAAGGGCTCAGTGATTACGCATTGTGTAGTTTCAGCTGTTGAGGAGAGAGCCTGATCACTAAGACTACACAGAGTGCAACTCAGGCTTGACTGAGGAACTTTTCTGCACAGTCCTCACTAAGGGGGAAAAATGTGCAGTGCCCACTGAGGGACAAAATTTCACAATTCAAGCAAGTAGTGGTTGTTGCGGGATGAGGTCCTGGGAGGACAAATTGCATAGTTTCAAGAGGCAAGGGGGACTAGGCAACTGAGGGGCCTGAAGGGAAAATATGTGCAGTGAGTTTCGGCTGAGGGAAGTGCATTGGAGGAAGCATTTGCGCAGTTTTGGAGGCCAAGGGAGGTTGAGCTCTCTATGCATTTCACAATTCCAGCATGCAAGGGAAAAGCTTGAGGGTTGAAGGTGTGAAGTGTGCGGTTCAAGGCAGACTGGGAGGCATAGCTGCATAATTCTGGGGGTCAAGGAAGCATGTTGGACTCTAGAATTGCGCAGCACAACAACCTTGGAGGACAGTGACTGTGCACTGTGCAATTCCAGGCAGCAAGGTCACATCAATGATGGTTGAGACTGTGATGTGCGCAACTCAGTCAGGGCTTGGAGAAGCTATGTTGCCTAGTCGGGAAGATTCTCTGAAAATGGCTAAGTGCAGGAAGGGAGATGGACTCGTGATGAATTTGAATTGTGATCACACACTTAGCATATCTTGACAACACGACAACATAGATCATTAGAACAAACAAACAAAGCATTCCCCTGTGTTTGACTGCCTCATGACAAGATGCGACAAGTGCAACACTTAAGATAGACTTTGGGACGATCGTGACGACACTTGTGCGACAATGCTCAAGACTTTATGTATGAGTGCAACAGATGTTTACATGGTTAGGAAAACTCATTTACACAAAGACCGACCTTCGAAACCACCAGAAAAGACTCGCAAACATTACATAACAGTCAAACATGCCAAAAGACGATAGTTAAGTCAATAAGCAAAAGGGGTCAAAGAACTTCAATAAATCTCATGAAATGAGCTTGAGTGTTTGCAAAAATAAAGGAAAATACCAAGGAAGGCTCTGAAATTTGAGTGCAAGCCAAAATTTTGGAGGGTGTTGTAGCAACTACAACTCTTGGCAACACACTGGTTGAATTCCAACTTCTTTGTCTTGGTTAGTTTCTCCTGTGCATGGTCTTGATTCCTAAGGGAGTATTGATTCATCGTTCATATCATTTTGGCCTTTCCATTTACCCCATAGGCAGACATGGTCCCCTCTATACCTTCTCAATTGAACACAACATAAGATTCAGAGTAATCACAATTTTTCGGGTTGGGAAGAGTAGTTTAGCTCGCAAGTTTAAGGTTTTCAAAGTGTATTTTTTCATCTCTGGTGTTAGTCTGCTGCTAGCAAGCTCAGACAGTACCCCGACAGAGTCACGCAGGAACACAAACATTGTTTCGCTACCAGGGAGCCTGGATAGTACCTAGACGGAGTTGCTTGTTTCACCTCTCTACACAAGAAGCCTTTCTCTTCTTTTTCCTTTATTTATTTATTTAAAGAGAACTATGCATCGACACTTATTTATTTTTGAGTGGAAGAAGGATCCCGACTTATTGAGAGCAGAAGAGGTTTTTCCTTCAAAGAAGCGTATAGAGACCCCTGATTTTGGTTTGCTCTTTTAGATTTTCCCCTTCTCTGTTTCTACTAATTGGACAAGCTTGAGAACACCAGCAGAAAGACTAAGTATAGGCACAAGGTTTCCAGACTAGCCATGGGTTCATGTTTGGACCAAAACTCTCTTAATAGATGGATCATATTTTCTGTCGGAACTTCATTGGCCAAAATATATAACCAACACAAGGAAGTCAAACAGAAGGCTAACCAAGTGCAGCAGTGTCACAAGACTCTTTAGACTTCAACCACACACACACTTAGAAGCCGCAACACAATCAAGCGTGACACTTATTCACATGAAAAAACCAACACAAAATTCAATCAAACAACAAAAGACTATGTACATAGTGTGGGGCGTAGCCCTAGATCTTCACTGAAATTATTGTTTTACATCTTGGCCATTGATAGGGAGAGAGACAATCTTCCCATCAAGTGATTGAATACAATACATGTGTTGGCCAAGCTTCTCATGTACTGTGTATGGTCCAATCCACAGGGACTGAAACTTAGTGTGTTTTCCTTTGTCCTCGTGGGATTTATCCCACTTTAAGACTAAGTCACCCACACTAAAGCTATTTTTCCCTACAGAATTTCTATCAAACCACCTCTTGATACGACTCTAGTGAAGTAAAAATTTTTCTTTAGCTTTCAACCTTTCTTCCTGTAGCTTGTGCAAAGTGTCCATCCTACGTTGAACTAAAAGACATGGCTTGCCTTGGGACTCTTGGGACAGTTGGAGAGTGGGCAAGTAGATGTTCGGCGGGAGGATGGATTATTTTTCGTACACCAGGAAGTAAGGGGAGGTGTTCAGAGAAGGTTTAGGCATGACTTAGTCAGCCCATAAGGCATTCACCAAAGCAGAGTGTCAGTTTCGTTGTTCAGAGAATATGGTCTTTTTTATGATACGGATAAGGTTCTTGTTCGTGGATTCAGCAAGACCATTCCCCTGTAGATAATAATTAGCTAAGTGTTTCAATATAATACCATTTTCCAATGCAAAATCATAAATTCTTAACAATGAAAAATATATTGCATTGTCAAAAACAAGTGACGTAGGAACGCCAAACTTGGAGATGATGTTCTGTTGCAGAAAGCTTATGAGTTCCTGATCGTTCACATGTTTTAGCATAACTGCCTTTGTCCACCACGTGAAATAGTATGTAGCAGTTAGAATATAATGGTGTTTCTTTGACGACTGCGGGAAAATTTCCCTAATGATATCCAAGCCCCACTGTTGAAAAGGTTCTTTCACTGCAACAGGATGTAGTGGGGAGTAGACTTCTGTTTTCTGCCAATACACCTTTTACAGACTGGACACTTCCGAGCATAGGCATGACCATCTTTGAATAATGTAGGCCAATAAAAGTTGGCCTGCATAACCTTATGTGTTGCGGTGTTGCATGCAAAGTGTCCCCCAGTTGGTCTATTGTGGAGATCACGCAATACCTTTTCTGAATCATGCGCCTCCAAACACCTGAGCAGTACTCCATTGTGGTGCTTCCTGAACAACACCCCATGCACCAACTGATATGATAATGCTTTAAGTCAGTGTTCCCTCTTCTATCGTGTAGAGAAGTGAGAGGGCACTATGCCATGCTCAAGGTATTGGCGTGCATCTGTGTACCAAGATTTTATATCTGTAGTCGGGGAGGCTTGCTCAATGTTATACATTTCAATCTCTTGCTCCCATCTCGCAAGCTATTCTTCTTCCTCTTTTGCGTTTACTACCTCTGCTACTAATTGGAAAAGACCATGACCCTTGATTGTGTGAACTAACTTGATGTCTAGATCATACTCTTGTAACTCGGTCATCCAGTTCGCCCTCCTTTCACCCAGCTCTTGTTGAGCAAACAATGATTTGACTATTGGTTGTGGAACAAATATAACATAACGGTTCTTTAACAGATAGGGTTTGAAGTGTTTTACCACCTTGTACATTGCATAAGCTTGTTTGTCCACGATGGGGTTATTAAGCTTTGGTCCTTGCATGTTGGAAATAATACTGATGGTGGGGAGGGGGGTTGGGGGCGGTGAATTAGTATTTACAAATCAATAACTTTTTCATTTCCATAATCAGATTTATATACGATACTTCAGTGAAGGGAGCTTGCGTGTGCACGCAACTGTTCTTAAGGCAACCGACATATATCCAGTGAGCTTATGATTCAGTTAATTCATCATATGTTGATCTTTAATCAGTGTATCAGTACTTTATTAAACATTAAGCAGTAACCATGTGCAGTAATAACAAAATAAACCATCACACATAAGCAACACGCATGAACACCAAGATTTAAGGTGGAAACCCAATGCAGGAAAAAACCACCTGCTGTTGTTGTATCTGTCTTCTTTTAATATAAAGAATAATTTGTTTACAATCTTGTACTGGAGTAGATTCATACCAGTACGCAGGCACCCACTTGTAGAAGGCTACAACCTTTTCTCATTCGCCAGCTTCTACTGGAAGACATATACAACCCCCTAGCTTTTGTACTAGCTGATATGTTTACTAGTACGTAGGCACCAGCCTATAGAAGGCCACAACCTTCACTCATTCTCCAGCTGCTACTGGAAAGGAGCTCCAGCCCTTTGATCAAATCACCAGGCACTACTGGTAGGAAGCTTCGACTTACTCACTGAAAGCTCCAACCCTCAGTATCCTCCAGGGACCATGTTTCATAAATTTTTAGACTGGACCCATTAGTAACATTGAAGCTCAAAATAAATGACCACTGCAATACATCCATCAAATACATCTTTATCAACCAATCACTGAAACTCAATCATCAATTTCTGATATAACTGATACCCAATCATCAATCTCTGAATCAACCATAATTGAATCAATCAATCACTGAAACCTATGACATATTGAATCAAACAATCACTGAAACTATGACATACTGAGTCAAACAATCACTAAACCTCTGACACAACTGAATCAACCATTCATTCAAACTTAATCAAATTCAACCAATCAACTAGAATAGACAGATCATCATAACTGGTACACAAATTTGAACCCAAACGCATCAACAAGCAGAACCAACTGTAACCTCAAAAGTCATGTGTCAGAATGTATACGCCCCTTCAATGAAGCCAACCAGCATGTATGCGCTACTTCCTTAGCCCAACCTGTGTATACCTCTAAAGATACTTAATCATAAAACCTATGAACCACAAACTGTACCAATTAGTAACATTCTGAAGATCTACTATCGTATTACAGAGTTCTAAACAGATAGCAACAAGGATCACCCTTATTTCTCAATCAATCAATCAACCAGACTCAATCTCCTTATACAATCAACTTTACTTTCAGATCTAATGAAGAAATCATTGACAAACAACAGTAAAAGAATAGCATTGATCTGATAAATCAGTCATCCCTAAACATCAAGCTTTTATTTTTCATACGCTACTTGGAAGAGCCGAACCAGCGTGTATATGCACCTTCACCAAATCAAACCAGTGTATAGATATGCAAATACTTACTTATAACTTCACTGCAATTCCAGACTTCAGATATACCCAGGTCGTCACATATAAAGGATAAAATGTGTGTTAGTGATCAGATCTAGCCTATCTATTATCAGATCACATAATGATAAATCATTATGATGCTGATCCATCATTAGATCTCGTCCATCATCAAACACTCAAGTGCATACTTAGTCTAGATCAAGGAAAGCATCAAAAACCCATAACATGCATATTTGCTTTTGATCTAACACTTCATAAGACATCAAGGGCAAAGGGTGGACCAAGATATTCTCCCCCTTTGATATCAAAGGCAAAGGGTTGACCAAAATGAAGACTTTCATATTTGAACAACTGAATATGAACATTGATCATGCTCCCCCCTAGGCACATGTTGAATTCTCTTATTAAAATCCCCCTTTGTACATGTTGAGATGCACTATACCATCCATGCTCCCCCTGAGCACATGTAGAGTCTACAAAAATATTTTCTAAAAGAATAACATGACTCTATAACTCAACTATGTGAGTATGACCTTCTTATCACCAATTACTCATACATACATCAATCTCCCAACCAAGTGGGGATATACCAAATTTGACTCATCTACCCAACCAAGTGGGGACATACCAATTGTTTATACATGACTGAAATATAACAATTATTACATTATCCTTCCCATGCATAGTGGGGGTACAAATTACATCATATGACCAAAAAGGACTCATTAAAAGACTATGATAAACAGAGACATATTATGGGCCTTTATATGACCTTTACATCAAGTGATATACATGAAATCTATAAAAAAGACCAAAGATATAAACAAGACCATTATAGTCATCAACAACTATCATACACCATATGTGATCTACTCCATAAGCATTTGTTACCAACATCCAAACCAGCAACCTGTATATGTCCATCATCAGTTCCCAATGTAAATATCATCAACCTGTGACAAAGTATGCCGCATATAGATATCAACTCATCCTCTTGATCTCATCAAGATCAACTTGCTCCATTTCCTTAGTAGAAAGAGCCTTATCATAACCTTCCATGAATCAACTAAGCATATGTCATATCTCTAAGCAATAACACAAAATCATATCATATGTATGTGAAAACACCATAGTCATCATCTATGATCATAGCATCATCATCAAGAACTGCATGATCTTTCCACAAGAGCCCTCAATATATCAACCATGTATCATCACTAGGGAACATCCCACATCTGATAAGCATTAATCAACATATGTGAGTATCAAACCTATCATCATAAAGTAAGAAGGCATCATCATTATGTGACTAAGTAAGCCATGTCTCTGAATATCCATGTCTTCAAATAGCTATGTCTTCATGAGACTTGCAATAACACCATTCTCTTGGCCAACCAACAATATTTATCAATATGCAACTTAAGTAATCATCCATGTATCCAGCATAATGTATATCCATCAAAGAGATAACAATATGTATCTAGAAAACCATGAGCTCATAGTCATTTGTCAAGCTTTCTTGGTACCATCAACATCAGCAATCCTCAACCATGTGAGAGCCAAGAACTATAGGAATCCTGCATAATAACTACTCCATATGAACTTTATGCATCTTTGAAGGCATAATGACAACAACATAAAAGAAATGAGTGACTCTTAATCAAATAATGAAGTTGTGTACTTAAGCTTTGTACTTCTCCTTGTCCTTATGAAGATCACCATGTAAGCAACATATCATATATACTGTATGCATCATCAAAAAGGTTATCCCCAATCATCCATAAATCTGATCTGAATAACAACTATGTGGATCAAGCAATATAAGTATCATCTGAGATTTCATCATAGGCAACTCATGACTGCAGCGTAGCATGATGTATCATTTAAACACTCTAACAACATAAGTACCAAATATTTCTAAACATAATGCCAACAATGCACTATTAGAAGCATAGCATATTCTCCCCCTGAACCTATGCCAATTGTTCACTATAAGATCTGATCATTGCATATATTAGTAAGGATCATCAAGGCATCATCATAAACTAGTTATACATCAAGTCATCAACAACTTATGATGGTCAAAATCACTTCTACATATCATCGTCAGGCTGTAATCATCATCAATCAGAATAGAAAAGATAATTGATAACTGATTGATAATTGACTGAACCATATCATACCCATTTTCCTGAGTTTGTCCAATTGCTTCTTCATCAAACTAACATATACACGACTGTGCAACTTCTAACTCGCATATATACATGACTTGTCTTCATGATAATTGCGTATGAGAATTAGGACACTGAAATTTCTGTTGGCATTTTGGCACAGGTGTGGCCCTATGGTACAGGGGTTGTCCTTGATGGCAACTCACTTTGGTGTCAGACCTCAGTTCAGGCGCTCAGAATGAAGGAAATATTGTATACGCAGGTTCACCTTGCCGAAGACGCGTATATACACGAGTTATACGTTCAGAAGTCACGTATGCGTATACATGCACTTTTATGCACAGAAAAGCGCGTACATGGTGGGAAACTTATTTTTGGTCCATGGTTGTTAGTCCTTGGAATTTGAACCTATGGTTTTGGACCACGGTATCTCGTCAGAAGTGTTGACCCCAGGTTTTGGGCCCTTTGTATTGGTTTATTATGGTTTTGGACCATGGTATTGTGGAAGGCCTAAAACTATAAAAGAGGAAGGAGATCATGTGACAAGGTATCATCTGAATTATTATTGAATATCTGATAATGTACGAGATCTGAAATATTGGTGATTAGCGTTGTGGAGCAAATCTAGATCTGAATGAAGGAGGAGCCTTAGCGAAAAGAAGGATAAGTTCTATTGATGGGTCATAATCTCCTGGCTTGAATGATAATATCTTTGCATGATTTTGATCTGTTATATCTAGCGCATGCGTGATCTATAAATCTGATAATCTGGGTTAATCAGTGCCTGAATACTTGAAAGAGTGAATTATATTTTGTAGATCTGTACACAGGTTCAGTTCAGCTAAGGCGCGTATATACGCAGGTTCAGTGAAGGAAAACAGCGTATACGCAGGTTGTTCCATATGCAGAAGCGTATGCACGCAGGTTTCAGGCCATTAAAGTAGCGCATACATTTTGAGTTGTGTTTTTGCTACTTCTGTTTATTGTTGCAGTGTCCTGGGTTCAGTTTTGGTGTGTGGTACTGTTACTGTGATCTGGGTACAGTCGTCTATGTTGATTCAGTTTTGATTGGTGAAAAGGTGATTGGTTGATGCAGAAATTCTTGATGGTTGATTGATGTTATTTGTGGATCCAGTCTGAAAATTTATGAAACGTGGTCCCTGAAAGAAAGAGAAGGTTGTAGCCTTTTGTAGGCCAGCACCTACGTACTAGTATCTTGGCTAGTGCAAGAGCTAAGGGGGTTGTAGCTCCCTTCCAGGAGAAGCTGGAAAACGAGAGAGGGTTGTAGCTCTCTGCAGGTTGCAGCCTATGTACTGGTAAAGGACTGCACCAATACATTTGTAAAAAGAAGTTTCTAATTAAAGAAAAGATAGAGATGAATTGCAGCAGGTGGTTTTCACCCACATTGGGTTTCCACCTTATATCTTGTGTTCTTGTGTGCGATTGTCTTTCTGCTCTGTTTTACTGTTTCTGGTTACTGGTTATTTGCTTCTGAATCACAGATTAACAATCAACATCAGAAAGATAAAGTAAATTAAAAGTTTGCATTATATACGCGGGTTTTCTTCTACATAGTTGCGTATATACGCAGGTTTAATTATCTGAAGTAGCGTATAGCATTTGATTTTGAAAAAGGAATATTTGACTTAATAATACTGATTCGCCCCCCCTCTCAGTATTATTTCCAACAATTTAATACTTTCAGTTCCTTCTGAATATGTTCTATTTGTATTCCCGAGCTATCCCACATCTTTCTGACTCTAAATCCTTCTTCTTCCATACCTTGGAGTGTGATGATGTTTGTTCCTTTTGGTATGTTGGCTGAAATTTGCTCCTGCATTCTTTCGTTATATGCCCAAACTTGTTACAAACATAACATCTT
Organism: Pinus tabuliformis; assembly: GCA_031772625.1. NCBI lineage: Eukaryota > Viridiplantae > Streptophyta > Pinopsida > Pinales > Pinaceae > Pinus > Pinus tabuliformis. Next base: position 65,192,803 of record CM062820.1, read on the forward strand.
ATATGTTTCATATTCCTTCTATAGCAATCAATGGCTTTGTGACCAAACATATTGCAAGAAAAACAATATCCCTTAAAGTACCTAGAAGTCGATGATCTTTCTGTGTGTCTGTTATTAACTTGAACCATTCTACTTCTGCATTTGGCTGCAACATGTCCAAAATTATGACATATAAAAAATTCAACATTATTCATCAAAGGAAAGAATCGATTAACACTTCCATAGTTAGAAGTAAATGATTTTCTTTGAAGAATTTCTTTCCTTGGTTTTTGATGGGGTTGACCTCTTATCTCCTTGTTGAGCATTTCAAATTTTGCACTAGAGTTCCCCTCTTCAGTTTGTGAGCTAGATTCACTTTTAACAGTTTCATGAAAACCAAGACCAGATTTGATGGTAGGAGACCTTTGACTACTAAGAATATCATCCAAAATCTTAGTACTATCTTTAAATCGTAAAAGTTTATCTTTTTCTTCTAATTTACCTTTTAGAATATTTACCTCAACCTGATATTTCTCTTCCTTTTCAAGATACTGCTTCTTCATGATTTCTTTAGCTTTTCTTCCTTCTTCCACTTGTTGGCTTAATTCAAGAACTTCATTTTCTTGTTCTTCAAATTCTTGGAGTAGTTCTTCATTTTGCTTATTTGAATTTTTGAGATCTTCTTTTAGAGAAACGACCATAGCTTCAAGACCTTCATAGTAGCCGGTTCTTTCTATAAGTTCCTTGGTTGTTGTGTCATTTTCATTCACTTCATTTCTCAATGATGTCGCTTCACCCTGCAGACTTTGACATTGATCCTCCTTTTCTTTGTACTGCTTCCTTACTTAGTTTCCTTCCTCCAAACTGAGATTTTAAGTTGGTAACTTCTTCTTTGTAGGCACATTCCCTTTTATCAATTATATCTTTTGATATCTAATTGTGTCTATGATCTTTTTAAATTCTGCCTCTATTTGATTTCTTTCTCTTTCACCCATAAGAGAAAATTCAGTTGTTTCGCCGTCACATTCATTATCTTCAAATGAACAGAGAAATGTATCACCAGAGGGCAACGAATTCATACTTGATAATTATTTTGCTTGTTCATCTTCATTCTGAGGTGATTCTAAATCTGAAGAGTTGCTTCCACACACTGGCCAATTGTCTCTCCCATTGTCACAGTTCCTTTGAGATGTCTTCTTCTTTTGAGGTGCTTTCTTCTTTTGCTCCTTTCCCATTATTACTACGGATCTCCTTCAAGCGATCAAGCTTCTGCCAAGGACCTGCTCTAATACCAATTGTTGGAAATAATAATGAAAGGGGGGGAGGAGGGGGGAGGGGGTGGGGTGAATCAGTATTTACAAATCAATAACCTTTTCATTTCCATAATCAGATTTATATACGCTACTTCAGTAAAGAGAACTCACGTGTGCACGCAACTGTTCTTAAGGCAACCAACATATATCCAGTGAACTTATGATTCAGTTAATTCATCATATGTTGCTCTTTAATCAATGCATCAGTACTTTATTAAACATTAAGCAGTAACCATGTGCAATAATAACAGAATAAACCATCACACATAAGCAATACACATGAACACCAAGATTTAAGGTAGAAACCCAATGCGGGAAAAAAACCACCTGATACTATTGTCTCTATCTTCTTTTAATATAAAGAATAATTTGTTTACAATCTTGTACTAGTGCAGACTCATACCAGTACGCAAGCACCCACCTGCAGAAGGCTACATCCTTCTCTTGTTCTCCAGCTTCTACTAGAAGGGAGCTACAACCCCCTAGCTTTTGTACTAGTTGATATGTTTACTAGTACGTAGTTGCTAACTTAAAGAAGGCCACAACCTTCACTCATTTTCTAGCTGTTACTGGAAGGGAGCTCCAACCCCCTGATAAAATCACCAGCCACTACTGGTAGGAAGCTTCGACTTCCTCACTAAAATCTCCAACCCTCAATGTCCTCCAGGGACCATGTTTCATAAATTTTCAGACTAGATATTCCTAGTACATAACAACACAATATGTAGGCCACGTTTCATCAAATTTTCACACTGGACCCATTAGTAACATTGAAGCTCAAAGTCAATCACCACAGCAATACATCCATCAAATACATCTGCATCAACAAATCACTAAAACTCAATCATCAATTTCTGATGTAACTAAAACCCAATCATCAATCTTTGAATCAACCATAGCTGAATCAATCAATCACTAAAACCTCTGACATATTGAATCAAATAATCACTGAAACTACAACATACTGGATCAAACAATCACTGAACCTCTAACACAACTGAATCAACCATTCATTGAACTTAATCAAATTCAACCAATTAACTGGAATAGACAGATCATTGTAACCAGTACACAAATATAAACCCAAAACACTGCATCAACAAGCAGAACCAACTATAACCTCAAAATTCATGTGTCAGAATGTATACACCCCTTCAATGAAGCCAACCTGCATGTATACGTTACTTTTTTTAGCCCAACCTGCATATACCTCTAAATATACTGAATCATAAAACCTCTGAACCACAAACTGTATCAATCAGTGACATCTTGAAGATCTACTATCGTATTATAGAGTTCTAAACAGATAGCAACAAGGATCACCCTTCTTTCTCAATCAATCAATCAATTAGACTCAATCTCCTTATAAAATCAACTTTACTTTCAAATCTAATGAAAACATCATCGACAAACAACAGTAAGACAACAACACTGATCCGATAGATCAGTCATCCTTGAACATCAAGATTTTCTTTTGCATATGCTACTTGGAAGAGCCAAACCAGCATGTATACGCACCTTCACCAAAGCGAACCAACATATAGATCTGCACATACTTACTTATAACTTCGCTACAATTCCATACTTCAGACATACCCAGATCATCGCATATAAAGGATAAAATGTGTGTTAGCAATCAGATCTAGCCTATCCATTATCATATTACATAATGATAAGTCATTATGATCCCGATCCATCATTAGATCTCATCCATCATCAAACACTCAGGTGCATACTTAGTCTAGATCAAGAAAAGCATCAGAAACCCATAACATGTATATTTGCTTTTGATCTAACACTTCATATGATATTCATTACTTGTGCACTTAGCCCTTTGATTTTCTCCTCCTTATATACTTAGATCCTTTGTCAATACCTCGGATCAAAAGCTTAGACCAATACCTCAGACCAAAACCTCGAACCAAAGACCTCGGATCAATACCTCGAACCAAAATCTTGATTTTCCATCCCATACGCACTTTTCCTTCTGTGAAAGTGCATGCATATGTATACGCTCCTTCTGTTCCATGAGCCCACGTGTATACGCTACTTGGACAAGGTGAACTAGTGTATACTTCTTAAACCATACTCTTTCTTCAATTTCTTGATTCTGATTTGTAGTCCTTTGTTCCTTCATCCTATTCTTTTGTGCCTTTGCTTTGTTCCCTTTGAATAGACCTATTATAATGCGATTTTCCATATTACTTCTGAAATGATTCCTTTGAACTGCCCTACATTTTGTCACATCTGTAAACACAACTGCCATGCATTCTGTCACATCTGATATCTCTCCTGTAGATTCATCTAGTTACCATATACAAGTGAGTTGTTCTGCTACAAGTGGGTTGCCATCAAGTACAACACATTCATCATAATGCCAACATCACAAACTTGCGCTCATGAAGGAGATAGGTCATTCATTGCTCAACTCATCCTTCTGAGTTAGCATAATAGCTAAAGAGGTGTCAGAAGCAAAAGTATAGAGTAGGAAATCTTTACCAAAGTCTAGGTTGTATAATGCAGGTGTTTCTGCTATAGCTTGTTTGATATGGGAAAACATGTCCTTTTCCCTTTTATCCCATTTATAAATTGCATCCTTCTTGATCATCTCCTATATTAGTTTAACAATTTGGGCATAGTCGGAGATGAACTTACGAAAGAAGTGTCTTTCCAATTTACTAAGATAAACTAGAGCATATATTTTACTTATCAATCCGGGTTGGTAGACTTAGAAGTAAACCAAAGTTTATGGAACTTAGATTAAACTAGTGAAGGAAATGCATATTACAAATATAAAATCTAATTGTAAAGAAATCACAAAAAATTGATCTACAAACATGAATAAGGAAATAATGATTTTAATTGAATTAGAATCAACATAGAAGAGGCTCTAATTCTAGAGATCTCGGTTGTCCTTCCTTTGATTTATTTTTCAACCAAAACCAAACACACCATAAATCATAACACTTGATTTAAGAAAGCAAGAGGAGGTGAATGCATAGAAAGAGATCGCGGTCCAATTCTTAGTCCACAAAGAAGATGTTCCAACTTGGAGACCTGGGTTGTCCTTCTTTATCCAAACTAGTCACTAAAATGAGATCAATTCCAAAATCTAAATGATCATAACATGCTAATGAATTTATATAGAAAATATTCACAATAGATCATACATAAAACTAAAATGCTAACTTATTCATAATTATGCACATTAATTCACAAAATAGTGTACTTAGCTTAGAATGGGAGCCCTCCACCTTTTCTTGGTACACTTCTAAACCAATTAGTTGCAGCAATTCATCATTCAAATTCCACATCAATGAAACATAAGAAATATAGAGCAAGTCTTCAAATGTATTCCAAAAAGAGAGTAATCACAATGATAATAATATATGTCCATAGTTGATTAGTTGTTGTGCTCAAATAGGCTAAAAGTATAACTAAATCAGCTATAATGGATGTAACAACCAATGAGAGTCCTATTCCACCTACTAGGGTCGAATCCATCCCTTTGTTGCACAAAATATGGGAAGTTTCTACAAAATCACAATTTTATCCCTAAATCAGGGGATTTCCTAAGTGACTGGTGAAGTTTGACCAACATTGACCTGTCAAATTTGACCAGCATTGACCGGTCAAGTTCTGGCTCATTTAGAGTGCATCAATAGGAGTTTTTTCATCTTTACTTCCTGTATTTCTCTAATTTATCTTCAGTTTGTGCCCAAGTGTCCTGCACATACGACTTCAATGGATCCATTACGAGAAACTCTGTTTCTGTCAAAAATAATTTTTAATACCCAATTTTTACTAAAAATTTTTAAAATTAAAAGGCATACTTATTTTACCTTAATGTGCAAAAAAATGTCAAAAAATGACAAATATAATCATGATATGGAGGTAAGAGATGATAGAATGGTGGAATGTGCATGGTGAAAAAGGTCAAAATTAGGGGCCAATATCTCACCCTTGTTGATCTACAAGCATGTCCTCATGCTTGTCTTTGTCTTTTAGATCTCCTATCTCTGCATGCTAATCTCCCTGCTTTTCTACCTGTGGACCCACTTCCTGATGTAGAAGCCTCTATTCAAGCTGCTTGTAAAAGGACGCCAATATCTTCTTGCTCTCTTTCCTTTTGTTTGTAGATTGCACTCTTCACTTTTTTCTTTTCATATTTGTACTGCCATTATTTTTTATCTTTTAGCCACATGTATGTCTATTTTGAAATGAGGATGTTTTGTGTTTCTATTTATTCAGTTTCTTCTTCAACCTCTCATTTTAGTTAACAACCTTGTTATTTTTCTCCTTGTACATTTCATTTTCTTTCTTGAGATGTCTTTCCATAATTTCAGTTACCATGAGATTTATGGCTAATTCCCCCATATTTTTTACATTTTTTTCTTTATGATTTTCCAATGGTTCACCATGAACATTTTCAGAAATCCCTTTATCTTCTTTGCATGTGATGAGTAGGATGATGATCCCTCAATCCAAGAATCTTTTTCCAGCTCCCTAAGTTTTTCTTGTGCTTCTCTTATTAACCTCTCAATAATTTCTTGGTGTGGCTATTGAGGCATTTCAAGAGGTATCTCTTCCATAATTTCTTCCTCAATGTCTCGGTCTTCCTTAGAATATTCCTTGATCATATTTTTCTTTGACTGCTTTGGGAAAGATATGAAATATCTCTCTTTTTCTATGCTTATGCCCTCTTGCTTTTTCTTAGATCTGGTTCTTGGGTATAATGGTGAATGCATGACATCTCTAGAAAGATGTAATTGCTCAAGTGCTTCCTCATTTCCAACTAGCTCCTGTTCCTTCTTAAATTCTACAAAATGATTCTTATCTAAGAAGTTTTCCCATGTCTCTCCTCTGTTTTTCAACTGATATTCAATAAGGATTTTTATTAATCCTTGATGGAAGTAGCTAGTTTCCTTGCTTCCAGTTTTTCTTTTCACTCCTTCAACCATTTTCACTAAACTTCTAGAAAAGAAATAAGGGAGGTTTAATTTACAGTCACATTTTATATGCTGGAGGAATTTGATATGATATAGATGTACTATGTTATACCTCCCATCACAAGTGAAGTATTTTTGAATAATAAGAACCAGTTCTGCCCATGGTTCTCTCAACCATTCCCTTGGAATCCCTTTGGTTTTGTCAAATGTTCCTTTCCTTTGCTTTTCTAAAAATTAGTTCCATCCCTTCTCTTTAAAATGTTGCCCTTTATAATATTCTTCCCCTGTCATTGATAGATTTGTGGCTTGAGAAAGGTACTCTGGTGTGATTGGAACAAGAATGCCTCCTACCATGGTTTTCTCATTATCATAGTTAGATACATACATCTCAGTCACTTTTGCATTATACCCATTAAATCTCCTAAGAAACTCTAATAAGACTACTTGATAAAGCTTCTCTATAGTCTCTTTATTCCAATTTTCGATTTGAAATCCCGTGGGCTTAATTCTGCTTCCCATACTGAAGTTTGGATGGCTTTGTTCTTTCTTGGTTTGGTATCTATACCAATTTAAATAACCTTCCACAGTGAATAATCTCATGGGAAAAAGCAATGACTCTGTTTTAAAGAGGAGAACTTCGTTGGCAGTCTTAAATAACAGAGAAATTAATTTCGTGGTGTGAAGAAAGATTCAGCTTGTAGATGTATTCGAACAAAAACAATTTTTTTTTAAATAACACAGAGGTGTTACTTACCAGGACTCTGATCTGAATGTTGTTTATAAGAACAAGGAGAAATATCTGACTGTTGAAAACCCATGAAGATGAGGAGAAACCCCTGAGCTGGAATATCAAATTTTAACACTGAAATACCAACTCTGTAACTACTTGTTAATTCACAAATATAAGGCTTTGTATTTTTGAAATCGATTTCTAGAAAAGATTATGCTGCTTACAGTCTTCTGCTCCTGGAAATTATGATTTATTTTTGTCACCAATGGTTTAACTCTAGCACTAAAATCGATTTTTGAAAGCACTCATATATCTCACAGCCTTAACATTGACTTTGCTCACCAACAATGCAACTTGAGTTATATTTTGGCTCACTCCCTATTCATAACCTTTAGAGATTGACTTTTACGCTGTCAATGTTGTAACTTAGAGTCTCATACTCGAGTTTAGGCCGCCAACGATGCTCTTAAAACTCAGATTTGATATCTATGCTAACAACCATTTTCTAAAATCAATTAACTAACCTTCACTCTTAACCAAACTCAAACACTGAGAATTTCACGTGATTCAGGGGATTTGTATCTCACAAATCAAATTGAGAGTTCTAGTTAATGAGACTCAACATTTTTCATGGAAATGTTCAGGATTTCCTCAACACTGCATACCCTAGAAAATTTCACCGTGATTTCTTGAATCGATTTCATCCTTGTCTGTGTTATACAATTGATTTCAATTATGGGTTTTACGCTTCCTACCTGAGCTCTTTAGCCGTAGCACTGTGCTTCATTTCTCCATCTCTGAGCCTTCATTTATCTTTCTGCTTCCCAGCCGTAGCACTGGGCTTCCTTCTACTCTTTTTCTGAACCTTTGTTGCCTCTCTGAGCTTCTCTGTTGGTGAAATGGCACCCTTGAACTGAGTTTGCAGAATTTTAAACTTCATTTGACTGTGTTGTGTTTCCTATAGGTGCCACGTTTGAATTTATTTGACTGGACATCATTAACACTTGTCTTATTTCCTTTGGTTAGTTTTGATGATCTCTTTCTCATCATACTCAGTTTTGTGATGATCGCCTTTACATCCTCATCAATTTTCAAAAATCGATTTTCATCATACTCAGTGTTTAAAAATCAATTTTTCTTATAATTTCCTTTGGTGCATAGTACCATAGTGCCTTATTATACTTGCATGCATTTTGATTTATATTTCCATGACTTAAGCATTTCATACAGGTTTTTATAAAGGACTAGATTCCATTGTATGAAGTTTTTATGCCATTTATTAAAATGAGTTTTTTTTAGAATGTATCATCAAGACTAAATTCTCATTGTTTTCTTTGATGATTACAATGATCTTTTCAAGGTCCCTCTTGTAATGATTTATTTCATCTCATTGTTCTTCAAAGTCTAATGTCTTCTTTCTCATGATGCATTTCTTTAATAATTCTCCATATGTTCCTTGTAATAGTTACTCTTTGAAATAGCTTTTGAAATGACCATTTCAAGGTCATTTCAAGACCCAAAAAAGTAGAGTAATTTTTTAAATTCTCATGTAAATGCATCTTGATACCATAGTTCTTCATAACGTTATAACTCCTTATTTCAAACACATTTTTGTTCCCATTTTTGTGACACTAATCCATGTTTCTTATGTGACTTGTTTTGAAGAAAAGACTCTGTATGGTAGGCAAAGAAATTTTGATCTCAATAGATGGTAGGGTAAAAGTGTTATGTGTGTGGGATGAAGGGCCAACATTCTTTATGCATGAAGGTTAAATTAGTCTTCTAATTCCATAATTCCATTCAAAATCAAAATGCATTAAAAATAAATTTGTAACTTACAGTATTTCCACTACTTTCCTTGATGTTTGAATTGAAGTGTCTTTCCAATAGCTCCCCTATTTGTTTTGAGATGAACTGATATTTTCTCTTTGTATACAAGTCTCTTCTGACAGATTTTTGATGTTGAGTTTCAGGTCCCTTCTGATAGATTTTTTATGTTGAGTTGCAGGTCCCTTTGTGAAGTAAAGTTTCCTTACATTCAAGTCCCTTCTGAATCTGTTGATTGAAATGAAAGTACCAGGTCCCTTATGATTTTCTTTGAACAATATGTTGAGTTTCTAAGCTTCAAAGAAAAAACAAATGCACTTGTTTTCTTTTGTCTTCCCCCTTTCTTATTCTGAGACTTGTCCTTAAGTCCTGAAATTGGAGATTTTTTTTTTGTCAGCTTGAAACATAAAATGAATTTAAAACACACACACACATTTTTTTAAAATGAATTCGTATTAGCCAAGTGACTTGGTTTTCTAATATGATTTCAAGTTTGTACTGAGCCAGAAATCTGGAATTTCTCAGTCAAACCTTTTTATATATTTATCTTTTCATTTTTTTTTATTCTATAAGGAAGACACATTACTGTGCTTTTCCAAAACTTCCATGTCTTCTTCTGTTGAGATTTTCTTGAAGAAGTCTTCTTTATTCATAAGCTTCTTGTAGATTTTCAATCTATGTCCATTGATGATAAATGATGTTGCTGCTTCAACTATTGTCTTGATTTTCACTAATCCATTATCATGGAATTCTTCAATCTCATAAGGTCCTAAACAGTGTGTGGTGAATTTTGCTTTGAAGTCCTTGTACTTTGAATCAAACAGAAGTGCCTAGTCTCCTATCTGAAATATTTTCTTCTTAATGATTTTTTCATGTCATTTTGTTCTTTGTTGTTGTACTAATGATGTATGTTCTACTGCTTCTTTTTTTATTTCATCCAATTCATTTAGTTACATGATTCTTTGTTGTTTTGCTTCTAATAGGTCCTGTCCAAGTTCAAATGCAAGTCTATATGTGTGGATTTGAAATTCAATTAATAAAATAACTTCTTTTCCATAGACTAGTTGATAAGGGCTAAACCCAATAATATTCTTCCATGTTATCCTATATGCCCATAATGCTTCATTCAATTTTTCTGACCAATCCTTTATGTTCATCTTTACTGTCTTTTTCATTATGTTTTTAAGCACTTTCTTTGTTGATTCCACTTGCCAATTTTCTTGTGGGTGATATGGATTTGAATTTCTATGCTTAATTTTATATTTATCTGTAAGATCTCTGACAAGCTTTGAAGTGAATTATACTCCATGGTTAGTGATGATTTGCCTTGGTACTCCAAATCTGACAAATATCTCTTCAAAAATGAAAGATACTACTGCATTTTATGTTGCTTTTTCCATTTATTTTACCTCTGCCCATTTTGTCACATAATCAGTACATACTAATATGTACCTTTTTCCATTGGATGGTGGATTAATTAGCTCCACAAAGTCAAGAGCCCATTGCTCAAATGGTTCTACAAGTACTTGTGTATTTAAATGCATTTCATCAAAATGTACAAGTCTCCCTATTCTTTGGCAGTGATCACATTTCTTAACATAAGTCTTTGAATCTTTAAATATGGATGACCAATAATAGCCGAGATTCAACACTTTGTATGTTGTCCTTTTATCTGCAAAATGACCACTACATGGTTCATCATGACATACTTTCAAAATATCCAAAATTTCATCTTCTCTTACACATTTTCTAATTAACAGATCAGGTCCTGTGTAGAAAAGGTCTCCATTAACCCAACTATATCTAGCACTATCTCTTATTATTTTCTTTTTTTGTTTATTTGTAAAATGAGAAGGAAATTTTGCAGATGATAAATAGTTAGCTATGTCAACAAACCATGGAGTTTTAACTGCTATAACAAATAAATGTTCATCTAGAAAGTTATCAGAAACTAGAACAATCTCACTAGGAAGATGAAGTCTTGAAAGGAAGTCTGCCACTTGATTTTCTTTTCCTGGTCGGTCTAATACAGTAATGTTAAATTCCTGCATTAATAACAACCATCTAGTAACCCTGCCATTAGTGATAGGTTTATTCATTAGATATTTAATGGTTGAATGATCAATGTGAATGAACACTTCATATCCTGTTATGTAATGTCTGAATTTATTTACTGCATGTGCTACAAAAAGCATCTCGTTTTCAGTAAATGAATAATTCAAATCAACTGGAGTTAAATTTTTGCTAATGAAATAGATAGCATAGTGCAATATTCTTTTTTTGGCCTAATGATTCCCCTACTGCAATATCTAATGCATATGTAGATATGTGAAATGGTAATGACCAATTTTGTCCTCTAAGAATTGGTGTTGTCGACAATTTTTGTTTCAGTTTTTTAAATGCATTTTGACAATCAATATTCCATTGAAATTCTATGTCCTTTGTAAGTAGTTTAAATAAGATAAAGACCATTTTACTAAAGTTTTCAATAAATCTTCGATAATAGCCTACATAACCTAAAAAAATTCTTACCTCTTTTTGATTCGTTGGTGGTAACAAATTCATAATGATTTGAATTTTTGTTGTATCTACTTTTATTCTTGAAGAAGAAATATGGTGTCCCAATACTATTCCTTTAGTTAGCACCATAAAACATTTTTCATTACTGAGAGATAGATTTGTTTCAATGCATCTTTGTAGAACCTTTTTCAAGTTTTTCAAACAATCATCAAAAGTATTTCCATATACAGTGAAATCATCCACATAAACTTCTACACACTCATGTATTAAATCAGCAAAGATGACCAAAACTGCTCTTTGAAAAGTCGCTAGTGCATTACATAATCCAAAATGTAACACATTGTATGCATATGTATGTTATAGACATTTTTGGGCACTGCAACCCCAATCATAAATGTCCATAAACCAAGGGCTCCTAAGTCCCTAAAGGTGTTGTTCCAACCCATAAAAGAACAAGGTCAATTGATTACAGCATCTCCCAGAAGTTCTCCATGAAAAACTACTCAGAATTGGTCAAAACTGGACCATCTCACCTGCTCCATGGTCAAAGTGCGCTGCATCCCACCTAAATGCACACGGGAGGTGCGATGCATACTGAAAAGCCCTTCTATGGGGTGTGATGGGCGAGAGTGGACAAATGGCAAGGTCAATCTGTGAGGTGGAGGATCATGGAATCTTCCAGAAACTTCTCCTGTGACACTTGCCTCTCTGCATTCGCCCAGGGATGAGTAAGAGATCATCAATCTCCAAGTGGAATCAAGAACTATCAGAGAGAGGACACTAATCAAATCTCAGAAGCTGACTCACCCCCCTTACAAACATCTATATATGGATCCCTCATCCCAGAGATCATCATCGAAAGCAAGTTTTCAATTCCAAATCACAAAGTGTCGGCATTTTCTTCATTTTGTCTTGAAAAGAAACTTGTTAGTAATGTCACTTTGAAAAATAATTCAAATTTGCGCTTAGCTTTCTTTTTATCATTCACACATTAAGAAGGCTAAAAACAAATACATGCATGTGCATTTTCATTTAGATTGTTTGTTGGTTTGATTTAGGACAGTGCATATAGTGTGTGCTCTCTACTCTATGTTGAAAGAATATCGTTTCTCTTTCCTCAGTAGCTAGGATTTTCATTGCAAAAAAGAAGATTAAACGATTGTTTATCATCTTAGATTGCATTTTAGGAATTGTATATCTACATCACGCGGTGAACCTGAAAGGCAAATTTCTTAAGAAAGATCAACTGTAAAATAAATTTATTGAATATAAAAACGCTTTGGAACCTAACGCACAACATTTAGAAGTCTAGGCTATAGACATATTCTGGCGTCATAAAGCTTGGTAACTATGGTTTTCATTGTTGGTTGGGTGATTCCTCCACTTTGAGACGATAAGTGCCAGTACGGACTTGTGCTCCCACGTACCATTGAGTATATATTGGGAGACCACAATAGGCTTTATCCTTTATCCATAGGAAGCCGTTTCTGCCGCCCTATCAATCGCAATGCACTGAACACAACATTCCGGAAGATTGACTGCCGTATCGTAAAAAGTATTCTACAGTTTTGCGATTGGTTTGGTAATCCCTCTATCTAGATTTCCAGAGTAGTCTCTTTAGTTCCTTTTCAGACTCCTTAAAGGAAAAGGTCCATCTAAGCACTTTTCACTTCAAGCTCATTAAAAATCGAAGGCGACTAGAGTCATCTTTTGTTTTTTCTCAACTCTTAAAAATTGAAAAAACAAGTTGTGTCAAAGCGTCTAAAATTCATTTAATTCGGAAACATATTTCCCCTTGATTTTTAGTTGATTGAGTAATCTGCAATCGTGGAAGAAAGTCAATTGAAACCTCGTCGTTCGCAGAGGCTTACGAGTCAACCGTCTTTGTCTCCAGAATCAAAACTGTTACGGACGAAGCTAACTCGTTTAACTGGTTCCAAATCCCCTGGTAAAGTTAGAACAAGTGTTCCAACACCATCGGAAACTCTAGTTACTCCGACCATTTCTGGTATCCCTGCCTTTATAGAAGAAGTTCCGCAGCCACCAAAGGACAGTAGAGTTGATCCTAGTGTGAAGGTAAACACTTGTATTACTGAACTAGCTCCATCTACAGCAGATTCAGAAGGTGTTATTCCCCAAACATCTGTCGCTATAGATTCTATACCTTCTTCGGCACCAGAAATATTTTACGGACCTGATGGTCTACCTCTTCCACCTGGTCTGATTGCTATAGAAGAGATTGTGGAGGATCATCCATCTAGTACTCCATCGCAATTTGGAGTTGGGATCACCCTATATCCTTCTTCATCAGAAATTAGTCTACCGTTATCGGAAGCTCCTGTAGAATCGCTAGGAAATATTTTGGATAGACTAGAAATGTCTGAACAACCATCGACATCTAGGACTGTGTCATCTAACACAGCGACGACAGAACTTCCTGCTATCACTCCAACAATGTTTGCCGGTATACCATCTGTCCCAACTAGCTCTCAATCACTAGATGGGGCCCACTCAGGGGCTATTTCGACAGTATGGTCCATTCCTGTTGGTTCATCCTGTTAGCCTCCTGCTGCAGCAGGTTAATCATCTTTCATGATCGACATTTTTACATGCCAAATATGTCATACTTTGCTTGCTGCAATGCTCCATATTTGCTACAGATGGCCAGAGAAGTATCCATGAGAGTGTGCTAGTCTAAATGCCACTGATGTGTTCCATTTTTGATGAGTTTTCAGCTAAGGGAGGTCCAAATAGCTTAATCTTGGTCTCCCTAGGTTTCAATTTCTTGTTGTAGAATATAGAGAATAAACATATGTCCAAACTTTTTAATCTTGGCAGATCTGTAAATAGGTAGAGAAACAAGGGTGCTCAACAACCTAATCTGAGCCCCTGGATGCAATAAGTGTAGTTGTGGATAGGAGGACAGCAAGAAGAAAAGAATGAAAAGCTGGGTATGCTAGTTCAAGTGCACCCAAACCAAAAGAAGAGAAAATGCTAGGTGAGTAGGTCGGGTAGGCAACTTTGTGGTTGTAGAATCATGGCTTGTGATCCATTTCATATTGTCAAGTGTTATATCTATCATATCACATGTTGAAGGCAGTTGTTCAGTTGAAGGACTTCAAGAAATGCATGTCTAACTTCCCCTTCTTCCTCTTTCCCCCAAATCACTCACTGACTTCCCTAAAAGAGGTCAAGATCTGCTTGGTACCTCTTAGTTTCATCATTCTCCATATCATTTACCTTGGTGAAGATCTGCTTCACTCAAGTAATGTCCACACTGCTTCTATGAATCATTTTCCCCCTTAATAGCCTAAGATCTGCATACTTAGCGCTCTCTGATCATTTGTCATGTTAACTATTAACTTTACTATGTAGCTCCCTATCTATTTCCCCTTCCCCCACTAAAACTATGTTAATCACTCCCCTATATACTTATCCCCTCCCCCTGGTTGAAAAATAACCATAAGTACATTTTGGAATTGCTAAGTTTACCTGAAACTGAGCAAGAGCCCTCACTTCCCCCCTCAAACCATCTTCCAAATGCATTAGGACCCCTTCCTATGCATAAAAACCCTCCATTATCCATGTTTTAACCTTTTTTTCAAGGCTCAAAACCCTCTCGCCATGCTTCGGAGCCCTTCTGATGCATTAACAACCTTCCTCCGATTTCATTTTACCTTTCTTCAAAGGCAAAAAACCCTTCCGATGCTTTATAGCCCCCTTCTATACATATAAACCCTCCTCCGATGGATTTCCCCCCCCCCCGATGCGATATCGCTATCGGAGGCTTCCTCCATTATATTTTCCCATATATCCCGCATATACTCTTTTTTATCGCAACTCCCCTTTTTTGTTTTATCGTTTAAACTCAAGTTTTTTATAAAACTTAAGTTATAACGTAAAAACCCGGATTTTTCAACAATATCGCATCGCAGCCGTCCATCGCCCCCGCTCAGATCAATGGCCCAGATCTTGTCGGCGATCTCCCATTTCGGCGATCGCAATAATATAAAATCCTGCCCCATGTCCCCGCCGATAGCGAAATGTCGATTTAATCGCGGCCGCCCATTCGGGCCCTCAGATCAACGGTCTCTATTAAGTCGCGGCCCCATATATAGCATTGCTTATTCCGGAGCCGAAGTATTAATAAATTCAGCATATAAAATTATCGGGTCCGAAAGGAGGCCTTTGTACAGTGAAATGGGAAAGCTTTGATATTCCGGAGCCGAAAAGTTGTAAAGGGTAGTTTTAAGGGATTTCGGGTCCGCATATTGATTTTGTTAAAATCTGCCGATATGAAATCGCTGACGGACCAGACCCGATCTCCATAAAGAAAGGGCATATAAGCATTTCGGGTCCGCGACATTTCGGAGGTTTTATGTATTGGGACCAATGGTCCGCCCCGATGCGATTTAGCGCTAACCGTCGGATCGGGTCCCCAGATCAATGGCCCTGATTTAATCGCAGCACTCCCCATGTATCGCTCCGACTGGCGAAGCCGAAATAACAATAAAGCATGGTATATTAGCATTTCGGGTCCGCAAACCAAATTCTTGTAAGTCCGTCGATATGACATCGCCGATGGGCCAGACGCGATTCCAAATAAAAGGAAGGGCCTATAGCATATCGGGTCCGCGCATTTCGGCGATGGTTTATGTGCCACCCCCTGGTCCGCCCCGATGCGATATAGCGATATGATCTGGGCCGTTGGATCGGCCCGCGCCAGATCCAACGGCCACGATTTAAAGAAATGAATAGTGTTGCGGTAGAGCCAAAAATTCATCAATTTTGCAGTTTTTAAGGCTTTTCCGCCTGTTTAATAAAATAGGCCTTTTTCAAAGATTTTATCATGCGGTGCCCGTGCTCGCCCAATTACAAAGGAACGATGCTTTCCTCAGCCATTTTCAAATCGCTCCAGGCCCAAAATACTTCTAAATGCAGGGTTTTCACATCGGCGGTCCTCCAATGATCCTCTAGTCATCCAGATTGCAATTTTTTACCATTTTTTGAGGCATTCGCTGATCGGCAAGGGCTGATAACGACTCCAAAGGCGGCAGAAGGCTGAGCAGCGGCCATAAATGGGTGATTGGACAGTTCAAAGGCATTCGAAGGTCAAGAAGGGACCATGTGCGTGTCAAAGAGTATCAGGGAAGCGGCGAAGTGTGTTAGTGAAGATATTCCAAGGCAGATGAAGCAAAAGGGACCCCAGCAGATTCAGCAAGGCATCATTGAGCTGTAATGGCTCACCAACTCAGAGATTTTGGCCATTTAAGGCAGCAATACCACTTGAAGACACAGATAAAGGTTTTCAAAGCAGATATTGGCAAACACATGAACCCAGTTATGTTTTTGGAGCAACGCTGCTTCCTTAAAAGCACAGTTATCATACAGAGGACAGCGCGTGGCTCAAGGCACTCTTTCAGTCCATTTTTTGAAGCTGCAGGACCATGCGCAGCCCTAAAGAGCCATTTTGATGAGGCTGCTCCCTCATGAACACCTGTTTTAGATATTTTTATTGCATTTATTTCCAGCACAACTTGGCATTAGAAGCAGTTATTGCACAAATCTCTTTTTGAATATGTTTTGATAGATATTTTGAGATATTTTCTCCCTTGACATCTGTTCAAGGGATGTTTGTAAATATTTTCTATTTAAACAACCCTCTGTATTTATGTAAAGGGTTGGTTGGTCGATAACTTCCTCCTCTAGACTTGCATTGTATTTCCTGAGAGTCTCTATAATCAAATATCGCTGGAATGTTTGGGAGATGAACTGACTGTTGTGGTTTATTGTCTGAAGAGTGTCTATGGAATCCTAACGCTTCTACATAACCCAATAAGTGTTTCTTATCTCTGTTTACAGTTTATATGTGTTTATGCTATCATTGTTTCACTATCTAAATAGCAGAAAGAAAGAATAGTTCAGAGCTCACTTAGTTGTATTCTGTTCTCAATTTCTGTGATTTATCTATGTTTTCCTCTGAATTAGTCCTAAATATGAATATTGATTTGCTCATATTTACACTAGTTCCTTCATATATGAATGTTGTTTAGGAATCCTTGATTTCTCCTATATAATGTTCATTCACCTTCCCTCTGTTAGCATAATGAGAGCTACTTAGTTTCCTTTCATTCACTAACCTTCATTCCATCCTTATTCCAGCTTTATATTGTTCTATGTGTAGCTATCCTGCTTTGTATTCCTCTTGTGACCAAGAAAACGCCGCAACAAGCCTAATCCACGACTCCGTGCCCAATGGTTTGAACTTCTCACACTATGCATCCCAACTCTGTTTGAAAGAATCCTCCATCCCACCAAAATCAAAACAAAACCCAAGAAAATCATAACTAGCCTAAAATCAACCCAAAACAAAGCTAAATCCTAAAGAGAGAGCCCTCTCTGATTGCAGGTAGGCTAGGACCTGCAGTCCATTGTATTTTCTGAGAGTCTCTATAATCAAAGATCGCTGGAATGTTTGGGAGATGAACTGACTGTTGTGTTTTAATGTCTGAAGAGTGACTATGGAATCCTAACGCTTCGACATAGCCCAATAAGTGTTTCTTATCTCTGTTTACAGTTTATATGTGTTTATGCCATCATTGTTTCACTATCTAAATAGCAAAAAGAAAGAATAGTTCAGAGCTCACTTAGTTGTATTCTGTTCTCAATTTTAGTGATTTATCTATGTTTTCCTTTGAATTAGTCCTAAATATGAATATTGATTTGTTCATATTTACACTAGTTCCTTCATATATGAATGTTGTTTAGGAATCCTTGATTGCTCCTATATAATTTTCATTCACCTTCCCTCTGTTAGCATAATGAGAGCTACTTAGTTGCCTTTCATTCACTGACCTTCATTCCATCCTTATTCCAGCTTTATATTGTTCTATGTGTAGCTATCCTGCTCTGTATTCCTCTTGTGACCAAGAAAACGCAACAGCAAGCCTAATCCACGACTCCATGCCCAATGGTTTGAACTTCTCACACTATGCATCCCAACTCTGTTTGAAAGAATCCTCCATCCCACCAAAATCAAAACAAAACCCAAGAAAATCATAACTAGCCTAAAATCAACCCAAAACAAAGCTAAATCCTAAAGAGAGAGCCCTCTATGATTGCAGGTAGGCTAGGACCTGCAGTCCAAAGATTGGTTTGTGGTTACCTCGGCCGTATCCTTTAAGGAGCTTTAAGGACAACCTGAGTGATAACATAATGGCGACCATACTGGGGAACATCCTGAGATAATTTCACAAATCAAGTTGGAAAGCTCCACTGGGAAGGAACCAGGCCTTCAAAAGTTTCTTTCTAACCCTTATATTCTTAGAAAATCCCCAAAAAACAAGCCAGAAGCTGGCTCCCAGGAAGAATTCACGCTATAAAAGGTCAAATCCAGACCCAAATCCCACAGTTGCCTTTGAAAATCCGAATTTGATCCAAAGAAACCTCAGGAAATTAGAACTAAAGGAGGATTTTGTTGATTCTACTCCTGTGATAGTTCAGCCAAACTGTGGCCCAACCCCTGTCAAAGTTCTATTTCGTTCAACCCTTAGTTCCCCTTGTTCATCATCCACGTCTCTAAGCACTCCTTCCACACCTCCATTCACTACACATACTACCACTACTACTCCTATTATCCCAATTGTTCCTATTGTCCCTCTTATCCCTGTGAATATGGCTAACAGATATGCACCTTTGCAATTACCTACTAATCCTGGAGCTATGCCTCAGGATTACCAAACTAAAATCACATATTTTGATGGCACAAGTGCCTGCACAGCCCTTCAGCATACAAAGAAAATGCAGGATTACTTTGAAAGCTATGAGATTGACGATGATGGTGTGAGAATGAAGATTTTTGTCCAAAGTTTGACAGGCGATGTCAGAACTTGGTTTAGAGCACTCCCAGCCAATTCCATAGTGTTACACTAAAATTTGTCACCATGACTATTTGCAGTTAGTATGGCTCCATCAATCGTCATACTATCCTCCTTGGTGTTGTGCAGGTCCCTCCTAGGGTCCAGCAAGAGTTTTCCTTTACTTTGATCAGCTCACCCACTTCCAAATAAGGCTAGGAAAGGATGGGAATCTCTCCTCTCAAGCTCTAAATGGGAGTCCTAATTCCAGCAGCATCTACCCTTAGGAATGTTCAGCTTTCAACCTCCCCTCCCTCTGGCCCAATGCCTGTATTTATAGTGCTCTAGAGGAAGTTATTCAAGTCCACCATCAATGGGATAAGCCTCTCTTTGGATGGGATAGCTCCCCTCTTGATGGGATAAGTTCCTCTTTCATAGGGATACATGAACCATCTGGAGGTGCTCAATACACGTCAAACAAACTTCTAGAATGCTCTAGAAATGACCACAAGTAACTTTTTTGAAGTGAAACTTGCGCCTTTTGACATTTACAGGAGTACGCACCCACCCCTTTACAGACAGAGCGTACAAGTACGCAGGTATTGTGAACTTGAGGTGCGTACACGCAGGTAAGGCTAAGAAAAACTGCGTACCCAGAGATATATAGATTTTTAAAGACTTTCTCTCTTTCTTGGAGTTTGACATGGAGAGCAGAGGTATGAGACTTGCCAAGGAGGATAGTATGACAGTTGATGGAGCCATACTAACTGCAAATAGTCATGGTGACAAATTTTAGTGTAACAGATTGCCCCTAAAGTGCGAAGCCTGTAGTAGATAAGGGTTTCATATCATCTAGGAAGGGTGAAGTACTTTATCATTTCAAGGATTATCTTGTGGAGAGCCCAGTCGGAACCTACAAGTATTCAACACAAAATACATAGTTAGAGTTCCTTGTTAGGTAGATTGTAGAGAGTAGTTATGAGCATAGTTCCTTATCTTGTGTCAAGCTTGTTTAAAAAATGAAACAAGGGTTTTGAGGATAGTTCTTTTCCTGTGTCAACCTCACTAAAAAATGAAACAACTCCCTTACGTCTTTCCAAGATCTTGAAAGTAAAGCTTCATTCCATCCACCTCATTGAATGCAATGAAGCTTGGGGGGCATGTACCTCGTTTTGCGTCATTATGCTGGGGGCATGTGAACTTATAACAAGCATAGTTTTTCGTTTCAAGCTTGCGTAAATATGAAACCAAATCCGAGCATAGTTCTTTTCCTGTGTCAAGCTCGTTAAAAAATGAAACAAATC
Organism: Pinus tabuliformis; assembly: GCA_031772625.1. Classification (NCBI taxonomy): domain Eukaryota; kingdom Viridiplantae; phylum Streptophyta; class Pinopsida; order Pinales; family Pinaceae; genus Pinus; species Pinus tabuliformis. Next base: position 65,213,281 of record CM062820.1, read on the forward strand.
CTCCTCTACTTGAATCGAGAGTTTGACTAGATCTCGTAAATGTTAAGTTGTATATTTAGGTTAGTTATTTCAGTGTTTTGCGTAATTTTCTTATAGTTGTAGGTCGAGTCTTTCAAATGATCTCGTAACTGAACCTTCACTCCATCCAGCTATTAATTAATGTACTTAGTTGAATGAAATGAAGCTGGGGGGGCATGCGCTCTAGTAGTTATGCTTAGGGGGCATCAAGCACAGTTTTCTCTCTATTTCAAGCTTGTGTAAAAATGAAACTACTTTGAAGCATAGTTTTTCTCTGTTTCAAGCTTTTGTAAAAATGAAACCTATCTCGAGTCAATTTCAGTTATTTTCAAGACTCGTTAAACTCATGAAAATCCCGAGATTATTTTGCTATCTTTCATTCTCGTAAAACAAATGAAAAATGCCGAGTCCTTTCCATCTTTTCTTGCTCATAAATTAAATTGAAAGTCGGCCATATGAGTACATTTTTATCCCTTTTTCGAACTCGTTAAAATTTACGAAAAAGTGAAAACCATGAGTACATTTTTATCCCTTTTTCGAACTCGTTAAAACTTACGAAAAAGTGAAACCTCAGAGTCATCTTTTAAGCCCTTTTCTGACTCCTAAAACATGAAAAGATTGTCGAGCGTTTCTTTTACCCTCGTTAAAACGGAATTAAAAGACGGTCCCCTTATAGCTCTTTTCTGACCGTAAAAACAGGAAAATATTGCCGGATTTTTGTCGTTTCAAATTCGATATTGGAAATAAAACGACGTGTCCTTGATCGCTTTTTATTTTTCAGGTCAGAGACACTAATCATGAAAGTACTCCTTGGTCGTAAAGATCAGGCGGTTCTCTGAAGTATTATTTTATACTTTTTCGGGCTTGGGAGACACAAATTTACGAAAAAGGTCAACCTTGGAGTCTTCTTAAGTTTTTTCAGACTCTCTAAAATTGAAAAACGCCGAGTTTCTCCTATACTGGACTCGTTAAAATTTCACAGTAAAGGACCTGTTCGATTACAAACAGGAACGGACCACTCCTTCTTAGGGTTCGAATCAAAACTAAGTTGGACTCATCCGAAGGATGAGCTTGTAATCAAGCATATGTTATCCTCCTCAAGCTTGTAAAAAATAAAGAGGTACTTGCCAGAAATGGTGGGGGAAAAGAGAGAAAAATAGCCTATTTGTTATCCTTTGTCTCAGAAGAATCCTTATCACCACTCTTGAACACAGCACTTTTCATTCACCTGGGTTGGGAAATCCTTTGCCTCACAGTTGATCAAACCACATTGAAAGTCTTCAGCTGGGTATTAACTTTGGGTCAAATGTCACCAAGCCATCTGTTGTGTCGTTATGTATTCAAGAGGTCAATGCAAATAAACCATTCATCTGCAAAATACCCGTCATCCATCTCGACCATCCCTGAGTCAGTCCTTACAGCTACATTTCTTCAACTTGATCTATGATTTCGTGTTGTGGGCTTGCCTGCAACAGGTCGCTTTCTATCGACATCAGCACATTATCTAGAAAGATGACCTAGGAATCGTCAGTACCTTGAAGTCTGCATGCATCAATGGCAGGTTTCTCGCCTTTGACGACGGTTTACATCATTGACTTTCGATCGAAGGATTCCGTGAAATGTTTGACATCAACTCATTCATTCACATCTCATGGATTGTACTGGGTACTTTGAGAACCATTGACATCACTGGTGGTCTCTCTCACACTTGTTAACAATTTACATCATTGACTGGTAATCAAGTGGTTTCTACCATGTTCGACATCAACTCATTTATTCGCATGGATAGAATCGTACCTGTTCGGGAAGTAGAAATGAAGACCCTGGATCTAGTTACCACCATCCAGGCTGCGAGGAGTTTTGTATTCATTATAAAGTAGACTAATCATAAACAGATGGCTGCGCCCGTACTGTGTCTACAAAAGTCTATGATTATGATGTACTGCAAGATCATTCATGTATCAGAGCAGTAGTTAGTTTGTTAGTTAAAAGTTTTCAATCTGAGTATGGGAATGCCTACCTCAGCGATGATATGATCTTATATATGTATTTTGTGTTGAATAATTGCAGGTTTCGACTGGGCTCTCCACAAGATAATCCTTGAAATGATAAAGTACTTCACCCTTCCTAGATGATATGAAACCCTTATCTACTACAGGCTTCGCACTTTAGGGGGCAATCTGTTACACTAAAATTTGTCACCATGACTATTTGCAGTTAGTATGGATCCATCAACTGTCATACTATCCTCCTTGGCAAGTCTCATACCTCTGCTCTCCATGTCAAACTCCAAGAAAGAGAAAAAGTCTTTAAAAATCTATATATCTCTGGGTACGCAGTTTCTCTTAGCCTTACCTGCGTGTACGCACCTCAAGTTCACAATACCTGCGTAGTTGTACGCTCTGTTTGTAAAGGGGTGGGTGCGTACTCCTGTAAAGGTCAAAAGGCGCAAGTTTCACTTCAAAAAAGTTACTTGTGGTCATTTCTAGAGCATTCTAGAAGTTTGTTTGACGTGTATTGAGCGCCTCCAGATGGTTCATGTATCCCTATGAAAGAGGAACTTATCCCATCAAGAGGGGAGCTATCCCATCCAAAGAGGAGCTTATCCCATTGATGGTGGACCTGAATAACTTCCTCTAGAGCACTATAAATACAGGCATTGGGCCAGAGGGAGGGGAGGTTGAAAGCTGAACATTCCTAAGGGTAGATGCTGCTGGAATTAGGACTCCCATTTAGAGCTTGAGAGGAGAGATTCCCATCCTTTCCTAGCCTTATTTGGAAGTGGGTGAGCTGATCAAAGTAAAGGAAAACTCTTGCTGGACCCTAGGAGGGACCTGCACAACACCAAGGCTCAGGTTGTAATGGTTTCTTTTGTTTCCACTTAATGCAAATGAACTCATTTTTCTCAACAGATTGTTATTCATGATTTGTTTCATATACTCCTTGGTCTATATGATGGATATGTATTGTTTTATGAGTTTATCAGGTGCTATTTAATCTTTTGGCTTGTTAGTGAATGCAGGTTTCGAAGAGAAGGAGGAGCTCATCCGGATCGGCGAGGCTGGACTACTACAAAGCGTTGGACTAAAGGTATGTTATAATCACCTGATTACTTGTATTTTAAATGCATATTTAGAGAAAGGTAGTGTTTATTTGTCTTGTTTGTCACTAGAAAGCCTTAGCTTCTAGGGAGGTCGGTTTTGTCCGCATTATCGACTCTTTCCGCATGACACATAGCAGACCCAGAAGCCTTATACCAGTCATTTATCAACAGATGGGAGAAAAAGAAAGATCCCTTGCACATACTAGCTGAATACGATACAATCAAAAGAGGTCCACAAGAAACAGTCTTGGACTATTGTGCAAGGTTCAATAGCGTTTATAATGCTATCCCACAAAACTTAAGGCCCCCACCTGACCTTGCCTTATATAAATTCCCTGATGGATTCGACCCAGATATGGCCTACCAATTAAAAGAAAGAGCCCCTAACAGCCTTGCAGACATGCAAAATGTGGCTGTCACTGTGGAGGCAAATTTAATTGCCAAAAGAAACAGAGCTAGAACTGAGAGAAGAACCACCTTCAAGGAAGAGCCCTCAACCTTAGATCAAAAGCTAGATGCCATTATTAATGGCATGCACAGGTTGGGAGACAGAGTAGAGAGTGTTGAGAGGAAATCATCATGGGAAGGGCAACAACCCAATACCATAAGGAACCCAAATTTCAGGAAAACGCAGGACTCAAACGATGGTATATCTAGCCCAGACTGTGATATAAGGCCTCCTTTCCAAGAAAATTATACAGAAGCATCCACATCTAGTGATGCCATAGAGGACACTCACATGAACTTGGTGGATTTGAAGGGTGAGCAACAAATTTTTCTAACCGAAGAAGACCAAGATGACCATGAGATAAATCAATTTCAGACTAAATCTGGTGAGTCTTTTGACTTTAAACAAGGTTATGATTCAGCTATTTATGAAGTCCACAAACAGTATAAGCTGAGGAAAAGAACCATAGATGTGCCCAAAAAAGTTAAACCAAAGGAGGGCAAACAGCCCAACCAGATTAGAGGCAAGGCTATTATAACAGAAACAACTAATATAACTGTCCCAAACCCGCACCAAGTGACTGTAGAGGACATAACAGGCATACAACCTTCTGTTGATTAGCCTCTGCCACCTTCTTCCTCGAAAGAGAACTTGAACAGCGTTCCAAAAATCCCTCTGAAAACTGAAAAACCGCAAGCAATCAATTCCCATAACGTTGATATACAAGAGAAAATCGCTGATAATTCAAATGAAAAAGAAAAAACTGCCGTCATCAACACCAAGACTCCATTGGAAAAGCCATTTAATTTAGAGGTAGATACTGGAAAACTTAAAATATCCATCCCCCTCTCAGAACTTGCCAAACATGATGTGTATAGGCAACAAATTCAAAGATCACTTCAAATGCCAGAGGTCAAGGATGATGTAAATGTTTTAGATGATACCCCTGAGTTGCTGTTCGGTCCTGAAGTTAATGGAAAATCAGCACATGGAGCTGTTCTACCCTTTTATGTCAGCCTGCACATACATGATAAAGTTAATTTACATAATGTAATGTTTGACTCAGGTGCCTCACACAACCTTATGCCCAAAGCTGTAATGGAGAAGCTAAACCTTGATGTAACAAGACCATACAAAGATCTATTCTCCTTTGACTCAAGTCAGGTCAAATGTTTAGGCCTCATCAAAGACTTGTGTGTCTCCTTAGTCCAATGCCCAAACAAGACAATCCTCATGGATGTGGTGGTTGCTGACATTCCACCAAAGTATGGCATGTTGTTGTCAAGATCTTGGGGGGAAAAACTCCAAGGATCTCTCCAATTAGACCTCTCCTATGCCACTATTTCAGTCTTTGGGCAACCAAAGAGACTGTATAGAGAAACACTGATGAAGTATGTGGTAAGTAGTGAGGAAAAGCCCCAGAATTTCCCTATCTATTCAATCCATTCTGATATGGATTCTTTCATTTTGTTTAATGATGAAACAAGTCCACCAACTAATCAGAGGCCTTTGCCTTTAGAACAAGAAACATGCATCAATCAAGAATCGGTTGCTCATACCCAGGAAACTGTCCAAACAGTGAGTGCAACCAGCATACAAGAAGAACCACATGAAGCACAAAACCTAGGTCTGCCCAATCCTAAAATGACTGAAACTCTTAATGTCAACCACAAGCAAGAAATCACATGGTATTTAGAGTTTGATGGTTCTGTTAATAAGCTAGGAGCAGGGGCAGGAATATGGATTCACAATACACATAATAGCCATGCAGAGGGTCATGCTTACAGACTTAACTTCAGATGTACCAACAACATGGCAGAGTATGAAGCTCTCCTTTTAGGCCTTAAGCTGCTCAAAGCTTTAGGAGCTGCCAAAGTTTCCATTCTAGGTGACTCAGACCTAGTAATCCAACAAATGAAAGGCAACTTTGTTACCAATGATAGAAGGCTAAGAGCTTATAGGACTGCTGCCACTGCAATACTTGATACATTCATTGAATCCAAGCTTGCCAAGATTTCAAGAAATCATAACATTCATGCTCATAGCCTAGCTACTTTTGCTAGCACTTGCAAGCTTCCTTTTGAGCCCAATCACCACTTTACTGCTGAGATAAAGCACAGGCCTGTTGTCCCTAACAATGTTAAGGATTGGCAAGTGTTTGAGGATGATGCTCAAATCAACAATTTTCTTACCTTACAGCATGAGTTTTCAGGCCTAAACATTGATATGGATGCTATGGATGATCCACTGCAAGCAATAAACCAAATCCAACAAACTGTAACAGCTGAAACAGCTAGAAAATTGCTACAGCCAACCATCTTTGATGAAGAAAACATAGAAGAGCTGAAACAAATGCATTTGGAGGAAATAGCCAAAACAGAGGCCGAAATCATTGATCTAAAGGACAATTTTCTCCCGGTTGGCCTCACTCCACTAGAAGACATGTTTGATGCAAATGATGTGCCCAAAAAGCCAAAAATGCAGCCTATAAACACTGCCATAGAAGAACACAACATTGGGACAGTGGAGAAGCCCAAAATGATCAAACTATCTCAATCTTTGCCACCCGATCAAAAGCCCAAATATGTTGATTTGTTCAAAGAATTCCAAGATGTATTTGCTTGGAGTTATGAGGACTTGAAGTCCTATGACACCTCAATTATTCAACATACCATTCCCTTAAAGCCAAATCAAAAGTCCTTCAAACAGAAACTGAGGAGAATCAATCCTGTGCTTCTCCCTTTAATTGAGAAAGAAGTGAAAAGAATGTTTGACGCAGGTATCATAGCACCCATTAGATTTTCTGAATGGGTATCCAATCTTGTTCCCACAAGAAAGAAAACAAGTGAGATTAGGCTTTGTGTAGATTTGAGAAACTTAAACCAAGTCTCCCTTAAAGACCACTACCCATTGCCCAAAATGGACCACATCCTACAAAGAGTAGTAGGGTCATCTAGAATCTCTTTGCTAGATGGCTTTTCAGGTTTTAATCAAATACTGGTTCACCCAGATGATCAAGACAAGACAGCCTTTACAACACCTTGGGGAACATTTAAATATGTGAAAATGCCTTTCGGCCTAAAGAACGCAGGTGCCACCTTTGAAAGGGCCATGGACATTGCATTTTCCAAGGAAATCCATGATTTCTTGGTTGTCTATCTTGATGATCTTACCCCTTTCTCCAAATCTGATCAAGAGCACTTAAGACATTTGAGACAAGTGTTCCTAACATGTAGGAAATATGGCATTTCCTTGAACCCCAAGAAGTCTTTATTTGGCCTTGAAGAAGGCAAATTACTTGGACATATCATTTCAAAAGACGGGATTAGAATTGATCCAGAAAGGATCCAGGCCATTCTCCAAATCCCATATCCAAGAAACATAAAAGAGCTGGAAGCATTCCTAGGAAAGATCAATTTCCTAAGGAGATTTATCCCAAATCTAGCCGAGTTGATAAGACTGTTGAGCAACATGTTAAAGAAGGATGCCAAGGTAAAATGGTCTCTTGAAACCAAGCAAGCATTTGAAAGTATCAAAGTTGCCTTAACTCAAGCCCCAGTCCTCACAAGTCCTCAATTTGATAGGGACTTTATCATATTTTCATTTGCATCTGATAATACCATAGCTGATGTCCTATTGCAAAAGGATGACCAAGGAAATGAAAAGCCAATTGCTTTTTTTAGCCGAGCCTTAAGAGATGCACCTTTGAAGTACCAAATCATGGAGAAGCAGGCCTATGCCCTTGTTAAAGCAATCAAAGACTTCAGAATTTACATTTTATATTCACACGTGATTGCCTATGTCCCAAATGCTGTTGTAAAAGACATATTAACCAAGAAGGATTAGAAGGCAAAAGAGGCAAGTGGATTGCTAACATTCTTGAGTATGACATAGAAATAAAACCAACCAAGCTAATAAAGGGACAAGGTTTAGCCAAACTGATGTCCGAAACAAACTTTCAAGCCTTAGATATCAACCAGTTGGACAATGAACAGGAGCTGGCGACTCCACAGATCAGTGACACCTTTCTGCAATCCCCATGGTATGCTGATATATGCTTTGTATTGTCAAACCTGTTTGCTCCCCCAGGATTGTCCAGGACCAAGAAGAGATTTTTAAGAATGAAGGCTTTGAAATTTTGTGTCTTAGATGGTGCTTTATTTTGGAAGAATCATGAAGGCATATTGCTTAATTGTTTGACCATGAATGAAACTAATAATGTCATGAAAGAATTCCATGCAGGGGACTGTGGAGGACATCTATATTGGAAGTCCACTGCTGATAAAATTCTAAGGGCTAGTTTCTATTGGCCCACTTTGTTTGCAGATGTAAAGAAGTTTGCCACGTCATGCCAAATCTTTGAGGGCAAAAGAAAGCTGTTGCCCTTTCCTCTTAAGCCCATCTCAACCGAAAAGCCTTTTCAACAATGGGGTCTTGACTTCATTGGAGAAATCCATCCCTCTTCCTCAGGCCAACATAAGTGGATCTTAACAGCTACCGACTATTTCACTAAATGGATTGAGGCCATCCCATGTAGGCAAGCCAATGACACCACCATTATCCAGTTCCTTGAGTTCAATATCCTTTCTAGATTTGGCTGCCCTGAGAAGATCATCACTAACAATTCCGCTGCTTTCAAATCCAAAAATATGATCAATTTTTGCCATAAATTCCATATCACTTTAGGCCATTCCACAGCCTATTACCATCAAGGTAATGGCTTAGCCGAGTCATCTAACAAGAGCCTGATCAGTATTGTCAAGAAGACCTTAGAAGAAAACAAGAAGAACTGGCATAGAAAGCTCACAAATGCCCTATGGGCAGACAGATTGTCAACCAAGAAATCCATTGGGATGAGCCCTTATGAGCTAGTATATGGCATGGAGGCCAGATTTCCTTCATCACTGGGCATTCCTATTATCAAGCTGCTGCAAGAGATTCAAGCTGAGCCAAATGATATACAAAGGAGGATAAACCAAACAATTCATTTGCAGCAGACAAGAGAGCAGGTCTATGACAGAGCTCAAATTATGCAAGAGAAGCTCAAAAGGATGTTTGATAAGAGGACTAAGGCTGAGAATTTCTGTGTTGGCAACAAAGTTCTAAGGTGGGACTCACGAAGAGAAGACAAGGGAAAACATGCAAAATTCGATTTCCTTTGGAGAGGGCCATTTGTTATTTCTGTTGTTCAGGGAAATAACACATATTTCCTCAAATCTGTAGAGGGCAGCACTGCTGAAGAAGGCCCTGTAAATGGCCGTATGCTGAAGCATTATCATGATCCCTTTTGTTGAACACAACACAGCTTTGTAAATATCTCTTTGTACATTGATATTTGTATATACCAGCACTTTTGTTTTTATTTTGTATAAACAGTCTGATTGTTAGAGGAGCAGCAACAAAGTTTGTGAAGACACAGCTGATGCAAGTCCTCTATTTTTAAGCTCTGTCTCGGCAGTAATCTCAGCAAAACAGCAAGAGCAGCGCTGTCATGTCACAGTGATTTAGGTTAAAGAGAAACTGTTTGCAGCTTGTAGTCTTCAAGTCAACAGTATCAAAAAGAAAGGAGGATTTTCAGTTTACTTCAGCACCCTTTCAAAGACAAGAAAAGAAGAGCTCCAGTTTTATTCCCTTTTTTGTGTTAATTTCACAAGGCAGTGCTCAAGCAAAAGTGTATGCAATATCAAGCACGCAGAAGAAAGCAGGCGATGCTTTATTTTTCATAGTGTTTCAGTTAAGGAGGAGTGCTGCATTCAGAAGATTAAGTTCTAGTCATTCAGCAGTTAGCACAGAAGAGATTTTCAATTAACAGCAACTACAGAGGATCAAGGCATTCTGACCTGTTGTTCTTGGCTTGTCACAAGGAAAAGCCATCCCCAAGTGGAGCCACTGTTAGCCTCCTGCTGCAGCAGGTTAATCATCTTTCATGATTGACATTTTTACATGCCAAATATGTCATACTTTGCTTGCTGCAATGCTCCATATTTGCTACAGATGGCCAGAGAAGTATCCATGAGAGTGTGCTAGTCTAAATGCCACTGCTGTGTTCCATTTTTGATGAGTTTTCAGCTAAGGGAGGTCCAAACAGCTTAATCTTGGTCTCCCTAGGTTTCAATTTCTTGTTGTAGAATATAGAGAATAAACATCTGTCCAAACTGTTTAATCTTGGCAGATCTGTAAATAGGTAGAGAAACAAGGGTGCTCAACAGCCTAATCTGAGCCCCTGGATGCAATAAGTGTAGTTGTAGATAGGAGGACAACAAGAAGAAAAGAATGAAAAGCTGGGTATGCTAGTTCAAGTGCACCCAAACCAAAAGAAGAGAAAATGCTAGGTGAGTAGGTCGGGTAGGTAGCTTTGTGGTTGTAGAATCATGGCTTGTGATCCATTTCATATTGTCAAGTGTTATATCTATCATATCACATGTTGAAGGCAGTTGTTCAGTTGAAGGACTTCAAGAAATGCATGTCTAACTTCCCCTTCTTCCTCTTTCCCCCAAATCACTCACTAACTTCCCTAAAAGAGGTCAAGATCTGCTTGGTACCTCTTAGTTTCATCATTCTCCATATCATTTACCTTGGTGAAGATCTGCTTCACTCAAGTAATGTCCACACTGCTTCTATGAATCATTTCCCCCCTTAATAGCCTAAGATCTGCATACTTAGCGCTCTCTGATCATTTTTCATGTTAACTATTAACTTTACTATGTAGCTCCCTATCTATTTCCCCTTCCCCTACTAAAACTATGTTAATAACTCCCCTATATACTTATCCCCTCCCCCTGGTTGAAAAATAACCATAAGTACATTTGGGAATTGCTAAGTTTACCTGAAACTGAGCAAGAGCCCTCACTTCCCCCCTCAAACCATCTTCCAAATGCATTAGGACCCCTTCCTATGCATAAAAACCCTCCATTATCCATGTTTTAACCTTTTTTTCAAGGCTCAAAACCCTCTCGCCATGCTTCGGAGCCCTTCCGATGCATTAACAACCTTCCTCCGATTTCATTTTACCTTTCTTCAAAGGCAAAAAACCCTTCCGATGCTTTATAGCCCCCTTCTATACATATAAACCCTCCTCCGATGGATTTCCCCCCCCCGGATGCGATATCGCTATCGGAGGCTTCCTCCATTATATTTTCCCATATATCCCACATATACTCTTTTTTATCACAACTCCCCTTTTTTGTTTTATTGTTTAAAACTCAAGTTTTTTATAAAACTTAAGTTATAACGTAAAAACCCGCATTTTTCAACAATATCACATCGCAGCCGTCCATTGCCCCCGCTCAGATCAACGGCCCAGATCTTGTCGGCGATCTCCCATTTCGGCGATCCCAATAATATAAAATCCTGCCCCATGTCCCCGCCGATAGCGAAATGCCGATTTAATTGCGGCCGCCCATTCGAGCCCTCAGATCAACGGTCTCTATTAAGTCGCGGCCCCATATAAGCATTGCTTATTCCAGAGCTGAAGTATTAATAAAATGCAGCATATAAAATTATCGGGTCCGAAAGGAGGCCTTTGTACAGCGAAATGGGAAAGCTCCGATATTCCGGAGCCGAAAAGTTATAAAGGGCAGTTTTAAGGGATTTCGGGTCCGCATATTGATTTTGTTAAAATCCGTCGATATGAAATCGCTGACGGCCGGACCCGATCTCCCTAAAGAAAGGGCATAAAAGCATTTCGGGTCCACGGCATTTCGGAGGTTTTATGTATTGGGACCAATGGTCCGCCCCGATACGATTTAGCGCCAGCCGTCGGATCGGGTCCCCAGATCAATGGCCCTGATTTAATCGCAGCACTCCCCATGTATCGCTCCGACTGGCGGAGCCGAAATAACAATAAAGCATGGTATATTAGCATTTTGGGTCCGCAAACCAAATTCTTGTAAGTCCGCTGATATGACATCGCCGATGGGCCGGACGCGATTCCAAATAAAAGGAAGGGCCTATAGCATATCGGATCCGCGCATTTCGGTGATGGTTTATGTGCCACCCCCTGGTCCGCCTCGATGCGATATAGCGATATGATCTGGGCCGTTGGATCGGCCCGCGCCGGATCCAACGGCCACAATTTAAAGAAATGAATAGTGTTGCGGCAGAGCCAAAAATTCATCAATTTTGCAGTTTTTAAGGCTTTTCCGCCTGTTTAATGAAATAGACCTTTTTCAAATATTTTATCATGCGGTGCCTGCGCCCGCCCAATTACAAAGGAACGATGCTTTCTTCAGCCATTATCAAATCGCTCCAGGCCCAAAATACTTCTAAATGCAAGGTTTTCACATCGACGGTCCTCCAATGATCCTCTAGTCATCCAGATTGCAATTTTTTACCCTTTTTTGAGGCATTCGCTGATCGACAAGGGCTGATAACGACTCCAAAGGTGGAAGAAGGCTGAGCAGCGGCCATAAATGGGTGATTGGATAGTTCAAAGGCATTTGGAGGTCAAGAAGGGACCATGTGCGTGTCAAAGAGTATCAGGGAAGCGGCGGAGTGTGTCAGTGAAGATCTTCCAAGGCAGATGAAGCAAAACGGACCCCAGCAGATTCAGCAAGGCATCGTTGAGCTGTAATGGCTCACCAACTCACAGATTTTGGCCATTTAAGGCAGTAAGACCACTTGAGGACACAGATAAAGGTTTTCAAAGCAGATATTGGCAAACGCATGAACCCAGTTATGTTTTTGGAGCAGCACTGCTTCCTTAAAAGCACAGTTATCACACAGAGGACAGCGCGTGGATCAAGGCACTCTTTCAGTCCATTTTTTGAAGCTACAGGACCATGCATAGCCCCAAAGAGCCATTTTGATGAGGCTGCGCCCTCATGAACACCTGTTTTAGATATTTTTATTGCATTTATTTCCAGCACAACTTGGCATTAGAAGCAGTTATTGCACAGATCTCTTTTTGAATATGTTTTGATAGATATTTTGAGATATTTTCTCCCTTGACACCTGTTCAAGGGATGTTTGTAAATATTTTCTATTTAAACAACCCTCTGTATTTATGTAAAGGGTTGGTTGGTCGATAACTTCCTCCTCTAGACTTGCATTGTATTTTCTGAGAGTCTCTATAATCAAAGATCGCTGGAATGTTTGGGAGATGAACTGATTGTTGTGTTTTATTGTCTGAAGAGTGTCTATGGAATCCTAACGCTTCTACATAGCCCAATCAATGTTTCTTATCTCTGTTTACAGTTTATATGTGTTTATGCCATCATTGTTTCACTATCTAAATAGCAGAAAGAATGAATAGTTCAAAGCTCACTTAGTTGTATTCTGTTCTCAATTTCTGTGATTTATCTATGTTTTCCTCTGAATTAGTCCTAAATATGAATATTGATTTGCTCATATTTACACTAGTTCCTTCATATATGAATGTTGTTTAGGAATCCTTGATTTCTCCTATATAATGTTCATTCACCTTCCCTCTGTTAGCATAATGAGAGCTACTTAGTTGCCTTTCATTCACTAACCTTCATTCCATCCTTATTCCAGCTTTATATTGTTCTATGTGTAGCTATCCTGCTCTGTATTCCTCTTGTGACCAAGAAAACGCCGCAACAAGCCTAATCCACGACTCCATGCCCAATGGTTTGAACTTCTCACACTATGCATCCCAACTCTGTTTGAAAGAATCCTCCATCCCACCAAAATCAAAACAAAACCCAAGAAAATCATAACTAGCCTAAAATCAACCCAAAACAAAGCTAAATCCTAAAGACAGAGCCCTCTCTGATTGTAGGTAGGCTAGGACCTGCAGTCCAAAGATTGGTTTGTGGTTACCTCGGCCGTATCCTTTAAGGAGCTTTAAGGACAACCTGAGTGATAACACATCCGAAATAATATCTGGGAACTCTTACGTTGAGTCTCAGCAGATTGACCCTTCACGGTGTCAATTTGGGCAGTCCGGTCCTCAAGGACAAACAATTCCTTTGAGTACTGGATTACCGCCGTATGGGGGGCAATATACCCTTTCATTGTCTCCTCCAGGAGGACAACCATACGAGAGTTCACAACAAAATTCAGGTTATGCTGGAATTACATCTAGCGGTTGGGTGCCAATACTGCCTCAACAACCAAGAGTTGTATACTTGATGCAACAATGTTTACCTATGTCTAATATACCAACTACGCTGGCTATTGTGATGGTATCACAAGTACAAGCATTGCCTGTTGTATGCCAACCTCAGGTTTCTCAGGTTGTAATGCAACAACCTCTTGTCCCTGCGACTCAACCACAATCGCCAACTAGTGGAATGACACAGGGCCAAATGGGTACAATTACCCCTCATCTTGGTCAAACAACCAGTATTGGACAACAGCACATGGCTTCACAACCATGGCTGGTGCAATATCAACAACAGCAATTCCAACAAGTTTACCAAGGATCCAAGCAACAAATATTTGCAAATAATGGGCAGCCGTATATTCAAAACGGTCAAAATCAACCATTCTACAATGGTTATGCCCATCAACCTTACCAAAGTTACCAACATCAAATGCATTATGCTGGTATGCAAAGACCAACTGCTCAGGAAATTCCATCTTATCCCGGGTATGCTTCGCCAAACCTGATTCAACAGTTACCCTTCGTGGCAACTTTAGAGTTACCGGATTTAAATCAGCTAACGAACGATCCAATTGCTTACGCCCCTTGGTGGCCAGCGATTCCGCATAAACTTCCGTCAGATATTCCTAAATTTATTGGAAATCTGGGTGAAGACCTGTCGAATCATGTGATGACCTTTCATCTGTGGTGTTCATCAAACACCCTAAACGATGATTCGATTAGGCTTCGCCTTTTTCAGAGAACGTTAACTGGTCTGGCAGCAAAATGGTATATCGAATTACCTAGAGCTTCGTTTGATAACTTCAGTGCCCTAGCCACAACCTTTTTAACCCATTTTCAATTACCCATAAGGTATGAAATGGGAACAAAACTTCTTACCAATTTCAAGAAAATGACGACCACTCACATATCCGATCATATTCATGAGTGGCGACGTCGTCGTAGAATGGTAAAAATGTATGTTCCTGATCAGCTTTTAGCTGAATGGTTTATTAAGTCATTATTACCTTCCATTACAGAAGATGTGGCAAAGGGAGGAGTCGTCACTGAAGAGAAAGTTATTGCTCGTGCGCAATATTTAGACTTGATTTATACTCAGTCTGGAACGCTCTACGATAAAATCCCTGACGCTCCCAGGCCAGAATTTTCCGTTCCTCCTCCTCCTAAATCGAACAATGACTCTCATGCCGATGATGGCGTGATTGGTACGACAGACACGAAATCAACAAAGGCTACATCTAAAAAGGCCCGTAATATTTCTAGTCAAAATGCAAAAGAAGAACTTCTCGCCTTGGAAGTAAATGCCGTCTCCACTGACAAAGGCAAAGAAACCAAGCAACCAGGAGGCAAGAAGAAAAACAAAGGGAAGAAGAAGAAACAGGAGGAATCATCACCTGAAAAAACTTCTGCAAACCCTTCTAGAGATAAGAAACCAAATCGTCCATGTCTTATATGTGATGAGGATCATTGGACAAGAGATTATCCATATAAAGTTGAGCTTAGAAAATTCTTCAAGAATTCGAAAACCTCGGCGGTATTAACTGATCCGTTTCCAAATCCAGGAAAAAATCTGGTTGCCAGTGATAATGCTTCCCCGTCCCAAGTGTTGATGTTGTCGGTTTCGAAATAGCAAAATGATGCTTTGATAACGACAAGGAATAAATATTACGGGAATCCACAGCTGTCGAACAACAAGGATAAAGATCAACCTAGTAGTTCGACAACAACTTCGACAGAAGTTGCGCCACCCATCATTCCAGAGCTAACAATAAAACCACCAAAGGGAGTAGTACACAAGTCGACATTTAATCCTCGTGCCAAAGCAACATAGAATTATAATATAGTGGAAGATCTGGCCCAATCGCCATCCGCTATGTCGACACTTGAGGTACTGCAAAATTTCCCCTCCCAAAAGCAGGCTTTATTATCAGCAATAGGTGGGATTGACCCAAAGGATTCTAATCTTGTGTCCTTTAATCACAAAGGATATGATCCTCAGTTACCAGCTCAACTAGCTTTCCTCATTCAAGTGAAAGCCCTCAACAAAACTGTTCATCGAACAATTATTGATGAGGGGGCATCTACATGTATTATGTCGATGAGTTGCTGGAAAACTTTAGGATCTCCAACCTTGTCACAATCTTCTATGACATTAAAAGCATTTGATGGACGAACATATACGCCATATGGGATTCTAAGTAACTTGCAAATTGAACTGGGGGGAAAACAGTAGAAATAGATGTTGAAGTAATCGATGGAAACCTCGATTACAACATCCTACTGGGAAGGCCCTGGATATATGCTATGGTTTCGGTTGTTTCGACCTACTTTAGGAAGATTGCATTTCCTTTTCAAGGAGGAATTACAATCGTCAACCAACAAACATTTCTCCCCAATAGTTCCCAAGTTATGGGAAGCATTCCGATGATCCATGGAAGCCCCCATTCGCTTCAAAATATCGGTGTAGGCATACTAAAAGACCCTATATTAATGGGGACTTTTGCTCTCCCGCCGCCAATCAATCTGGCGGAAGTGGCGATGGTAGGAACCTGCAATATGATATCTTCTATTCAAAATATCTCAGAAAACGATATTAACATGGATCATCTGTAGGTATTGCCTCCAAGCCCAATAGAAATATTGTAGCAATCAATGTTTTTGGCATGGGAGGCAGACCCAAATCAACGCCCATCAAGCGTTTGGACAGATAGGTCTAAGGAATATGACACCCCTTTAGATCCTTGGTCGCAAGTGCATTACACCGACGAAGGAATTGTTCAGTCAATGATAACTGACAAGGTGCCATGGGAAGACTACCACCATCGTTCCCATCTTCCAGATTGTCAAGAAGATACTCCTGATGACCTTCATCATCCTTCTGTTTTTGATTTCCTATCAAATAATGTAAACACGGTGGATTCCGAGCGAAACTTGTCCAATATTGAAGAGACTATCGCCATTAATATCTCGACCAAAACAGATGTTGTAGAGAATATTTATGTCGGAAAATGTTGTTCTCCGTCAGAACTGGAAATATATAACGCTCTTTTTTGTGAATTCAGAGATGTCTTTGCTTGGTCATATGATGAAATGCCAGGCATTGACTTGAGTATAGTAGAACACGAAATAAAGATGTATCCAGATGTCAAACCAGTACGACAACGGCTACGGCAGGTGCACCCCAAGAAATCTGCTGCCATCAAGGTAGAAGTCGAAAAACTTCTCCATGCTGGTTTTATTTACCCGGTTCCTCTAATAGATTGGGTATCGAACATTGTTCCTGTAATGAAAAAACAAGGAACGATTAGAGTGTGCGTCGATTATAGGGATGTAAAATAAGCTTGTCCAAAAGACAACTACCCTACACCCTTTATTGACCAGATAATTGATGAATGCGCCGGATGTGAAATATTTTAATTTATGGATGGATTCTCCAGGTATAATCAAATAAATATCCGCCCACAGGACCAGTCAAAGACTGCATTTATTTGCCCGTGGGGCACATTTGCATATCGCAAATTACCCTTTGGTTTAAAGAACGCAGGGGCAACATTTCAGAGGGCAATGAATTATGCCTTCCATGACATCAAAAACATCGTTCAACCATATCTTGACGATCATCCAGCTCATTCGTGAAAGCGGACTGATCATCCGCAACATTTAAGAGCGATATTTCTACGTTGCCGACACTACAAGATACGACTCAATCCACACAAATGTGTGTTCTGTGTCAGTTCTGGACGTTTACTTGGCTTTGTAGTCTCAAAGGACGGGATTCGTCTTGACCCATGTAAGGTTCAAGCAATCGTAAATTTGCCTCCACCTTCAAATTTGCTTCAGATTCAGAAACTCCATGGGAAAGCAAACTTTCTGAGGAGGTTCATTCCAAATTACGCAAAACTAGCTAAAGGTTATACGCGTCTATTGAAAAAAGAAGTACCCTTCGTCTGGGATCAAGTCGCGAAAGATTCCTTTGATGCTTTAAAGGAATCGCTAACGAAAGCATCATTAATGTACGCTCCTGATTATCAAAAAGACTTTAACCTGTATCTGGCTGCAGCGGATACAACCATCGCAATGGTTTTAGTTCAAGAAGACAATGGAATTGAACATCCCATATATTATTTGAGTATAAACTTAAATGATACTGAAAGCAAGTATTCCTATGTTGAAAAGCTGGCTCTCGCAACCGTTCAAGTGATACAAATATTTCGACACTATGTCCTCTTTCGAAAAACTACCATTTGTCAGATTGCAACCCCATGACTTATATATTGTCGCGACAGTTGCTGGGGGAAAAATATTCAAAATTGATAGCAATTCTTCAAGAGTTTGATCTGGAATTTGTAAAATCCAAATCAAAGAAATCCCTGGTTTTCACGGAATTACTATGCGATCTCCCATCGTCGTCCAACGATGAAACATCCGAAGAAACCATCGTGGATGAATCTTTGTTTCTGATATCTTCAAGCAATCCGTGGTATGGAGATATAATCATCTATCTCCAAACCCAAAAATATAGGTCTAATACCTCTCGTTCGGAACAAAAACGTATTCGATACCAATCAAAAGACTACATGATCGTCGGTGATACACTTTACCGTCGTGGTGTCGATACAGTTTTGAGGAGGTGCCTCACCCATGAGGAGGCCGAAAAAGTCCTGAATGATTGCCATTCAGGCGCGTGTGTGGGGCATCAATCTGGTTATGCTACGGTGAAATTTTTTTTACGAGCAGGATACTTCTGGCCAACAATGTTCAAAGATTACATAACCGCAGGCAGAAGTTTCCATGCATGTCAAATTTTCGATAGCAAAACCAGAAAACCACCCGCACCCCTGCAACCGATAGTTGCTGTTGGGCCATTCGCCAAATGGGGCATTGATTTCATGACATGTAACCCCACCTCGACCGGGGGGGCATGAGTATATCATAGTCGCAGTAGACTATTTTACCAAATGGGCCGAGGCGATGCCTACATTAGATAACACTGGTGAAACAGCTGCCCTTTTCTTTTTCAATCATGTAGTCGCCAGATTCAACGTTCCACAGGCTATAGTCATAGATCATGGATCACATTTTCGCAATCACATGATGGTTGAATTGGCTGCCAAATTGGGGTTGTCCCACGACAACTCTACTCCATATTACCTGCAGGCCAATGGACAAGTTGAAGCAATCAACAAAGTCCTAAAGCGGATGCTGCAAAGGATGATTGGAGTCCACAAAAGGAGTTGGCACCTGATCCTGTACTTAGCCTTGTGGGCACACCGAACATTGGTAAGGAATGCAACCGGGTTTACACCTTTTTAATTGGTGTATGGCCTAGAAGCAATCTTACTAGTTCAGTGTGAAATCTCGTCCCTCAAACTTGCAGTCGACCTTCTCCTCGGAACCGGATCATGTAAAGCAAGCATGTCCTCTTCTTCATGCTCACGTTCTCACCATGTAATAGGCATTTTTCTCTAATGAATCTCTGAAACAAATAAGAGAAGAGTCAGGATCCTGATTTGGTGAAAAACAGGGAAAAATTTCCATGAAAAACTGTGCATAAATTTCCCTCTTTACGCCCATCGCACCCCCAGCAGTGTTTTGGGTGGGATGCATGCTAACTGGCCAATGGCCAAGCTAGCATGCATCGCACCTTTCGATATAGAAGAGGTGCGATGGAGCCAGGGTGAGTTTTTCAAACCCTAGAGGCTCAGAAAAACCATAAAACATGCTCAGAATTCAAGAAGGAAAGGATGAAACTGAAGAGCTCAGGTTTAGCTCCCACCTGGTCCAGACGGCATCGAGAATCGTCCACAGAATCTCCCGGAATCAGCTAGTGAAAATCAAGGGGGAAAGCACCTCCAAAGCTCCAACAAACCAAAGTTCAAATGAAATGGTAAAATGAGAGGTAAAAAACCACTTTTAAATGACTTTTCACGTAATTCAAGTAAAATATTAGTGTTTTGACTCATTTTTCAAGCATATATTATCCGTTTCTAACTAGTTTGATGAAGCAATTGAAGAAGCAGTACAACCTTTGAAGGAACAAAGTTGTCAATGGTAAAATCAAAGTAATCAATGACCATTATAACGAGCAGTTTTAACGCGGAATTCAAGCTCGTTAAAAAATAAACATAAGCAATGAGCAAATGTTCCCCCAGAGTTTAAGCTCATTAAAAAATGAACCAATTTCCGGTAAATAACCATCATGAATGTATTATCATCAGCCTTTGAAGCCTTGGTCGTGTTATCATCATCACCTCCACTCTGTATTGGTCGATCATTCACCTCCATTTGATTGTTTACCCCTTTTGAGGAACAGCTGCGAAGAGTGATCCTGTTAGCCATCCTTGTGACACTACCGTGATTGGAAAATTCCAAACCTTACCTAGAATGAGCTGCTACCCAAATTTATCACTCGTTCCTAAAAAAACGAGTCTCATTTAAGCTCTTTTCAACTGAATCGTAAAATATGTAAAGATTGCCGAGCGATTGGCCTCTCCAGCTCATAAAAGTGACCAGAAGTGCTATCCCTCTTTTAGATTTTAATCTTTTTGGACCTGAGGGATTATTACACAAAAAGATCAAGCGCTTGTTTTGTTTGGCTCGTTAAAATTACCGAAAATTCATCCCTTTTGTATTATTTTATACTTTTTCGGACTTAAGGGGTTATATGACGAAAAAGGACTGTTGGAGTTTCCTTTACGTCCCTTTCAGACTCTCTAAAATTGAAAAGGACCAAGTTATCTTTGTTGTTAAACTCGTTAAAACTGAATAGCGACAAACTTGTCCATACAGACAAGAACGAGTTTCACTATCGCTAGGCTCATTAAAACATAGCGATGGGTTTGCCCAAAGGGAAAATTATAGAACAAGCACATGTTATCCCCCTCAAGCTTGACAAAAATAAAGAGGTACTGGTCAACAATGACTGGGGAAAAATTGGGAAGAAAACTTGAAGAAACTTTATTGGTAGCAAGTCACTCTTGAACATGACACTTTCACTCCACATCTGAGTCGGGTTGGGTTGTTCCATTCACTGGTCATATCACCATTGGTCCATCACACCATCCATATTTGGGGTTAACGCTACCAATCCATCATGTCAGTGTCACTGATATGTTCAAGAGAAGTCGCTCAGAGAATTCACCTGTGTCTCATCCACTGCAATACATTTACGCTCCGTTCTTTCATGACCGCCACCCTGAACCTTATGTCATCAGATCGTTTTCACCTCCATTAAAATCATTTGCTCCGTTCCGTGTCATTGATGTGGGATTCACTAAGGCCCTCCTATGACGGATCGCTTCTTGTCGACATCAGCTCATTATCCAAGAAGTCGATCTAGGAACAACCCTTTCAATACTTTGAAGCTTGCATGCCTTAATGGCAAGTTTCTCACTTCCGGCGATAGGTTTACATCAATGGCCTTCGACCAAAATATTTTGCATGGTGTTCGACGCCAAGTCCCTTATTCACACCACGTGAATTGTACTGTAGTACCTTGAGGGTCATCATCTTTATCGGTGATTCCTCTCGCGCCTGTTAACAGCTTACATCATTGGCTGGTAATCAGGTGATGTCTTTCCATGTTCGACTTCAGAACATCTCTCACATGGATTGACTTGTACTTTGAGTGAAGATCGAACGAGATTGAAGACCCCGGATCTAGTTTCATCCATCTAGGCTGCGATATATATTCAGGAAAATAAAGACATCAAATGTACATCATTACTGCACAGATAATCATCCAATCCAAGGGATGATGGCTCTACCAGAATCATCAGTCTGCACTCAGATGATTGTCTGTCTTATGTACATGAAAGTGAATTTATAAAGCTGAGCATGGGAATGCCTACCTCAGCTAGATCATGAAAATATTATGAAGATAATGTATTATATTGTATCTTATTATAGGTCGCCTTCCAGCTTGAAAAAACTTTGGATCCTCATGATAAAGCATTTCACCCGACATCAAAAGATTAACGACCTCATGCTTTAGGGGGCAACTGTTATAGACATTTTTGGGCACTGCAACCCCAATCATAAATGTCCATAAACCAAGAGCTCCTAAGTCCATAAAGGTGTTGTTCCAACCCCTAAAATAACAAGGTCAACTGATTACAACATCTCCCAGAAGTTCTCCATGAAAAACTACTTAGAACTGGTCAAAACTGGACCATCTCACCTGCTCCATGGTCAAAGTGCGATGCATCCCACCTAAATGCACACAGGAGGTGCGATGCATACTGAAAATCCCTTCTGTGGGGTGCGATGGGTGAGAATGGAAGGCAGGGTCAATCTGTGAGGTGGAGGGTCATGGAATCTTCCAGAAACTTCTCCTGTGACACTTGCCTCTCTGCATTCGCCCAAGGATGAGTAAGAGATCATCAATCTCCAAGTGGAATCAAGAACTATCAGAGAGAGGACACTAATCAAATCTCAGAAGCTGACCCACCCCCCTTACAAACATCTATATATGGATCCCTCATCCCAGAGATCCGGGGGCTGGAATTTTGTATCTTGTAAGGAAGTGCTGCTGGTTTCTTGGTGTAACATCATAGTGTTGGGTGATCTAAGCTTTTCATGAGGTGAAGAAGGGATTTCTTGCTGAGAGGATGAAACTGGGTCAGAACAATTGGTTGTAATACTCTTTGCTATTCTTGATTATTAATAAAGCTATTCAAGTTTTCCTCCACATTCTTGTATGATTGATGATATATGCATTTGTGTGGTCAATATATATCTGGTCCTATATTGTTTATGATAGTATATCTCTGTTCTTGGATAGTGTTATGTTGCTTTGATCCTACAGGTGCTCTTTGAAGCTAGGTAGACGAGGAAGCGAGTGGCAAAGATCTATCAGAAGGGAGAGGAATCAAGCAAGGAACCAAGTGCAAGACAGAGGTTGGTCTCCTTTGTTCCCCTCTTATCTACTTCTCATAAAGGAAAACGAAAGTGGTTTTAGTTTGTTTGTTTCTAAGGTAGCTACCAGCCTTAGTGGGACTAGTAGCTCTGCATAGACACTAGATTTCCCGATAACAATGTACCCCAAGGACATGTAAATGTAGTTTTGTCTTGGTCTTCTAATACTATTTTAATTTGATTACAACTGCTAAATCCATTTAGAAAAGAGAAAAAATCTTTCCCATCTATTGAATCTAGGACTTGATCAATGAATGATAATGGAAAATGATCTTTAAGTGTTGCTTTGTTCAATTTCCTATAGTCTACATAGACTCTCCATTTTTCATTTTTCTTTGGAACCACTACTAAAGGAGAAACCCACTAACTATCTAAGATGGGGTAAATAAATCCTATCTGTAAAAAATTTGCAAGTCTTCCTTGATTATCTCTTCCATCATTGGGTTCATTCTTCATTATGGTTGTCTTGCAAGTTTGACACCATTATCTGTGTAAATATGGTGAGTACATGTATCGGGATGAATTCCTTACATATCAGTATAGTTCCAAGCAAAGGCCTTTGAATATTTCCTTAATAATGCAATTAATTGTTCATCTTGTGATATTTGCATATTGTTACCAATGTTAAGACATTTTGTAGGACTGATTTCGATTATTTTGTTGTTAGAATCTGTGATTGAATTAACAGGAAAAATAGCATCAAATAATGTTTGCAAAGAATTGATTGTGCAATTTTCCTGAAAGCATTGATCTAAAAGTTGACTTACAGCTTCATATTGCATGGTTCTTAGCTTCTCTGAAATATGAGGCTCTGAAATGAAGAAATCTATTAAATCCTCATTATTTTCTTCTCTGAAATCAAAAGCTTGATTAATTCTTAGAATAGATTGAATTTCTTCATTTTCTTGTTCTATTTCGTCAGGCTACAATAAAAAATAAGGAGATTGAGAAGGATGACATAGTGTTATGTGCCTTCTTTCATTCTCATGTGAGATAATCATACTTCTTGATCTACAACCAATGAAGGCATCGGTTGTGGCTAATCAAGGTCTACCACCAATTAATGGGTGCCCTCCTAGATTTGTTTTTAGATATAGAACTAAAAGGTCTACTGGATATTCCCAAGAGTCTAAAGAAACTAGGATATCTTCAAGTACACCTTCTGGCACTACTTTAGATCTATCAGTTAGTTCTAAAATTGTAGTGGTTGGTTGAACGCTTACCAAATTGAGATTCTCATTGTTTCTGTCGTCACCTCATTAATAGCAGCCCCTAAGTCAATTAAACTTTTAGAAACTGAAAATTTGTTAATGGAAATTGTCACCGTTGGAATTCCAAGATCAACATATTTTTCAATTGTACTACTTGTTAACATGAGACTAGCTAACTTCCCAATCACATGGATTGTTGGCAGATCTTTTTTTCTTTTTCCAGTTTTCTTTATGCATAATTCCTTAATTGCTTTTGTATAGATTGAAATATATTTTATAGCTTGCAATGATGAGTCTTGGTCTGGACTCGAAACGTCGAGAAAGTAAAGATGAAAACTGTGGAATATCCGAGTTTAGATTCTAAAAAACCAAACCACAGAAATCTACAATCCATTATAATAATGAAATTTTCGCATAAGCAATTTTTAATTCATTTAAGATATCAAATTCAAGAAGAGAAATTAAATATTTTTCCTCTACTAACCTTTCTGGAAAATGAGGTGTTTGAGTCATTATTGTTTTACCTTTTTGAATTTGATTATCTTTTATTATGTGCTCGATTTTAGATTTTTTAGGACTCCCTTTTTCTTTTATTTGTTCTTCTACGATGATGGGGGAATTTTTTTGTAGAAATTGTCCATACTTTAAATGAACATCTTGAACAAGAACGATTAAATATGTAGGAAATGAAGTCCCTTCTTCTGCATTATATATTGTTTATTACTCGGATTTGCCACTGGCTGGGATGGTAATTGAGTTGGTTTGGGTGGTGGTTGGTTAGATGGTAGCTAAAGTTGTTGAGGTTGGGTTAATTGTGGTGCAGGTAATGATGGATTTGATTGTTGAGCTTGTTGAAATTGTTGGTATGGAAAATATTGGTGAGGAAATGACTAATATGGTTGTTGAGGATAACACTGATGTGGTTGAGGATAATATTGTTGAGGAGGTTGGGCTCCATAAACATACCCTTGCCAACCTTGAGAAATTTGATTTTGAGTTTACTGAGGAGGCCAAGCTTGCCAAGGCATAGGAGCATTCCATAAATTCTGAATAGGATATTGATAGTTTTGAGGAAATTGTTGAGTAAATTGTTGAGGAGGATTTTGAGACATACTTGTATATCAAGGTTGCTAAGATCTTCTTGGTGCTAAATAATAAAGAGATCCAATCCCTTCGCTTTCTTCCATTTGATTTTCCTACAATTTATTCATCTTTGGACAATCATTTGTTGCATGATTTTCAGTGCAAAGTCCACAAACATGAATATTGTCTAAAAGACATTCTCTTAATGGATGTTTCTTTCTACATTTAGGACAAAAAATTGATAATACTTGATCTTATTCTTCTTGTTTCTTTCTGGTTTTTAGTATATCAACTTGTGTTCCTAATGTACTTAAGAGATAAGTTTTGAAGTCTTCAAACAAGTTTCCTAATTCAGATCTCGTTATACTTCCTATTGCTGATTTGGTAGCTTTGGAATTTACATCTCTTTTTCTAGTGCTCTTCCTCTTGAATATTTTTGACATAACTCCGCAATTTCATCAAACGGTAAATATGAAATATCTCATTTTACCATCATGTTAAGAATATAAATATACTCATCTCGTATGCCTTTTCAAAATATTGTTTGAATAGTATCAGGATTTAAAGAATGGTCTTTATATTTTTGTAAGTTATAGAGAAATCTTTATAAGTATTCCTCTAAAATTTCATCTTCTTTTTGAGTCATTCTAAAAATGTCATCTTTTGAATCTCTAGGCCTACAATATGCATGATATTTCTTAAGAAAAAATTCTTCAAGTCTTCCCAACTAGTAATAGTATGTTCACCTAATCCCATGAACCACTTTAATGCAGATGCTTTAAGAGTAGTAGGAAAAAGACGAAGCTTATGTGTATCATCAATATAACCATAGGTACGACATAAAATATAAAATTCAAACAAGAATGAGTCAAGATCTTCAGAAGACATACCATAGAAATTTGGTAAAATAGAAGGTGGGATATTTTTCATTTTTACCTCTTCTCCCAAGATTGCTCTAGTGTCTAAGATTGGAAATCCAAAAGTAGCTTCTTGGTCATTGTCTACTCCTCCATCCTCTCTTCTTTTATTTTCATTTTCTCTTTTAGTATCCTCTTCTCTTTTCTATCTTCTTCTCTTTTCCTTTCCCATTCTCTTCACTGTCTCTCATATTCTAGTCATTGTTATGGAGTTAGTTCAGGAATATTGGATTTTTGTCCTTCTTCTATCATCCATTTTTCAATTGTTTCAAATGTTTCAGTAACAATTTGAGATTGTGTGTCTCCAATTTTTTTTTTATTTGTTCAAGGATAGGTTGATCAATTGGTTTCTCTAGTTGCTCAAGGATAGGTTGAACAATTGGTTTGCTTGTTTCTCTTTCTTTTCCTATAGAAGATGTTTTTGCTTGTATTTGTTTTCTCTTTACTTCATAAGCCAACAAAGTTTGTCTTTCAACAAAAGTTAACCTTTGCCCTGAACGTTGTTTTTTCTCCAACTTTTCCAAAGTTGGTTTTCTAGAAATTGGTGTAGTTAGTTCAAATGTAGATGGTCCTGCTACCACCAATGGTTTAGTATTCGGGGTTCTTTTATTGTATATCTACCATTTTCGTCTCTTTGTCTAGGCATAAATAACCATAATGAAAAATCCTAAAATATTTTTATCTTTTTTATTTTTTTTAAACAATCTTCCTAATTAGTTATATCTAAGTATGGTTCCTTGGAAATGGTGCCAAAAATGTCTGTCCAATTTACTAAGATAAATTATAGCATATATTTTACTTATCAATCCGGGTTGGTAGACTTAGAAACAAACCAAAGTTTATGGAACTTTAGATTAAACTAGTGTAGGAAGTAGTTTTTGAAATGAAAATAATGGAAATGCATATTACAAATATAAAATCTAATTGTAAAGAAAGCATAAAAATTTGATCTACAAACATGAATAAGGAAATAATGATTTTAATTGAATCAGAATCAACGCAGAAGAGGCTCTAATTCTAGAGATCCCAGTTGTCCTTCCTTTGATTTTTTTCAACCAAAACCAAACACACCATAAATCATAACACTTGATTTAAGAAACCAACTTATTTAAGAAAGCAAGAGGAGATGAATGCATAGAAAGAGATTTCAATCCAAATCTTAGTCCACAAAGAGAGGCTCCAACTTGGAGGTTTGGGTTTTCCTTATTTATCCAAACTAGTCATTGAAAGGAGATCAATTTAAAATCTAAATGATCATAACATGCTAATGAATTTATATAGAAAATATTCGCAATAGATCATACAGAAAACCGAAATGCTAACTTATTCACAATTGTGCACATTAATTCATAGAATAGTGTACTTAGCTTAGAATGGGGGCCCTCCACCTTTGCTTGGTACACTTCTAAAACAATCAGTTGCAACAATTCATCATTCAAATCCCACATTAATGAAGCATAAGAAATGTAGAGCAAGTCTTCAAATGTATTCCAAAAAGACAGTAATCACAATGATAATAATATATGTCCATATTTGTTTAGTTGTTGTGCTTAAATAGGCTAAAAGTATAACTAAATCAGTTAT
Organism: Pinus tabuliformis; assembly: GCA_031772625.1. Classification (NCBI taxonomy): domain Eukaryota; kingdom Viridiplantae; phylum Streptophyta; class Pinopsida; order Pinales; family Pinaceae; genus Pinus; species Pinus tabuliformis. The sequence goes on from CM062820.1 coordinate 65,240,630, forward strand.
AATGGTTGTAACAACCAATGAGAGTCCTATTCCACCTACTAGGGTCGAATCCATCCCTTTGTTACACAGAATATGGGAATTTTCCACAAAATCACAAAACTGCCCCTAAATCAGGGGATTTCCTGAGTGACTTGTTAAGTTTGACCAACTTTGGCTGGGCCTGTTCTGACTCATTTGGACTATGCCAATATGATTCTGTTCATTTTTTTTCCTGTACTTCTCGAATCTATCTTCAACTTGTGTCCAGGTGTCCTGTGCATACGACTTCAATGGAGCCATTACAGGAAATTCTGTTTCTGCCAAAAATATTTTTTAATACCCAATTTTTACTAAAAATTCTAAAAATTAAAAGACATAATCATTTTACCTTAATGTGAAAAAAAATACCAAAATATGACAAATATGATCATGATATGAATATAAGGGATGATAGAATGGTGGAATGTGCATGGTGAAAAAGGTCAAAATTAGGGGTCAATAGGAAGTTGATCTTCCCTAAGAAAGACTACATGGATTTCTTATTCAATGGGTGGGGAATCTGCATGATAGTCCTGACCCTATCCAGATCTACCTTGATCCCACTTTTAGTAATAATGTGTCCCAGGATGTTACCTTTGGACACTGCAAAGATACTCTTCTTGGGATTCAATGATATCTCGAATTTACGACACCACTCAAAAATATTCTTCAAATGGTGTAGGTGGTCTGATCTCTATTTGGAGAATATTGTCACATCATCAAGATAGACCACTACGCTTTGTCTAATAATCCCATGAAAGGCGATGTCCATCGCACGTTGGAATGTTACCCCAACATTGACTAGCCCAAACGACATTCATTGAAACACGAATGTACCCCACTTCCTTCTAAAAGTAGTTTTTGGTCTGTTGGGCTCTACCACCAGAACCTGGTTGTATCCTGAGAATTTGTCAAGCAATAAAAACATTTCAGCCCATGATACTATTTGTAGTATTTTCTACTTGGATAACACAGGGTAGTTATCCTTGTCCGAGGCGCGGTTGAGATTATGGAAATCTACACACACATATATCTCCCCAGACTTCTTTCTCACGGGAACCAAGTTTGATACCCACGTTGAATGTTGCACCTTGTAGCTGATTCGAGCATCCAACATTTTTATCAACTTCTTTTGTATGAGGGGCTCAAACGTTAGAAGAAATTTCCTCAATTTTTGTTGAAATGGCTTGGCCCCTTCCTTGATTGGTATTACATGATGGATGATTCATATGTGTCATATGTCCTGGGTTCATTGTACATCCATGAAAATACATCACGGTACTGCTTGAATAAGCGGATGAAGCCTTTCCACTCTTGTGGTGTACAACAAGTACCAAGATTGACATATTTCAAATCTTTCTCAGTTCCCAACTTGATTTTCTCATGCGAAAACATGGAACTGTGGGTATGGGCATTAACGGGCCCCTAGAAGCGGGTCTGTAGATCATATAGCTTCTCTAATGATACTACACCCTTGGGGATGAGGTTCCATTTACTTGCATTGGTTCCTGCAGTGCCATTTCATGCTCCTCCTCGTCAATCGTTATGTCTTTGAACACATCAACGTTCACCATAAAATAAAGTATTTGTTGGTCATCATAAAAAACGTGTAAGTTAGTGATGTTATCTGATATGGAAGGTTTATACATAATTTCAATAGAAAAATCATCCCTTAAAGGCAACATCCTATCAACAACATTTTTCAAGGTATTCGCAGCTGCATTACGTATTCTTGGAACTGAAATAATATTAAAATCTTGGAAGTGTGAGATGAGTCACCATACCTCTTGTTGATAACTTTTAAGATGAGGTGACACACAATGTATGGTGTTACGTACCTAATGCACCATGATTTTTGAGTCACCTACCACTTTTAGAATGGAAACGTTGAGGTCGATGGCCTTCTGTAAGCCCAAGACGAGTGCTTCGTACTCTGTAGTGTTATTCGTGCACTTGAATTCCAAGTGACTAGAGATCAAATGTTTTCTCTGCAGTGGGTCTATTAAAATGAAACCAGCTCCAGAGCCCTCCTGCGTCTTGGATCCATCGAAATACATAGTCCACATATCATATGTACAAGGACTGCTGACTACACTACTACTACTACTACTACTAACTGTACAGAGTTCATTATCGCCAGTTGGACATGGAAGGAGGTCCAACTGTGTGTCTGGTGGGACTGGGGATGGCTCTGCAAGATAACACCCCAATTGTGTCTCTAGAAAGTAATTGCAAAATAACACTTCTGTGAAAGCCATTGGTTCATTATGTCCGTTGAAGGGAGTCACCATGTGCTTCATGTATCTCTCTGATTCTACTCGGATCTAGTTGTTCCTACCCCTGTACAAAAGCCATAGGTGTGACCAGTCTGTGGCAAAGTATCCTTGGATTTTTCTTAACCATTCTCTATTCAATAACACTGTGTATGCTTCTTGAATGTCCACAATCACTATGTTGATACATTGGTGAACTCGTCAGTGAGATGATAAACAAATGGTAACATATCTGAGCTCACCAATTTCCTAGACATGATTTCTGCACAGATGAATAATCTGTGCATCTATCCTTTCCCATTTAGCATTGATCTTCTTAGCAATAGATAGTGGCATGACATTCACCGATGCACCTGAATCAACAAAGAAATTGTGTACATTGAAATTGAATATTTCGAATGTTAACAAGAACAGCAGGCAGAGTGTGTTTGCATCGATCATGAGTGCATTAATTATAGATGCGAGAGTGCTAGGAGACTTACTAGATCCTTTGTCTCAAGAGGTGGCATTACCTAAAGAGGTTTTCCCAAGTTCCTGTAGAAGGATGTCCCACTGGCTTGTGATCTTTGTGAGTTTGAACATGGATATGTTTGCATGAACCTTCTTCATATCGTCTACAATGTTATAATCCAAGGCGGGAAGACTGACCGAGGTGTCTAGGGATGGAACTTGGTTTGCAATTTTCAGAGGGATGGTTCTGTCCTTATGGTTATCGAAAACATTTTTCATCGAGACTGCTTTCCTGGACTTGCTCTGAGTACTTTGCGCTAAGTTAGCCGGTGGATTGAGTTTCCTTAACACGTTTTCTTTGAATTTTCATTTCGACACCTCAATCACGGTAGTCGACCCTTAGCTTCTTGAGTTGTATTGGTTGCTCTGCTTCTAGGTCAGACCGTCACTCGGAGGCTGCTTATCATCAATACTCTTCTAGGCTATGAGAATGCAATGATACATGTTCACTGCATGCCCAATGCTTGGAGCTTCATTATCTGCAATGACTTATTCCTTATCTTCATCGGGCTCAACTTGCTCCTCAAACATGACTGAATCAACAAATTGCGCGACCATTATGCTCATGAGTTGGTTCCATTGTGGGAACGTCTTTTCTGAATGATGCTCATTATGAAACGTGCAGTACGAATCTATGCCATTTTTTTCAATATTCAGGACAATGTTGGAACCTTACGCAGGATTTTTCGGTTGATTGTTTTTGTTGCTGGAAGTTGAATTCCTTCTAAACAGGAACTTGGGGGGCTTGTTGCTCACGGTAGTCTCGCTTGTCCTTTGTTTCAGTTCAACCATTTCAGTGGTCAAGGAATTAACGAGATGAGTTGGGCTTTCAATATCATTTGGTTCTTTCTCCTTAGCCTTACTCCCAAAGGCTTGAGACCTCTTACCCATGTCCTTGGAGTCTTTTGTTGATTCATCATCTGAGATGAATCTAATAGCACGCAAGTCCTTCTCAATGATGATAGCCTCTTCATAGTTTTTTTTCAACGTCTATCTCATAGTTCGCTTCATAAATTGTGCAATATTTGTTGGAAAGGCAGAAGTGTAGTAATCTATGGTGATGGAGTCATAAGGTTTTGTGTCGTCCTGAAATTTGTTAAAGATTTTTATTGAACCTTTGATTGAAATCTTTAACTTTTTCCTTTTTCTCCATCCTAAGATTACCCATCTCCTTCAATAACATGGAAGGGGTCTTATCTTCAGCAAAATTTTCAAGAAAGATATTTTTGAACCCCCTCCAATTTTGGATGGAGTTTGGAGGAATTTTGTGATACCATAAAGCTACTTTACCATCCAAGGTACATGGAAAAAGTCTGCATGCAACATCATCGTTACATACCTCAAGTGTTTGCAGATGTAGGTAAAATTTGTCCAAGTGATCTTTAGCCTTCACTGTCTTGTCAGGGTCATACTTTGTCAAGAGCTTCTCTGGCTGCCTCGGCATCTTGTGTAGGACACCCAGAAGTACCAATGGGCCCTGAGTTATCCAGTCCAAATTTTTCTCTACCATGTCTTCCTATTCGTTGTCCTCCTCTTCCTTTTCTGAATCTAATGGTTCCTCTTCCTCTTTTTCTTTTTCTTCTTATTATTCTCTGCCTGTTTCGCCAAAAGTTGAACCTCAGAGTAAGGGGTTGCCTATGTTACCTCTGTGAAAGAGTGGAGACTCTTCTTTCCTTTCCACTATGTCTGCTAATTATTCAAGAGTGGTGAGGACTAATTCTTCAATGGACGAGAATACTATCCTTGTGGGGGTGGTCTTGTTCTTATTTTGAGAATATGGAAGGTCGATTACTCCCTGAATCAATCAAACATCTTTTTCAAACTGATGGGTGATGGGGCAGATGACCTAACGCTGATCATATGGGATTTCATGTTCAGGCCTGGGCTGGGAAGAGTCACCAACTTCAGAAGTATGAGTAGGGGAGATAGAGTGAATGTTGTTGCCTTGACCAGAATATGGATTAGTGGGGTTGGTGGGTCTATCAACCATAAAATACCGGTTTCCCTCATTCTAGCGCTATAAATGTTGGCGGTGCTGGACCCGCCAACATTCAAGGGATCTCCCTGATATGAAGTCCCAATCAGACCTCACACGGTTTGGTGTAGGAATCTCATTTGGTATAAAGGTCTGGTTTCCAAATCCTTAAATATTTTCCTTGACTCTAGATGTCAGCACAAGAGAGTGATGCAATGGTATGTTTGAAAAGCAAGGGGAGTGTGCATGGTGAGTGTGTAGTGCAACTATGTCAAGGTTCTTTTACTTCAAAAGGGGAGAGAAAAGTGAGCCTCTAAGTGAGAGGTAATAGTACCACCCAGGAAGAGACATACATGAACTAGAAGGACCTATCTGACATCCAACGGAATAGTCCACAATGGATGCAACAGTCGTTACAACCAACAAACAAGGGAAGATCTGTCTAAAATCTAGTGGAATAGTCCACAATGGATGTGACATTCATTACAACCAACAAACAAGGGAAGATCTGTCTAACATCCAACGGAATAGTCCACATCAGATGCGATGATCGTTATAGCCAATAAGCAAGGAAAGATTTGTCTAGTATTGGAATATTCCACAAGGACGGAACAACGATAACAACCATTACAACACATTCTCAATAAGATCAACACTAAAATTACCGAAATAGTTCAACTATCTTAGTACATGTGAATGAAAACATGAAATAATAATGTCCATAGAATAGTATTACAAACATTCATAGTTCATGCATGAAGAATGTGCTGGCCTTAAAAGGCTTCTGTTATTAAGAAAAAGTTCCAAGACACATGTTTACATTGTACATCACTAGCCCCAGTGGTGGGACTCTTATGCAACCAACTCACAAAATATAAGAAAAGATAGATCAACAACTTTAAAATTAGCCTCTTCGAGGGGGAAACCTCCTTCACATTACTCAAATGAATAATTCTTGGATGATACAAATGACAAGACCTCCTTTATATATATAAGAGTCTAAGAGGTCCCAATACAATTAGAGCCTACATAACAATAATATTCTAGGGGCACAACAATAACAATAGTGGGCTTCTATGGGGCACAATAATAACAACATGGGGACTACATGGGAACAATAATATAATAAGGGAGTTGCACTAATAAAGGGGTTACACTAGTAGTATAGGGACCTAACATGCCCCTCTCCTTCAAAAAGTGTCGTCCCCAAAGCTTGATTAGTTTTGGATGCTTCTGTATAAAATTATCATCCTCCCATGTGGAATCTTCAGCGGGTAAGTTCTTCCACTTGATGAGATACTCTAAAATTGATCGATTTCGTAGCTATCGATTTATTGTCTCTGTGACTACTTCAGGTTCCAATATTATTTTTCCTTCCTTGTCAAGTTCTGGCAATATTGTTTGAACTAGGATCTTCTCACCTATAACCTTCTTTAAGCATGAAACATGGAAAACTCGGTGCACTCGGGAAGATGCAAGAAGTTCCAATTTGTATGCCATATTACCAATATTTTGTAACACCTTGTATGAACCATAATACTTTGGTGATAATTTATTATCCTTCTTAGCTTGCATGAGGGAAATTTGTTTGTATGGTTGTAGTCATAGAAATATCCAGTCACCTACATCAAAACTTCTTTTGCTGCGATGTTGATCTTCCTGTTGTTTCATTCTATTTTGCACCAAAGTGAGGTTATCCTTTAAGAGTTTGAGAACTTGTTGTTGATGCTCGATGTGATCTTCCACTGATTGAACCTTAGAATTTTCTTTTAAAGATGATGTGATGGACGACGGATGATATCCATAAAATTCCATAAATGGGGTCATTTTTGTTGCAGTATGGAAGGAAGTCTTATACCACCATTCAGCCAGAGGCAACCACTTGACCTATTGTGTCTATTTATCAGATACAAAGCAATGAAGATATCCTTCCAAACATTTATTCACTATCTCAGTTTTCCCATCAGATTGAGGATGATAAGATGAGCTATGAGCTAACTGAGTACCCAAACAAGAAAATAATTATGTCCAAAAATTTCCAGTGAAAATGGGATCTTTGTCGCTTACAATAATCTTTGGGTTTCCATGTAGCTTTTGAATTGTTTCCATAAATGCAGTAGCAATTGTATTGGCTTTAAATGGATGAGATAATGCACAAAAGTGTGCATACTTGGTAAGTCTATCAACTACCACCATGATGACACTCTTTCCTTCGGACTTGGGTAAACCTATGATAAAATCCATTGAAACCTCCTCCCAACATTGAATTGGAATGGATAAAGGTTGTAACAAACCTGGGGTCTTAGTTGTCTCAACTTTATTTTGTTGGCAAACCAAACATTCTGCCACAAACTTTTGAATATCAGATTTAAGGCCATCCCAAAAAAAATATTTCTTAACCTTGTGGTAAGTTTTCAAAAATCCTGAGTGCCCTCCTATGGGAGAGGTGTGAAATTCCAGAAGAATCTTTTGTTTGAGTTGGGAATTCTTACGAAGGTATAAGTGATCTTTGTACCATAACAAATTGTTTTTCCAGCTAAATGTAGCAGATGTACTAGGATATTGTTGTAAATTTTGAACAAGTACCCATACTTATTTGTCATTCTTCCATTCATCCCTTGCTTCATTTATCCAATCTAGTTGGATAATAGAAATGGCACAAAACAATGCTTCCACATCCTCATCCTTTCTTGAGAGTGCATCTGCAACAACATTTTGCTTCCCTTTTTTGTAGATGATTTCAAAGTCATAACCCAACATATTTGTGACTCATTTTTGTTGCTCTTCTAAAGATAATATTTTTTCTAAGAAGTATTTAAGACTATCATGATCCGTTTTTACCTTGAAGTGTCTTCCCATTATGTAAGGTCACCATTTTTTAAGTGCATGTAGTATTGCCAACGTTTCCATCTCATAAATAGCTTTGTGTAAATACTTTATTTTGATTGGAAAACTTTCGAAAGCAATGGGTCTTTCTTCTTGCATTAGAACAACACCAATTCCATTTCCCGAGGCATGACATTCCACAATAAAGGTTTTTGTGAAGTCTGGCATAGCTAAGACTAGTACTTGGCACATTGCCTCTTTAAGATGTTCAAAGGCCTTTGTTGCTTTTGGAGTCCACGAAACTGCATCTTTATTTAGTAATTTTGTTAGAGGTATTGCTATTCTCCCATAATTCTTAACAAACTTGCGATAATACCCTGTGAACCTAAGAAATCCACGCAGATGCTTTATGGATGTGGGGTTTTTCCATTCCTTAATAGCTTTAATTTTTCTAGGTCTTCCTTAACACCTTCATGAGATATAATATGACCCAAATATTCCACCTCTTGTACTCCAAAGAAACATTTGGATTTTTTTGCACATAATTTTTTCTCCTCCAATAGTTTGAGCACCCTGTCAACATGTTGAACATTATCCTTCCAAGAATTGCTGTAGATTAGTATATCATAAAAAAATACTAACAAAATTTTTCTAAGGGTTTGAAAATGGAATTCATCAAACCTTGAAATGTAGAAGGTGCATCCGTAAGGCCAAAAGGCGTGACCAAAAATTCATAATTACCCTCATGAGTTCTAAATGTTGTTTTTGGAATGCCTTCAATCTTCATTCTAATTTGATGATATCCTGAACGAAGATCCAACTTGGTGAAGTAAATTGCTCCATGTAATTCATCCAATAATTCATCAATGACAGGAATGAGAAATTTATCTTTAATAGTGAGCTTGTTGAGCTACCTATAATCCAGACACATGCACCATGATCCATACTTCTTGTGTACCAATACTACTAGAGCGGAGAAAGAACTTTGAATATGTTGAATTATACCAACCTCTAGAATTTCTGCAACCATACGTTCAATTTCACTCTTTTGGGCATATGGATATCTGTAAAGCTTTATGTTTGTGGGAACACTTCTTGGAATCAAATGAATAGCATGATTATGATCAAAAATAGGTGGGAGGCCTTTGGGAGTCTCAAATACCTTGGAATGATTCTCCAAAACTTTTTGGAGATCTGGAGAAATAGATGATTTCGATATGGGAACCTCTAGTGAACTTAATTGTGCAATTACACCCTATTGTTATTTCTTTAGAATATTTTTCATGCTATTAGAGTTGATTATCTTTCTCGGTTCCTTGTGATACCCCTTAATTCAACTTCCTTTCCTTCCCAAAAAAAATCAAGAAAAGCCATTGAAAATTAAAAGCTACCGTACCTAAAGATTGTAGCCATTGGACTCCTAGTATAACATCAACACGAGCCATTGGAATGGAAAGCATTGAACTATTCAATACATATTCTCCCATGGATAGCTTGATATTATGGCACTTTCCAGAGCAATTTATGGTTCCTCCATTTGCAACCATCACTTGGCACTCTGGTGCTGGATATAGGAAGCAATTCAATTTCTTGGCTATCTTACAATGAATAAAATTATGGGTACTACCCGAATCAATCAACACTATTAAGTTTTTCTTCTTGATATGTCCTTCTATCTTGACAGTTTGAGGAGTGGTAATTCTTGCCAATGCATTACAAGATATGGTCGATTCAATTTTTCTTTCTCTAGGGTTGTTTCCTAGTGTATATCCTCTTATTTTGACGTTTCTTGTTCCTTTTCTTCCTCCTCTTCACAATATATGTAAAATAATTTCTTCTCAACACACTTATGACCTTTAGTGTATTTTTTATCACAACTGTACCAAGCCCTTTTGCTCTTTTTTCTTCCAATTGTTTTGGTGTCAACCTTGTAGGTTGTGGAAGGTTAGAGGCAACAACACTTCCATCTTTATAGTTGTGAGTGGTAGGCTTCCTTGTTTCCATAATTTTGCTTTCAAATTTTTTTGCCAAACTGAATGCCTTCTCCAATGAATCAGGCTTCCAAAGGCGAACCTCATGTTGGATGTTATCCTTTAAAGTCCCTATGAACACATCAATTCTATGCTCCTCTGGAATATCTTTTACCCTTATATTAAATTTTTGAAATTCATCAATGTGCTCCACCATTGAACCCTTTTGCTTGAGCTAGAGGAGTTCTGGGATGGGTGACCTCCTGGGAAGTCCTGGTTACCGGGTGCAAGCCCCGGAAGTGATGATTGATGCTATGTGATTCGTTCTCCACATTTCACTAGTTTCAATCCCACTTCTTCACCCCTGTGAGCATCACCCGATGCAATGAGTGCTAAGTGAACTATTCAAAAATCATGAGAAATTAGTCACTTTACGACTACCTCTCATGGAAATGGTCATACTTTGAATGACTTACTTAACGCAGTTGAATCCCAAAAAATGATATCTAATATAATGCACTGCGTAAATCCCCCATAATTAAGGTGTTGCTTTTTGTATCCTCATAATGTGCTATCATTTCCTCCATCAAAATTGACCAAGTGACAATTAGTTTACAAGAGAAAATTCATTTATACCAGACAAACTGAATGGGTTCTAAATAGAAAGTTGCAATGCGTACCTTTTGTGTGTTTTGCACATTATGGATATTGAAAATATTGCTCCATATGTAGTATCCATGTTACGGGATCCTTGCCATCAAACTTACCCATATCGATATTTGTAACATGGTGGGTCTTAAACCCAACATTAGATTATATGGAATGATGATTAACATGTCTTTTGTTTTCATCATGAGTTTCCTCTACTACCTTTTCGCCATTAGGGAACATTTCTTGAAGAAAATTTACCAAACCTCTTTTCAAACCTTCCATGTCTTTCTTCAAATCTTCAATGTTTACTTCTAAACCATCTATATTAGATTCCACACCATCCATCTTAGATTCCATGCCATTCATCTTAGCTTCCATGCCTTTCTTTAAACCATCCATCCTAGCTTCTGTTCCTTTTTGTGAGAGTGAAATTTGTTGCAGTTGGTCTCGTACTTTTGATATATCATGTTGCATTTCTTCCTCTTCTTCATGAGTCATGGTAGAGCTTTCAGGTTGCTTACTAGGTGTTTCCATTTTCTTTCTTTGGGGCATAAATTAATATTAATTATGCTTCACTATGCCCTTTGAATTACTTCAATCTAATTTTTCAAACCAAACATATGCAAATTTTTAAAAAGACTACACACCTTTTTTTTCACTTTGTAGGAGTTCGATATTGAATCTATTGTATCTCTGTAATTTAAGATCTCCAAGGTCTAAAATTTTGTCATGTGGTAGCCCTCTGAGTCCTCATTCCAATTCCACAAGTTTGATCAAGATTGGATTCTCCAAGAAAGCGTTATTCCAAAACTCCCACAATGACCCGATTATAGACTGGTTGAGTAGAGTGAACGTGTACAAAGTGCCACATGTCACTGTTTCAACCTTTGGACATGGAAACTATACATAGAAAACTATAGTCTTCCCTCTTTCAGCAACATTTTACGAAATTTAAATCTGATGCTCAAAGAGAATGTTATGACGATTTTCCCAAGTTTCCCTGTTTGAGATATAATTCGGGAGCCTGAAAAATCCCTAACTTCCTTGGATCATATCTACAAAAATATAGTGAGAAAATATCTGAAATTTGGACCCAAGGTTCGTTTTAATTTTAGTTTTTGAAACTTCGTAGAAAACAAGTTATAGGAAACATTCCACGATGACCTATTTGAAGCAGCGAAAACCTAGAATCCAAAGCTCTGATACCAAATGTTATGCAACCAACTCACAAAATAGAAGAAAAGATAGATCAATGACTTTAAAACCAGCCTCTTTGAGGGGGAAACCACCTTCACATTACACAAATGAATAATTCTTGGATGATACAGATGACAAGACCTCCTTTCTATATATAGGATTTTAAGGGGTCCCAATACAATCAAAGTCTACATAAAAACAATACTCTAGGGGCACAACAATAACAATAGTGGGATTCTATGGGGCACAATAATAACAACATGGGGACTAAATGGGAAAAATAATGCAATAAGGTGGTTTCACTAATAACAATAAGGGGTTACACTAGTAGTATAGGGACCTAATAAGGACATTGGAACCACTCCTTACTCCTATAAGAACTAGCAAATCTCTCTAATGCCTTGCGGGAGGAGCCAAGGTGAAAAGTCCTTTGCTCATAAAATGAGGGGGTATATATAACCAAGGGAAGATGCTTCCCCCTTGTGACTCTTTGAATACCCTCATGACTGTTCAACTTCCTATGAATTTTCAACTTACATGACTCTTCATATTCATGTGTGTCCCTTGGACTTCCACTTTACAATACATTGATTACAATATACATGGTCCACCATAGTGATGTGGCATATGACAACTCATGACACAACTTGACACGACACTGGTGACATGGACTGGCTTAATGATGTGGCAATGTCAAGTCATTGTTGTTGTTGAGTGTTGGATGTGTTCTTGGATGATGAGGGGTGTTGGATGATCTTCAGTCTTGGAAGGTGGTCGCAAACTTGTGTCCCTTTGTTTGATCTTAATAGGTCCACTTGTCATTTCAGCTACGAGTTATTCTTTAGGCATGATTCCCTCCTTCTTCTCCTTCTTCATCATCTCATCTTGACTTGATAATGTACATGTTCCTACAATTCACTCTGATGAGATGACATCAATTTGAAAACTCCCTAGTCTAAGATGATGCATTATTATCCATGAACTGAGTTCAGGACAATTCACAAACTAGGAGGAAGGTCTCAGTGACTATGCATTGTGCAGTTCTAGCTACTAGGGAGAGAGCTTGATCACTGAGACTATGTAGAGCGCATCTCAGACTTAATTGAGGAACTTTTCTACGCAGTATTCACTAAGGGGGAAAATGCGTAGTGCCCACTGAGGGACATAATTGTGTGGTTCAAGCAAGTAGTGGTTGTTGCGTGATGAGGCCCTGGGAGGAAAAACTATGCAGTTTCAAAGAGGTAAGGGGGATTGGGCAACAAAGAGGCATGAAGGGAAAATCTACACAGTTTCTGGAGGCAATGAGTTTCAGCTAAGGGAAGGGCACTAGAGGAAGCATCTGCGAAGTTTTGGAGGTCAAGGGAGGTTGATCTATCTACGCATTGCACAGTTCCAGTAGGAAAGGGAAAATATTGAGGTTTGAAGGTGTGAAGTGCATAGTTGAAGGCAGACTGGGAGGCACAACTGCATAATTATGAGGGTTAAGGAAGCATGCTGGACTCTTTATTTGCGCAGAAAATAGCCCTGGAAGACAGTGACTATGTGCTGTGCAATTCCAGGCATTAAAGTCACATCAATGAGGGTTGAGACTGCGTAGTGCATAGCTCAGTCAAGGCCCGATGAAGCTAAGTTGCCCAATTTGGAAGATTCTCCGAAAATGGCTTAATGCGGGAAGGGAGATGGGCTCGTGATGAATTTGAACTGTGATCACACACTTAGCATACCTTGATGACATGACAACATAGATCATCGGAACCAACAAACAAATCATTCCCCAGTGTGTGACTGCCTCATGACAAGATGTGACAAGTGTGACACTTAAGATAGATTTTTGGATGACGATGACACTTGTGCGACAACGCTCAAGATTTTGTGTATGAGTGTCACATATGTTTACATGGTTAGGACAAATCATTTACATAAAGACCGACCTTTGAAACCACTAGAAAAGGTTCGTAAACATTACATAATAGTCAAACATGGCAAAAGACAACAGTTAATCCAGTAAGCAAAAGGGGTCAAAGAACTTCAAGAAATCTCATGAAATGACTTGAGTGTTTGCAACAATCAAGGAAAAGATCAAGGAAGGCTATGAAATTTGAGTGCAATCCAAAATTTTGGACGGTGTTTCAGCAGCTACAACACCATGGTAGAAAGATTCGGTTATATGTGTCTTTAAGGTCATGAATTATTCTCTCCGGTGTTCGTTTCTTTGGGCCCTCAAGGACCAACAATGTTTTTTCTTGGATAAAGACCCACGTGATTGGGAAGGTTTTGAGATTGGGATGATGGCCCAAAAACCCAACATACAAATTCAGATATGCTACAAAGGCAATGGATCTACCCTCAAAGAGTGGTTGCGGTGGGGCTATATTACGAGGTTGTCAACCAAATGCTTCTTGGTTCCAGATATGAAAAGGAATGCGAGCTTTGGTATGATGGGACCCCGAATTGGGGAGGAACCATGGAATTCAATCAAGAAAGGCTCAATCACACATAAATAACTTTCTCTTAATTCTAGATATGAAATGATCAGAAGAAAGGTGGTCATTTCAACGTTCTTTGTGAAGGACATTTTGCTTAATTTGGGTTTTTCATTCATCAGACCCCATATCCAAATAGATATGAGTGAAGATATCTTACCTCCGGATTAGCCCGTCTATGGATCTTCGCTCTTTCGTTTAGATCTAGATCTAGACAAAATCTAGAAAGAAAGAGGAAAATACCAGATCTTTGTCAAGAATTTAAATGGGAAGGCCACAATCCGTTAAATCCAGGGCATAGATCTAGTGGAACAACTGAAGCTAAGCATCCAAAATGACTGGGGATTACCAATAACACATCAAGTTTTGATATACAAAGAAAAAGTGCTCCAAGACTCTCTCCAGTTGAAAGAATATGGCGTGGCAAAGGATTCTACCATAATTTTAAATTTGAGAATGCGGGGGGTTCCAAAACCTTGAGAAACCCTAATATAAACCGTATAAACCCTAATGGATCTATCTCGTTCAAGAATGCAACTAAAGGGAATACTGTCGCTCCAACTAATTAGGCCCAAAAGCTGTCAAGGCCTTACATTGTCAAGAAAATTGAGAAGGTTCTAGGTATGGACGTAAAAATCCCAGAGGTAAAATCATACTCATTGATCTACAATCTAAGGCTCTAATATGTTGGTTTAATGGTTTCTAGTAAAGACTTGAAGATTTATATCAGTGGGTGTACTCTTATTGGACAACAAATTGTGATCTCTACTTGTGCTCTAAAGGCTTCTTCATAATATAATTTGGCAACAAAATATAGAAAATTTTCTAAATGAAAGGCCATAGTTTTAGGGGTAGATTCGGGTTCTTTTTTACCCCATGGTTCCCAGAGTTTGATGCAACAAGCATGACAGTAACAATGATGCAAATTTGAGTGAGGTTTCCAAACCTTCCTCTTCCTTTCTGGCACCATAAAATCTTGGAAGATATTAGAAATATTTTGGGCAATTTCAAAAAAATGGATCCAGACATAATAACAAAATGAATCTTTACATTTGCTAGTATATGTGCAAAGATCAACCTTAGCAAAGGTATTCCTAATAATTTTCTTTTAAAACATGAAAAATTTTAGTAGACTCGGGTGTTAAATTATGAAAATACAATATTCACATGTCGAACTTCTTTTCAAATAGGTCACTTGTAGAATTCTTGCCCACAAGTAAAAAAGGCCCCAAAAAAAGGAAAAATATGTAGGCCCCTAAGACAAGGCAATGGAAATTTCCTGACACTTCAAAAGAAGAAAAACAAGAGCCCGAGGAAAATATTCCAAATACAAAAGCATAAACACAACCTGGTAGCCAATCAAATGGTGGAGTGGACAATTAGTCAGGAACTATGACTCTTAGCCAAAAGGGTGTTGAATCAATAGAGATCATAGTTTCAGAGCAACAAAAGGAGGAAACACCCACTAAAATGGAAGCGTGGGGCATAAAGAGAACACATATATTTGAGAGATTAGAATCAGACAAAGAATTCCCCCGAAGGCAAAATAAAATCAACTAGAAATAATAATATCCACTCCCAATCAAGGAGTATGGCGAAAGGTGGAGAGAAAGAAAGGAAAAAAGGGGAAGCTAAGTGATTTTTATCACACTTAACCCTAATATATTTATGTATATTATTTTATAGTTTCTTCTTCTTTTTGTGCATCAGTCGAAATGCTAAATGATCAAATGCTTTTGAGCATCTATATAATGTAATTTGTTCCTTGTTTTTTCAGGTTGAATATAATTACGAATTTTCTTCGGAAAAAATAATAATTGCACAATATCTAGAGAATAACATTAAAATCTGAATATTGTGGTATTTGATAACTTTTACAAATTACAAAGTTTTGGAATTAGGCTTCTCAATGCTTGTTTGTAAATTGTATTGTAGTATTTAGGAGGATCTTTAAAATCAAGGGAATACAATTTTCATAATCTTAGAAGGAAACATCAACACAAGAAAAATAACATTGCACAAGTGACATGAATGGGCCAACCAACAAACTAGTTATAGTAGCATTTTTTTTGCAAAATAAGATGACAAATTTCAAACATAACCAATTTAGATTTCTCTTATTTCAAAAATCACAACTATATTTGATATGGATTGGATCATTATATTATTCATCATCCATCTTGATGCTTCAAGAGTGGAAAAATTGGAGGAATTAGCTCACATGACCATTTTTACAGATGGGTTCCAGTTTGATTAATTGGGGTATGAAACTTTCTAGAAGTAGTTTGAGGCTTTAAACAATGTTTTTTGGTGGTAAAACTTTTCCACCTAAGTTTCGCACCCCCTAGATCTATTCTATGCTCAAATACCTTTCCAACAATGCATGAACATACCTCAAATAAAGTCCATATGCAAAAGTATGCCACCCATAAGCTAACATTCCTGTTTTGAACACCATGATTCAAGAGGATGCCATGTCAGTCATGGAAAAGGGGCTCACTGATGGGAATGTAGATTTTGGGGTTTACTCAAAATCCCATTTCCTTAACAAATCATTTCTGAGGCCTTTGGGTTATGTCCCACTAAGCCTATCGGAAGTGTTCTAGGCTTTAAGCCTTTTAAACCATGGACTTACATTCAACTATCAGGAGCTTTAAATAATGCTTTTGGCCTTTAAACTCCTCGGCCACACATATATTGGGTTACATGGGATAACAAAGAACCCGCTCTGAAACCTTTGTTCGTATCTCAAACACTATAAGCCCATGACTAGAACTATCGGTGGGTTTGCTCCTTCTTAACATTCCACAGCGCTGATCTCCATTTCCTAATATCCAATCTTGAAACCCGATCACCGATCGGCTCCGATGCCAATTACCTGGTTGCCGATTTGTTTGTCGGCGATATCGCCATCGGCGTATCGGACGTTGCTCTTTTGTTCGCCTTTTACCTCTCTGACATGCGACCACCGATCACATTTGTACCGTTGATCTTGAGCCTCAATCCGATGGTTGCGATTTAAATCGCATTTTGATATCGCCACTTCTCATTAGCCGGTTCCAATAATACTCGAGAGGCTTTGCTGATGCAATAAAGGTTGGTCTGGACCGTTGATCATTCGATCCAACGGCTCCTATGTGTTCTCGTCATTTTCCTCCTTAATCTAATTTTGCTCGCCGAAGAAGGATTTCTGTGTTAAACACAGTTCTCTACCACAGTCTTTCAAACATGCATAGTTCCATTAATATCTCAAGATCGCCATCACGCATGATGGTCGATCAACATGCATACAAAATTGGGAATTAAACCTGTGGCACATATATACATATATAAAACAGAAATGAAAAGAAACATAACACGCAGACACAAACACCTATCTATTATATTAATAAAACACGATTACAGCTAAGGCATTTCAGCCTTAGAACAGAGTCTCTCTCGACTACATTGCAAATATATCACTCTGTGTCTCTCTTCTTCTAACCCTTGAACACACAGGTTCATCATGCACATATATATATGGAACATTGTTGGATCGGATCACGGAAGGATCCGATCATATCCTCTAACAAAAAGCCCTTAAAGCTCTCATTACATGCATGCATACAACCCATGGCAGATTACATTTAGATCAAGTCTTTGAGACTTATCGCTTCCATCTTTAAATCTGTTTTAAAGCATATTTTTCTCCTTGTTTTGCTCCCCTAGTCCATGTCTTCCTCCTTTTCCGGTTTGGATTCCCCCCTTTATCTAAGGGTGCTGGATGCTTCTGCATCAGACTTCCGAGGCACAAAAATTTATGACCTCTTGGTCATATGCTTCTCCTTGTCCTTGGCAATTCTACCCACTGCATTCTTCAGTGGAACTGCCTTCATGGTCTTCTATGAGCTGCAACCAAACCTCTGCAACAGCAAGTCCTCCATGCTGCCACTTACCTCACCAAGCTCTCCTATGAACTTGGTCTTTTGGCAAGCTCTATGGTTCTCCCCTCAAACCTCTTGTTGACTAACAATTCTACCCAACACTTCTTTTGTTGTAATTGTTATCACTAAGATACCTCTACCCACAATCACAACTGTGGAGTTGCCTCAAAAAATTCTACTTAACCGCAGTTGGAAGTTGTTCTCAGCTTCTCTTGAGCACTCCTTGCTCTTAGGCTATTGCTGCGATCTTCTCACCTTCTGCTGTCGTTCTCTACACGACATTAATACCATAAACTCTCCATACTTTATCAACTGTACCTCCTTCTCCTCTGCTTTCTCTCTGGAATCCTTCCTCTTCTTTCTCCTCGCAGGAAACTTTCCCTTTTTTGATACCAAATGATGGGAATGTATATTTTTGGGTTTAATCAAAATCCCATTTCCTTAACAAATAATTTCTGAGGCCTGTGGGTTATGGCCCACTAAGACTATCAGAAGCGTTCTAGGCTTTAAGCCTTTTAAACCATGGACTTACATTCAACTATCGGGAGCTTTAAACAATGCTTTTGGCCCTTAAACTCCTCGGCCACACATATATTGGGTTACACGGGATAACAAAGAACCCGCGCTAAAACCTTTGTTCGGATCTCAAACACTATAAGCCCGTGACTAGAGCTGTCAGTGGGTCCACTCCTTAACATTTCGTAGCACCGATCTCCATTTCCCAATCTCCGATCCCGAAACCCAATCGCCGATCAGCTCCAACACCAATTACCTGATCGCCGATTTGTTTATCGGCGATATCGCCATCGGCGTATCAGCCATCGCTCTTCTATCCACCTTTGACCTCTCCGACATGCGATCACCGTTCGCATCTGCACTGTTGATCTTGAGCCTCGATCCGATGGTTGCGATTTAAATCGCATTTCGCTATCACCACTTCTCATTAGCCGGTTCCGATAACACCCGAGAGGCTCCACCGATGCGATAAAGGTTGGTCTGGACTATTGATCATTCGATCCAATGGCTCCTGTGTGTTCTCGTCATTTTCCTCCTTAATCTAATTTTGCTCGCCGACGAAGGATTTCTGTGTTAAACACAGTTCTCTACCACAATCTCTCAAACATGCATAGCTCCATTAATATCTCAGGATCGCCATCACGCCTGATGGTCGATCAAAATGCATACAAAATTGGGAATTGAACCCGCGGCACACACACACACATATATATATAACAGAATTGAAAAGAAGCATAAAACATAGACACAGAGAGATCCACACAACACCTATCTATTATATTAATAAAACATGATTACAGCTAAGGCATTTCAGCCTTAGAACAGAGTCTCTCTCGACTACATTGCAACTATATCACTCTGTGTCTCTCTTCTTCTAACCCTTGAACACACAGGTTCATCACAAACATATATATATATATATATGGAACATTGTTGGATCGAATAACGGAAGGATCCGATCATATCTTCTAGCAAAAATTCCTTAAATCTCTCATTACATGCATGCATACAACACATAGCAGATCACATTTAGATCAAGTCTTTCAGACTTATCGCTTCCATCTTTAAATTTGTTTTAAAGCAGATTTTTCTCCTTGTTTTTCTCCCCTGGTCCATGTCTTCCTCCTTTTCCACTTTTGGGTTCCTCCCTTTGTCTAAGGGTGTTGGATGCTTCTGCATCACTCGCCATGTGATCATTATGAACAAGACTCTAGAAGATTCAATATTGTAACTCTAGTTAAGAGTTGAAGGAGTCAAACTTAACCGCTAGTTGGATACCATACTATGATATAACTAGGCCACTAGGAGGAAAATGGGTTCCATTCTATTAGAGTGAATTTTGTCACATAGATGAAAAAATTAGTTGAGAATGGATAGAGAGAGAAAAAATAGAGATCATTTGTGCACTATAGCAGTCCACTTGCCACAAGTCTTACTCCTTTATATTTTCATCCATTTCCATTCAGAGAAAGAGAGAGAAGAGCAACCTCACCTAGATAGGTTTCTCCCATAAGGGTTTCCCAAATTATATCTTGTGTTATCATGGATGTGAGTTATTGTTTTATTGCCTGTTCTATATTTCCTACATTTTATATGTTGCATGCATGAAAAAAACAACTTAATAAATCAATAAGTTTAAGGAAAATAATCCTCAGAATAGATTTTAGATTTTAAGTATAATTTTGTCATATATGTTGTGACGAACTATCTAGTGGAATAGCCACGACAATTTATGGATCATATTGGTATTAGAGTAGGCGTATTTGGGTATCTCGTGGGAAGTTGCAGGGGATCTAGATTGATTTAAGCATAAAGTCGTAAAACCCCAACCATGGTTTATTAATCTATTAATAGCAATTGAGATCCATCAAAGGAGAGCTTATCAAGGTTGGAAGAGAATGTTGCATAAATCAGTTGCACTATGAACTTTCTTATGGCAACTTAGAAAACAAGATTAAAATCGAAGAAGATGGAGGTTCCAACTCATAGATCAAATTAGAGGGAAAATCATATGGGATTGAGAAGAACTAGAGAGGGAGTCTAAGAAAGAAATAAAAAAGGAACAACCATGTTTGAGTGTCATGAACCATTCACAATCCTTATTCAAGATGGAAGAAAAGGTTGGCATCAAGCCATATCAAGGTGAGATTGATGCTTTGAAGTTAAATCATTGGTTGTAGTAATTAGAGATTTATTTTAATGTTCACGATATAGAGGAGGAACATAAAATTTCATTTTCTCATTTGAAACAAGAGGGTCATGCCCTAACCTAGTGGGAAAGCCACACAAAAACCATGAAGCTAGAGGGAACAAATCATCCAATGACTAAGTGGGAGGATTTCAAAACTCTCATAAAGTCCTATTTATACCCTATCGGGTATGTAGAGGATCAATAGATCCAATAGCATTACTTCATGTACAGTGAGGGGAAAAGTGTACAAGTGTACACCATTGGATTTAGGAAGATTTGAATAATGTTGTATATCTCCCCAAAAAACCTAGACATACTCCTCAAATATCTATGGGGTTTACACAACCATTTGTAGAAGCAAGTGAGGTTATTCAAATCCAAAATGGTGGATAAGGATTGTGTACATGCATAATACTTGGAAAACATAGGCTAGAAGAAATGAAAATCAAGTTGGTCAAAGCAAAAGGAGCACCAGGAACCTTCCAAGGAGGGGAAGAAGAAGTGGAAATGGGGAGAAGTAAAAAAGACAACAACCATAGCACACTAGTGCACAGATCCCAGAAACCACTGCAACCATTGTAACATTGATGGTCACAAAGGAGAAGCGTTGGAAGTTGCATCTAGAGCTTAACTCGAAGAACCAAAAGAAAGACGATAAGAAGAAAATACCATGGCCATATTTTTGAGTAATCATGTGGAAATTAACTCAAACATGGATGAGAATATTGTCTATACATTAGTGTGGAAATGAGTGAATTTGAGTAGCCTTCTACAACAAGAAGAGACAAAATATGCTTTGTTTGACTCAGGATCATAAGTGAATCTCATAGTAGTAGATCTGGTCAAGAAATTTATATTGGAGACTCATGACCATCGTAGCCCATATTCATTGGGATGGGTCAACAAGGAGGTATGGATAAAGGTAGTCAAATAGTGTAGAATCAAATTTGTTGTCAATGCTGATTTTATTGATGAAGTAGAGTAGGATGTAGTTCCACTTGATTTATGTGGAGTTGTGTTCGAGAGTCCCTATATGTACACGCGAGATGTGATCTTCATGCAGAGATCCAACTAATATTATATCATGAAGGACAAAAAAAACCTTCATCATTAACACACGTAAGGGCAATTCAAAGATCTCACTAGTAAGTGCCAACCAGGCTAAGAAATTGATTAGTTCTAGAAACATGTTTTGTTGTTTTTAAGAGAAATCAATTTGTAGAAGAGTCAATGAGAGCCAAGTCATCTGTTGAGGGGTGTACTAAGGAATATCAAAAACAATTGGAAGAGTTTCTATATGAATACAGGGGAGTGTTCTAAGGGCTTAAAGGGATACCACCCATTAGAGAAATTTTGAGGTCAAAAATGGGCCTCAAAACAAAAATTTACAACAAAAGTCAACTTTGAAAGAATAAATAAGATTCAATATGATAATATCAACCATGGGGGATGATTCACCATTTTTGAAGTAAAAAAAAAAAAAAAAAAAAAAAAAAAAAAAAAACCTACTTTTTCAACTCATATTTTCAACTTATCTCCCTACGATTTTACTCAAATTTCGAGCAAGGGTACCCATTGGATGACGAATTTAATTTTTCATCCAAGGAGTACCCATGTTGCATACTTTTGATGGAACCTACTACACAAAAACTATGAAATACATGAAAAAATGTAATTGCAATCACGTTTTTTCATGTATTTCACATTTTTCATGTAGTAGGGTCCATCAAAAGTATGCAACATGGGTACTCATTGGACGTAAAAATAATTTTTGTATCTAAAGAGTGCTCCTACTCAAAATTTGAGTAAAATCATAAGGAGATGAGGTGAACATACAAGTTAAAAAAGTAAGTTTTTCTTTTTTCCCTCCAAAACTTGATGAAGTAATATAAACTTATTTTATTATTTCCACTATTATTTTATAATTTTATTAGGATGATCATTTTAGACCTCAACATTTCTCTAATGTATGAGGGAAGTGGAGCACGAGATCCAACTATTTCCAAACTGTCCATTTCCAAACATTGTGTTGTTTAGGTAGTTCATTATAGAAGCAAATGAGGTGAAGAAGAAGTTGCAACAACTATTGGAAAAGGGTGTCATTTGACCAAGTGCCTCCCCATGTGGGTCATCCATCATAATTGTGCCTAAAAAGGATGGGAATTGACAGATGTGTATTGATTGTATGGTGTTAAACAAAATTCCACTTAATAACAGGTACCCCCTACCCAAGATAGATGATTTCTTGGACCAATTGCAACAAGAAGAATTTTTTGGCAAGTTGTACTTAACTTTGGGTATCACCAGGTTTAATTCATAGAAGAAGATACCTGGAAAACCACCTTCAAAGCCATACAAGTTTTATGTGGGTGGTTAGTTATGTTGTTTGTCTTATGAAATGCACCAAAATTCATGAGGTTAATAAATGACATACTACACCCCTTTCTAGATTCAATTGTTATTGTTTATTTGGATGATATACTAGTATACAATGCTACCTGAAAGGAGCATATATCAGGTTTAATGTAGGTGTTAAAGACATTAGAGAATCATTAGAAAATATCAATAAATATTAGTTTTCATAACAATATTTGGTGTACTTAGGATATGTGATTGGTGGACGAGAGTTGAAAATAGATCTCGTCATGATAAGAGCCAACACAGAGTAGAAAATGCCTACTAATGTTTATGAGGTCAGAAGTTTCATTCAAGGGGTAGAACATTACCTAAGGAAATTCATAGCCTCATATATAGTAGTAGTAGCATCACTCCATGCCATAAGAGAAAGTGGTTCTTAAATACCATACCATTATGAAGTATTTGATGGGGTGGTTCTTAAATACCCTACCTTTTGTTGAAAAGTGTGCAACAAGAAATGCTTGTTGAGATTGCAACAAGATGATGGAGCTTAGTGAAAAGAGTCGCCTTCACTAAGTGGGCTCGCAGGCAAATTATGGCGCAAGTTCTATTTTTTATCACAGTGTGGATGATCACAGTGTGGGTGATCACAGTATGAGTGACCACGGTGTGAGTGATCACAGTGTGAGTGATCAAAGTCTATTTTTAGACTGGCTGTCAAAAATAGAAAAGTCAAATATTATTGTCTCATAATAATATTTGGACTATAAACTTGATCTTATTCTCTTGGAGCACTTCAGGATGAGCTACGGATGTGGTACATGCAGATCCCACAGGGAAATACATGGTTACCTATGGGATGACTAATATTTTCATGCAGGACTTCAGTTAGAACTCAAGTGAGTTGAGTTTAGTGGACTGGAGGTGCAGTTGATGGAGTTGTGTTCAGTTTAGCTTTGTTAAACTAGTTGTATTTAGTCTAACTGATCAATAGACTAGAGATGAGTTGGGTGAATTAGTTATTAATTAATTCACAAGTTATTAACTCATAATGCAACTATAGAATACATCAGTTAACTCAGTTGCATGTCAGTGCATGTTCAATTCAACAGGGACAGGTGTTAGAGGATCATATTGCTATCAGTTGTGACTATAGTTGTGCATGATGATTTGCACAATCAGAGGGATTGAGTATGCCAATGAATTGGCCAATATCAAGAATTGTAGCCCGTGCTCACGTCCAACAGAGTGTGAGTGATTATTTGCAGGTCAAATACGAGTTTGGTAAGCCATTCTCATCAGTTCTTGAGCAGGTATTGAGCTGGAGAGGCAGGCAAGCAGTGGAATAGATTTGGAGATCAGATCTGAGTTGTATTGTGTGTAACAGGTGGAGCTAGTACTGGATTGCTTGTGATAAGCATTGTACTTTGTAATGTTACATGATTCAATCAATATAATATACATATAGTGTGGGGTTTTTAGCAAGATGCTTTCCCCGGGATACATACTGTGTTAATGAGTTTGATTGATGCTTCTATGTGTGCCTGTGAATGTTTCTGCTTCTGTAAATTGATGATCAACGTAGAGGAGATTATGTATTATACAAGTTCCGCTTATAATTGTATGATCAGGATAATCTCTGTGAATATGTGTCATATTATTCAAAATTTCTACATGGTATCGGAGCTGCTTGATTTGTAGAAGAGATTTTTACAGGATATCAAGCGAGGATTGATCATCGGATCTATTATTCAGAAAGTGTTTACATTTTATTTCTTTAGCCAGAGTCTGTAATCGGGCCAGGTAGCCTCTGGATTCATCCTTCTTTTGGAAGGTGAGATATCCGGTGAATGCCCAGACAGTCAATCTCTGTACAAGAAATAATTTTTTCTCACGAATTCTAGATCAGAAGTGGTTGAGTTTTTGAGCTGGTGGAATTCGAATTTAATTCCAACGCAAGAGATAAAACTCAGAAACATTAAGTGTGAGAATGGAGACAGTATGCCCCAATATCTCACGAAGTTCACCCAATGCCGGGATGAGCTGGGAAGTGTGAGGGTGATTGTTAGATGGGGATGGTGAGTCTAGCACTCCTTGACTTTCCTAAGAGTTGGCATAGCTACCAGGACTCGGTGAAAGGAAGGGAGAAACTGCCAAATTGGGAACGACTATGGTCGGATTTGATGCAGGAGGAGATTAGACAGAGCACCAGAGACAGTTCTTCATCCATGCAGGATGAGGAGAACTATGCCTTAGCGAGTAAGGTGAAGAAGGGGAAGGGGAAGGTTTCTCTTTCCGAATCCAGTTCTTCCAATGATGGGAAGAAGGTTGACAAGTCGAAGGTGAGATGCTTTCGTTGTCATGAGATTGGTTCATGGGTTAAGAACCTGTATGCTCTTGAGGTTCAAGATGCATGCAAAGCCTTGAGCAGCGAGGCAACTGATGGAGACTTGGTGGTTGAGAGGGAGCGTATATTACCTCTCAACATGGAGAGCCAGAAGAAGTCTCAGACGATTGTGGAGGAGCCACGATTGGTGCAGTAGCTTCAGGAGGTTGTGGAGGAGCCACAACAAGGGAAGCTGAGAGGAGATTGAGTAGAGACATCTACTCATCCAGAGACCTCTAGTAGGGGGAAACTTCAAGCCAGGTGGGCTGAGGGATCGCATGCAGCCATACCTCCAGGTAGGAGGTGGGGTGTTGTGGATTAATTTTCCCAAGGAGGAGGGGTAGGATCCTTGAGGTACCCAACCTCTTGGATGAGACCTTGCTACGGGAGCCCCAAATGTGTAGTAGCAGGAACTGATTGATTGGGTAGAGACAGATGCGGATGGAGCGACAGAGAGAGTGACAGTGCAGGGAATCCCAGGACAGCGCATAGCTAGCAGGCTGCAGCAATGCGAGAGGCACAAGTGTTTTGCACAGTGCTAGGTGACACAGAGAGGTGTGAAATGGTGCGAGATGCATGGAGATGTTGCAGTAGCGTAGATGTTAGAGAGGGAGCACTTGTCAGCAGCATGTAGAGCTTCAGCATCAGAGGGTGTTTCTATCCCAACAGGGAGGTCAGTTGGGAGGTGCAGTGTGGATGCAATGCTGGGAGATAGAACCAGCAGCAACACGGATGCAGTCAGAGATCAAAGTGACAGAGGCTAGAGCAGTCAGATACTGAAGAGCACAGAGATGCAGAGTCTTCAGTCGACAGAGGCAATAGCAGTCAAAGACTTTGATGACAGAGCAAGTGGACCAGCCAGATGTGTTGCATGGAGAACATTCCAGAGTTTCATGATCGGGTTTGAGAGGAAGCCTTTCTTGTTGAGAGGGAGTGTCGAAAAGTGTGCAACAAGAAATGCTTGTTGAGATTGCAACAAGATGATGGAGCTTAGTGAAAAGAGTCGCCTTCACTAAGTGGGCCCGCAGGCAAATTATGGCGCAAGTTCTATTTTTGATCACAGTGTGGATGATCACAGTGTGGGTGATCACAGTGTGGGTGATCACAGTATGAGTGATCACAGTGTGGGTGACCACAGTGTGAGTGATCACAGTGTGAGTGATCAAAGTCTATTTTTAGACTGGCTGTCAAAAATAGAAAAGTCAAATATTATTGTCTCATAATAATATTTGGACTATAAACTTGATCTTATTCTCTTGGAGCACTTCAGGATGAGCTACGGATGTGGTACATGCAGATCCCACAGGGAAATACGTGGTTACCTATGGGATGACTAATATTTTCATGCAGGACTTCAGTTAGAACTCAAGTGAGTTGAGTTTAGTGGACTGGAGGTGCAGTTGATGGAGTTGTGTTCAGTTTAGCTTTGTTAAACTAGTTGTATTTAGTCTAATTGATGAATAGACTAGAGATGAGTTGGGTGAATTAGTTATTAATTAATTCAAAAGTTATTAACTCATAATGCAACTATAGAATACATCAGTTAACTCAGTTGCATGTCAGTGCATGTTCAGTTCAGCAGGGACAGGTGTTAGAGGATCAAATTGCTATCAGTTGTGACTATAGTTGTGCATGATGATTTGCACAATCAGAGGGATTGAGTATGCCAATGAATTGGCCAATATCAAGAATTGTAGCCTGTGCTCACGTCCAACAGAGTGTGAGTGATTATTTGCAGGTCAAATACGAGTTTGGTAAGCCATTCTCATCAGTTCTTGAGCAGGTATTGAGCTGGAGAGGCAGGCAAGCAGTGGAATAGATTTGGAGATCAGATCTGAGCTGTATTGTGTGTAACAGGTGGAGCTGGTACTGGATTGCTTGTGATAAGCATTGTACTTTGTAATGTTACATGATTCAATCAATATAATATACAGATAGTGTGGGGTTTTTAGCAAGATGCTTTCCCCGGGATACATACTGTGTTAATGAGTTTGATTGATGCTTTTATGTGTGCCTGTGAATGTTTCTGCTTCTGTAAATTGATGATCAACGTAGAGGAGATTATGTATTATACAAGTTCCGCTTATAATTGTATGATCAAGATAATCTCTGTGAATATGTGTCATATTATTCAAAATTTCTACACCTTTGACAGGGAGCTTTATGCTGTTGAAAATAGCAACAAGAAATGATAAAAATAGAATGCAGATATTCCAATTTTAATTTGTCCTTGAATTAAATTGAGAATTAAAATCAAATTTAGCCTTACTAGCTACTTGAAAATAATTAATTAAGTTATTTTGACTTAATTAGTTGGAGAAATTCAAGTTAGAAGTCTTTCTGAAGTCATCGAACAATTATCCCTTAAATTAAGGAGATTATCCCTTAATTAAGGAGATAAGATTAAGTTATATTTGAGTTGTAATTAGTTAGCTCAGTTTACTGAGTTAAGTCCAGTTAAATTAGTTCCAAACTGTTTGAGGAACTAATTATGAGTTATCAGTCAGTTGATGCATGTATGCACTCAACCAGTGTACTCTAGATAACTGAAGATTCCCTCATCAAAAACTCATGCATGTCTATTCTGAGAAAGACTCAGTTGAGATAAATGTCAAGGAAAATGTACTATTAGTTGCATGTGTTTTCCTATAAAGGAAACTCATGCATGCAGTCAAGGTAAGTTCCTTGAGGATTGTGTAGTTCATACAGGGTGTGAGATTAGTTTTCCACTTGGTTGGAGAAGATCATCCCAGAGGAACAACGCAAGGAAATAGGAGCATGGAGGGCAGAGGAGAAGGCTTGTGAGAAGCCAGGATTGCCTATGAGCATCTGTGAGGATTGCATTGAGAGCTAGCTAGTTGTGAGAGCTAAGGCTTTGTATAATTTCTGATGTATTTCCACCTTCTATGATAATACATATTGTGGGGTTGTTAGCTGAAGCTTTCCCCAAATTATTTTCATGTGTGTTGCACGATTGATTCTTCTTCTTCTGGTTATATGTGTTCAACTCGATCTTGCTCAATCTTTAAGCTTCCACAAATTGATAGTAGAAGTAGGTTATAGTATTTTGCTTTGATTATATTGCATTATCGGGTTAATCTACAGTCAGATTATCTACATAGGTCTTAGAGCGAGATTTGTAGAGAATTTGCATAATTTATACATGGTCTCGGAACCAAGTTTATCGGAGTTGTGAACAGTATACTGAGAAGAGAATTTGAAGTTTTAAGTTCGGGGTTGTAGGTGAAAATAAAATTCTTATCATACTTCAAGATTGGCCAATGGTGTTCTATGGCTTGAGACTCAAGTATGCCTTGGAAGGTAGCTCGAATTACATAGCATGGAAAGATAGAATGGAGGCTATATTAGAAGACAATGGCTTGAAGGAATTCATTGATCAAGAAATCCAAAAGCCAGCTTCAACTAATGCACAATAATTCACTGAGTGGAAGAAGTGTGTGGCGAAGGCGAGACGGATCATCCTTAAGGGAGTTCGAGACCATATTGTCTCAAGTCTCTGTTTTGTGTGGAGCATGATTTTTCAGCCGGATGTATACCCCAGGAAGTTTGTACACCCCTCCACACGGGGGGGTGCGGGGGGACTTGTCCCCCCCGCGGGGGTTCGGGGGGGCCCATCCCCCCGGCTGGGGGGTCCGGGGCCAGCGGTCCCCCGGCGGGGGCTCGGGGCAGCGCCCCTGAAGCCAAAAATAAATGTAAAATTGCCTTGTAAAAGTATAGTAATTTCTAGTCAATCTGGGCCGTTCATTAGGCGGATGATTTGACGGTAGAACTTATGTTTAGTTTAGGGTTTTTTGCCCTAGAAGGCAACCCCTCTCTTTGTATGAGGGCATTGTATTTGAGGTTGTGTGATAGATGTGTATTCTGTGAGCGAGAAACAGAGAGGTGAGACTGTGAGAGAAAACAGAGGATATTACAGCAGATTTGTTGTAGGTTGTGTCTCTTCATTTTGCTGGATAATAGAAAGGAAGGACTGGCTGTTCGGGGTGGACGTAGCCCAAACTGGGTGAACCACGTATATCTGTGTCTCTCTTGTTTTGTGTGTTTTCTGTGTTTATATTTCTGCAATATTTTATGTGTTCCATTGCTCCGTAATATATAATTTTCTAACAATCTCCATGGGAAGGATACTCCATTTTCAATGTGGAAGACATTGAAGGACCTCTACTAGAACAGTGTCAACCAGAGGAAATTGGCGCTCAAGGATAAGCTTCAAAGAAATAAGATGGAGAAGGGCGATATTATTTCCACATATTTGAACAAGGTCACCACATGCAGAGGTGAGCTTGGAAGTGTGGGAATAACTATTGCCAATGATGATATGGTGAGCCTCGCTCTCCTTGGACTTCCAAAGAGATGGAATAGTTACCAGGATTCTTTGAATGGAAGGGAGAAACTTCTCGATTGGGAACGACTGTGGTCGGATCTCATGCAAGAGGAGATCAGGAGGAGCACACAAGATGGTTCTTCATCCAAGAATGATGATGAATAAAATCTGCCCTTAGTGAGTAAGGCAAGGAAAGGAAAGGGGAAGGATTCACATTCCAAATCAAATTCTTCTCATGGAGGGAAGAAGGGTGACAAGTCTAAAGTGAGATGCTTTAATTGTCACGAGATGGGACATTATGCAACTAATTACCCATCGAAGAAGTCCAAGAAGGGATCCTCGGAAGGACTGGAAGGTGAGGCATTAGCCTCTCAGTTCGAAATGGTATTTACCCTCATTGCATGCATGGTGACATCGATGATGGGTTGTGTTTGGTATCATGACAGTGGAGCCTCATTCCACATGACCGGTGATAAAAGGTTATTCAATGCCTTGAAGGAGAAAGACCTCAAGATGTGCATAGAGATGGGTGATGATGGAAGGTATAATGTTTTAGGAGTGGGCATGGTTGCTTTTCAAAGGGAGCATGGAGCTCTTATTACCTTGACAGATGTGAAGTATGTGCCTGGACTGAAGAAGAATTTGGTATCAGTCACGATGTTGTAAGACTGTGGCTATGATGTGTTTTTTAGTAAGGGAAAGGTTTTCCTTAAACACATCACCATGAGACAGGTGAAATAGATCGGTTCACGAGTTAAGAACCTGTATGCTCTTGAGGTTCAAGATGCATGCAAAGCCTTGAGGAGCCACAATTGGAGAAGCAAAGAGGAGACTAAGTGAAGAGATCCACTCATGCAGATACCTCCATTAAGGGGGAATTTCAATCCAAGTGGGAAGAGGGATCACATGTATACATACCTCTAGGTGTGAGGTGGGGCGATGTGAAGTGATAGTCCCAAGAATGCTGAAATTGGGCAGGGTTCATTGAGAGGTTTTATCTCATGGATAGTACCTTGATACAGGAGCCTAAAGTACATAGTAGCGAGAGGAATTAGTGGGATTGATGCAGTCAGAGATCAAAGTGACAAAGGCTAGAGCATTCAGATACTGAAAAGTGTAAAGAAGGATTGACAACAGTGCAGAAAGGCAGAGTCAACAGAAGTGCAAAGTTTTCAGTTGAAGAGGCAATAGAAGTCAGAGACTTTGATGACAGATGCATCATATTGATTCAGGTTGGATGTTTTTTGTTTCTAGAGTTGCTAGAGCAACAACACTAGAGAGAAGTGTTTCACGATCGGGATCGAGTTGAATTCCTTTCTTGTTGAGAGGGAGTGTTGAAAATAACAACAAGAAATGATAAAAATAGAATCCAGATATTCCAATTTTAATTTGTCCTTGAATTAAATTGAGAATTAAAATCGAATTTAGTCTTACCAAGGACTTGAAAATAATTAATTAAGTTATTTTGACTTAATTAGTTGGAGAAATTCAAGTTAGAAGTCTTTCTAAAGTCATGCAACAGTTATCCCTTAAATTAAGGAGATTGTCCCTTAATTAAGGAGATAAGATTGAGTTATATTTGAGTTGTAATTAGTTAGCTCAGTTTACTAAGTTAAGTCCAGTTAAATTATTTCCAAACTATTTGAGAAACTATTTGTGAGTTATTAGTCAGTTGATGCATGCATGCACTTAACCAGTGTACTCCGGATAACTAAAGATTCTCTCATCAAAAACTTATGCATATCTATGATGAGAAAGACCCAGTTGAGCTAAATGTCAAGGATAGTGTACTATCAGTTGCATGTGTTTTCCTATAAAGGAAACTCATGCATGCAGTCAAGGTAAGGGTCCTTGAGGATTGCGCAGTTCATACAGGGTGTGAGATCAGTTTTCCACTTGGTTGGATAAGATCATCCCAGAGGAACAACGCAAGGAAATAGGAGCTTGGAGGGCAGAGGAGAAGGCTTGTGAGAAGCTAGGATTGCTTGTGAGTATCTATGAGGATTGTACTGAGAGCTGGCTAGTTGTGAGAGCTAAGGCTTTGTATAATTTCTGATGTATTTCCACCTTGTATGATAATACAAATAGTGGGGTTTTTAGCTGAGGCTTTCCCCAAAGTATTTTCATGTGTGTTGTGTGATTGATTCTTCTTCTTCTGGTTATATGTGTTTAGCTCGATCTTGCTCAATATTTAAGCTTCCGCAAATTGATAGTAGAAGTAGGTTATAGTATTTTTCTTTGGTTATATTGCATTATCAGGTTAATCTACAATCAGATTTTCTACATAGGTCTCAGAGCAAGATTTGTAGAGAATTTTCAGAATTTCTACATATGCTTTGGTGCAAACTATGAAAATGTGGAAACACTATTTGATGGGAAATGAGACAATAATACACACATATCACCAACCACTATAGTACATGTAGACCAAGAGTAAGTTACAACAAACCAAACATTACAAGTGGATGTCCTTTTTACAATAATTTCATTTAGTGATCAAGTACAAGAAGGGAAACAAAAATAAGTTGGTTAACATGATTTCAATGAAACCAAATCAAATATCACATTTTTGGTAAGTCTGATGAAAATGGAGCATTTAATCCATGATGCATGTAGAGAGGCATATACAAAGGATGAGGAATTGAAGGAGTTATTTCAACAGTTACATATCCAGGGTCATGTGCACGATGGTGAAAACATAGTTGATTACCATGTCCACAATGGGTTAATCTATAGGTTGGATAATTTATGTGTTCCTACAAGTG
Organism: Pinus tabuliformis; assembly: GCA_031772625.1. NCBI lineage: Eukaryota > Viridiplantae > Streptophyta > Pinopsida > Pinales > Pinaceae > Pinus > Pinus tabuliformis. Next base: position 65,273,017 of record CM062820.1, read on the forward strand.
AGTGACAATGGTTGATCAGAGAGATCTACAACTCCAAGGTTGCAAGGCATTTTGGTGTAGGGAAGATGGTGTCCAACTTGCAGAGGTATGTGTATTCGCTGAGGATGCAAGATGAGGTAGCTAGGTTCATAATAGGATGCATGCTTTGATGTACCAACAAGTCTAGTAATAGGAAATAGGGTCTATACCATCCCTTTCCTATACCCACTTATCCTTGGGAAAGCATTTCCATGGAATTTCTAGGAGGTTTACCAACAACCAGGAAGGAGCATGACTACGTATTCATAGTAGTTGATAGGTTCAACAAAATGTGTGTTCCCATGTCTTGTAAAAAGACAATTAGTTAGCAAAGAAGAAAAAAAATCATTCTCTTAACAAGTCTAGGCGAACTTTGGGATACCAAGGAGCATTAGTTTAGACAAGGACACAAGATTTATCAATGCAATTTGAGCTACATTCTGGAAGAAAATAAAAGTTGAAGAGATCTACTAGATTACATCCATAGATAGATGAGAAAACATAAGTAGTCAACATGATTTTAGTGTAACTTTTGAGGGGTTACAACTATAATCATCTAAATACTTAGGATGAAAATATGGTATATATACAACACTCTTATAACATAGTAGTCCACACTTCTACTAGCAAGTTGCATTTGAAACTTTTTTTGGATATTTTCCACCTTCAACTTTGGATATTGCATATAGAAAACAAGGATGAGTGAGGGAGGATTTTATAGTGGATGCCTTAAGGGTAGAATTTTTTTTTGAGAAGATCAAGAAGATCCCTATAAAGGTACAAGAGAAATTAGAGAAGTCGCAGGAAAAATACAAGGTCATGCATGATCAACACAAAATAGAGAAGTCATTTATAGTGGGATACAAGAGTATGGTTACAATTGAACAAGAAGAGGCTACAAGGTCCTACTAAGAAAATCAAGGCTCTGTTATACAATCCCTTTAAGATACTAGAAAAGTTGGAAGATAATTCCTATAAAATCAGTCTACCCCCATACATGAACTTATACTTAGTTGTGAATGTAGATAATAAGAAATTCTATGACCCTTCTATGTTGATTAGGAAGAGGAACAAGCCATACCTATTGTAGAGGATTTAGCACAAGATGCTCAAGAAAAGTTGACAGAGGATATAATTTTGCAGAAGAATTGTAGGACTACAAGATAGAGGCAACATGACCTTTGGTGGATTGGGTTGAAAGGAAAAATTCTAGGCAAGGTTAAATGGTACACCTAAGAGAAGGTGGAGGAAAAAATTTTCTAACCCCATTTGGTAAAAGGTTTTGGGAACCAAAATCCTCCTAAAATGGGGAGGTATGATCTAGATTGGACCATTATATTATTCTTGTATATCTTGATGCTTTTAGAGTGGAAAAACTGGATGACTAAGCTCACAAGACCATTTTTACTAGTGGGTCCCATTTTAGCGAATTGGGGTCTGAAACAATTCTAAAGAAACTTGAGGCATTAGATGGTATTTTTTGGGGGTTCAAATTCGCCAACAACACACCCCTAGTGTTATTCTACACTTATATGCCTTTCCAACGATGCAAAAAATTACCTCAAATGAAGTCCATATGCAAAACTAATGCCATTGGGAAGTTAACCTTCTTGTTTTGACCACCATGATTCAGAAGGATGATGCATCAACCCCCATTATTTATGGAAAATGGGCTAGCCACATGATAATTATGAATAAGGCTGTATAAGAGTCAATATTGTAACTCTAGTTAAGAGTTAATGGAGTCAAGCTGAACCATTATTTGGCTATTGAGATATGTTATAACCAAGCCTCTAGAAGGAAATGGGGTTCCATTATGTTAGAGTGAGTTTCGTTCCATAGATGAGAAAAGTAGTTAAGAGTGGATAAATAGAGAGAAAACAAAGAGGGTTTGTGCACTGAAACAGTCTATGGGCCATAAGTCTCACTCCTTTTTACTTGCATCCATTTCCATTCAAAGAAAGAGAAAGAATATTAGCCTCACTTCCAGTAAGCTTTCTCCCGGAAGGGTTTCCTCGATCATATCTTGTTTTATTATGGTTGTGAGTGACTATAATTTTGTCTATTCTCTATTTTCCACATTTTATATGTTGCATGCATGAAAACAATAATTTAATAAATCTATAAGTCTAATGAAAATAACCCTCATAGTATAGATTTTGGATTTTAAGTATAATTTTATCAAATATGCTGTGATCAACTGTCCAATGGAATATCCACGACAATTTACAAGTAAATCTTGGGATTCAAATAGATTGCAAAGAAAGTTTCAAAGGAAACAACTTTATAACACGTAACCATAAAGCATATAAATATCAATGCAATCCTACTTTTAGAATCATTCATTTATAAACCAATATATCAAACATGTCTAAGATGAACAAAAAAACTTGTGATGGAACCAATAGTTATAGGAATGTTTATGAAAGATAGTATTTATGTAATAATGATTTTGGCTAAGTTTGAACTTCTATGGAGTTCTTCCAAAAGTCCTTGTAAATATGGGAAGATGATCTATAGAAAACTAAAAGAATAATTAACCTATAAATATTTTCTTAATACTCTCCTATATTGTATAAAATGGTATTGTCTATCAAGGTGTGTATATTTTAACCTTATATAATTAATTACTACAAAAAAAATCTTTAATAAAATAGAAATGATGCAATGGAAGGCACACGCATTAACACAAATATTTTATCATGGAAATCTAGACCAGGAAAACCAACAATATTTTTTAATTATTTTCTCTTGTACAATATTACAATACAATATATATATCCTATGACATCCATAAACCTCCAATCCATTTGCCCTAGATTAGAATACAACCATAGTTGGTTAACTTAAACTACAAAACCATGGGAAAACCCGCCATGCTGAAAAATTCTTAAAATAGATAATAATAAAAAAACTACCCTTTTTTTTTTGGAGTGCACTTCCCCTAAACCCTCGCATAGAGGGGCTTTCACTCCCTTGTGACCCCCCTAAATAAAGGGTCTTCTAGCCCCCGAGTGACCGCCCCTCCCCCACTACACATCGTGAATTATATAACATGTGGGGATAATCATACAAAGGATATAACACATATCGAACATTCTCTCACTTGTTTTATTTGCACACATGGGATTACAAGAGTACATGATCAACAATCTAGGGAAATAATATCCATTGTTTCTCTACACCAAGATAACTTCTTAGTGCTCACAAATTTTATTAATGAATCTGCAACATTCTTCAAACTATCCACATTTTCTTGTAACACTTTCTTATCTTCAACCATATCTCTCACAAAGTGATTCTGAACATTAATATGTTTGTCTTTGAATGATAAGTTAGGTTTTTTGACATGAAGATTGCACATTTATTATCACAACACATCCTTAAATCTTGTTGTAACAACCTAATACCTATACACAATATCTATAACCATACCGCTTCCTTTCTTGCGTGAGTGGTCTCCATGTATTCAACTTCTATAGTTGAGAGTGCCATTACAAACTATCTCTTTCTCATCCAAATGATTGCCCCTTCATATAGGATACCCACTTGTAGATATTTTACGATCAAGATCTCTAGCCCAATCCACATCAACATATCCATGTATGCAAACACTCTATCCAATCATATCCTTCTTTGCTAGCACAATCCATAGTCAACAGTGCCACACAAATACCTGAAAACCCTCTTTACTATTGTCCAATTATCCTTCCCTGGTTTTGACATATATCTACTCAATACGTCCATCGCATGTGAAATGTATGGTCTAATATAGATCATTGCATACATCAAGTTTCCAATCACACTGGAATATGGAACATGAAACATGAAACATGCCATTTTCCTCTTCCTATGTCTTAGGACACTAATCTACAAATAAATTTACACCTACAAGAATAGGAAACTTCCATGGTTTACATTCTTGCATATTAAACCTCTATAATATTGTATGTCCTCTGACTTAACTATAGTTTCTTGTTTTTTAGATCTCTTTTAATTTCCATACCTCAAATAAAATTTGCAGCATCGAGATCCTTCATGTCAAATTTAGAGGACAGTTGAGTTTTCATTTCTTGGATGATTTCCCTGTCATTTCCAATTGGAAACATAACATCCACATACAAGACCAAATAACTAATATTATCACCAACTAAATTGAAATACACATAGTGGTTTGATTTTCTCCTTGTGAAGCCAAGTACCAATATATAAGTATCAAAATTTTGATAACAAGTTCTTGGTGATTGCTTTAACCCATACACAAACATTTTTAGCTGCATTCCATCGCTATCTTTCCTTTCACAATAAATTCTTTTGGCTAATTCATGTATATTTCTTCTTCCAAATCCCCATGTAAGAATGTTGTCTTCATGTCTATCTATTTTACTTCAAGATCAAAAGATACAACAATATATAAAAGAAATCTAATAAAAGTTAACTTGGAAATAGGAGAAAAAATACCACCACCTTCAATTCCCTCTACATGGGAATAACCCTTTTCTACTAACTGAGCTTTGTATTTCTCCACTCTGCCTTCTAGTTTCAACTTCTTATTAAATACCAACTTGTTGCCAATGACATTTCTTCTAGCCAATGAATCCACTAGGTATCATACCTCATTCTTGTTTGAGGCTACCATTTCTTCAATGATGTCATTTTTCTAGAGTTTTCCATCCTTTGAATCACTACACGCCTAAGAGTTCTAGGACCATCGTCTGTAATAAACAAAGAAACATTTGAATAAAAATCATACAGAGTATACCTTTTTGGCTTCCTTTTTCCCAGAACTAATCTCCTTAGTGTTAGAGTTTGTGGTTTTTCTTTCTTTGATTCTTATTCTTATATAGAATCTGATTCATCATCCTTCAATTCAAACTCTATCATTTTTGGTTATTTCTCCCTTGGTAGGACTTCTTATTTAAGATCTTTGACTTCTCTAAATACCACATCTCAACTATACACTACCTTCATAGTTTTTGGGTTCTAAAGCTTAATAATAACATTTTAGACCATCTTCATACCCAATAAAGATACACTTTTAAGCTTTCTTATATACTTTACTCTTATTCTCCTTTGGAACATGTACATAAGAATCACATTCAAATACCTTAAGATGTTTAAGAGAAGTTAACTTACCAGTCAATACCTTATGTGGAGTCTTGTCATCCAACACTGATGGGGTTGACCTATTTACCACACAACACATAGTGTCCATTAACATTGCCCACAATTCCTATCCTAACTTGGAACCACTGAGCATGCTCCTTTCTTTCTCCATCAACTTATTTTTCATCCTTTCTACCACTCTGTTTTTCTGAAGTGTGTATGGAGTAATCTTTTTCTTTGTTATACCACATTTCTTATAGAATTATTTGAATTCATTCCCACTAGATTCTCCACCATTATTTTCCCTTAGCACCTTAATTTTCCTCTCTATCTAATTTTTCACAAGACCCTTAATGATCTAGGTGGATGTTGGCGTCCACCCTCCTATTCCACTTGGACCCCCGCCACTGTCTCTTTCAATTTTTCAATTTCCTTAATTGTAGCCCAATTTACTATTTTTGGCAATTTTTCAGGTCCTAAACTTCCAGAGCCGTTTTGAGGCTCTAATTGACACTTTTTGGAAAAACCAGGGCCAACATGGGGTATAAATTGAATTTGGCTACTTAGAATTTGTAGTCCTTTGATAGATATTTCTAACAAGGTATTGTGCGCATCAAATAAAGATCGTATGCCAAAGTTACGACACCAGGAAGTTGATGTACCAATTTACCCAAACAGGGCCCATAGTTTTGGTGCTTCATCTCATAGGGCTAGGGTTTTGGATGTTTAGGGTTTTCCATTGTTTCTCAATAATAAATAGGCCTCGAAGCCTCATTTTAACACAATTCAGAGGCATGTAGCCACAACATCTCTTCTCATAGATAAGCTACCTTCACCCAAGCTAGTCTTATTTCCATTCTGTTTGTATGCATATTTCAATATTTGATAATAACGAAATGAAGTATTATTTCTGCTGCATCTCTGTATTTACAGTTATATATGTAATTTTTTGTGTTCTTGTTTAAGTTCGGATAAGTGGTATCAGAGTGGTCTGCTCTTTCTCTATTTTTCTTTGCATGTTCCCAACAAGGTCAAGATATAAGGAGTTAGGGCTAGAATTGGTTGAACCTTTGCAAGACCAGCCTCACAAACCCTGATGGCCTGCCATGGAAGAATAGAAGAAAGATGAGGGGGCGGGAGATCCTTTCAAAATCTTGCTTGAAGAAGCCCTCAAGCTTCAAAGGAATGCGATGATGGACAACTTTTCCCATATCCTTCAATGGCTACCCAAGGGCGACACATCTCCTTCCAATAGCTACTTTGGAAGCACCACACCCTTTAAGGTAAAATTTAACTTTGACATCCCCATATCTGAGGGTCAGATAAATGTGGATGGCATAGATAAATGGTTAAATATACTAGAAGGATATTTTTTTGTTCATGATTTTTCTAGCCAGGAAAAGATTACTTTTGCACTTCTCAAAGCCTCCACCCTCATCAAGGACTGGTGGGAAACCTACTGTGAGAAGAAGGAAGAAAGTACAACCTCACTATTTTCGGTCGCAACCACTTGGAATTTGTTCCCGAATGCCATCAAGGAGTAGTATTACCCTGTCGGGAGCTATGAGGATAAATACATAAAGTGGACCACGTTGCGGCAGGGAAGGGACCAAGATGTGCCAAAGTTTACTAATGTTTTTCATACCATTTGCATGAAGTTGGGTATCAAGGATTCTCAGAAACTTTTGGTACACAAGTACCATGACTTCCTACATAGGTACATCCAAGATGAGATGGATTTCATGGAAATCCCTTCACTTGGCATGGCGTATTGATACATTGTCAACATTGAGAAGAAGTTTAAACAGAAAAAGCGAGACTTTGGATCTGCGAATCTGAAGAAAGGGAAAAGCACCTCCAAACCGCAATCCAAAGGGAAAATCCAAGGTGGGGCGATCTAGGATAACCCACCAAAGCCATAAGGCTCAAATAACAAGACCACGAAGACAAAGAAGGACACAGGAAAGTGGTGTGAGTTCCATAAGAGCTCCACTCACAACACAAGTGAGTGTCGCACCAAGCAGTCACTAGTGGTCGAGTTGAAGGCTTCTAAGTCAGATGCATGTTCCAACTCTGAGTGATAACCTGACAAGGGGAATGAAAAATGGAAGCAGATCATTAACATGGATCCTAATGTCACTATGACCACCAACAAGATCCAAAAGATTGAGCCTGAAGATCTAGAGGAGGGGGATGCCTATTCCACAAACATATGTGGGTGAAGGGTTCTTCGATGCAGTTCATTGTAGAGATCAGGAGCCAAAATAACCTCAATTCAGTAGCGTTCGTGAAGTGGTTGGGCCTATAGACTACAACACATCTCCAGTCGTACACCATCGGGTGGCTTCACCAAGGATGAGATCTTCGCGTCAACCAGCAGTGTCACATATAGCATCAAGCCTTTCACAAATGAGGTATTGTGTGATGTTGCTCCTCTTGAATTTTGTGATGTATTATTAGGACAACCATACTTATGGAAGTGGCATGATGTATATGAGTCTATAACCCGCTCTGTTATTATTTCTTTGGGTAGTAAGTTATACAGGATATCGGAGGTAGCCTCGCCTACCACCATCTCTTTGATCTCTGCTAAGAAATGTAGTAAGATCATCTCCCAAACTGGGAAATTTGTTTTCTTTCTAATTCGCTCTCAAAGTAAGGGTAAGATCGTAGCCACATCCATGGCCCTCAGGAAGGGTTCCTCCATGCAGCAGAAGCAGATGGATACATTCGTGGAAGAATACAAGGACATCTTCTCCTCACCCATAGGGGTGCCTTTGCACTGTCAGGTCAAGCATTCGACTCCTAGAGCACATCTAACCAACGAATCGATATATCGATACTCCATTGTAGAAAATGAAGAGATCAAGCGGAAAATCTAGGGGTTTCTACAAAAAGGGCACATCCAACCAAGTTCCTTGCCTTGTGGAAGCCCGATTGTACTTTTACATAAGAAGGATGGGATCTGGAGGCTTTACATTGATTATCGGGCACTAAACAAAATCACTTTCAGGAACAGGTATCCAATCCCACAGATTGATGACCTTTTGGACAAACTCAAGGGGGGCAATTATTTCAGCAAGATCAATCTAAATTCTATTTATCACCAGGTTCCAATAGAGCTCATAGATGTATGGAAGACCACCTTCGAATCCAAGGAAGGCCTTTTCAAATGGTTGGTTATGCCCTTCGGATTAAGAAATTCCCCTGCTACTTTTATGAGGCTAATGGATGCCATCTTGCAGCCCTTCACCAACTCATTCGTGGTTGTTTATCTGAATGACATCCTCATCTTTAGCAAGAGTTGGGAAGAACACTTGTAACACATTTGGTAGGTCCTTCAAATCCTTCAGAAAATAAAATTATGTGCCAACTTGGAGGAATACACCTTTGGCATGATCCAAGTCCAATATTTGTGTTACATCATAGATGATCGTGGCATGCATGTGGATCTAAATAAGATCCAAGTCATTCAGTATTGGCCAGCACCGACCACTCTAATGGAGCTTCGCAGATTTTTGGGCTTTACAATTTTTTATTGAAGGTTCATATTGGGATTCTCCCATATCACTTGGCCTTTGAGTTGGATTACCAAGAGTGGGGTAAAATCAAAGTTTTCTTGGTCTGAGAACCAACATAAGGCGTTCATTCAGTTGAAGCACCGACTCTACTTTGCACCGGTACTCACATTACCAGACTTGCAAAAACCATTTGGAATCGAGACAAATGCCTCAGAATATGCTATTGGTGCAGTCCTCACCTAGCACGGGGTCCAGTGGCCTATCACAGTGAGACACTTTCCGATATAATTTGGAAGTACCCCACCTATGATAAAGAGATGTATTCCATCGTGCAGGCTTTCCAACAATGGAAGCATTACATTCTGGGGAAGGAGACGATCATCCACACTGATCACCAACCTCTTTAGTTTATACAGACACAAGGTAAGTTGCAGAACAATCGCCATCAAAAGTGGTCTACATATCTGCAATAATTCCACTTGAACATTAAATACAAAAAGGGCATCACCAATAATGTTGCAAAGTGCCTCAACTGACCCCCAGTTGCAATAGTAGCTATTGTTCTCAATTGTTGTGGCCACGATACCTCTGGATGGTCGAAACTATACAAAAATGATCCAGATTTTGCCTCCACATACCACATTCTAGTAGATGGAAAGCAAGTTCTTGATTTCCACCTCTAGGTTGCATTATTATGCTACTTGTACCACCTTTGTGTTCCTTCAAGCAAGTGTGCCAAGCTGATTTTGGAGGTGCACTACAGTCGGGTCGTAGGACACTTTGGTGTCGAGAAAAATGTGGTTCTACTACAAAAGTACTTTTATTGCCCCAAACTTTGACTGTATGTTGGGAAATATATGAGACCTTGCACTTCCTACTTCATCGCCAAGCCAACCATAAAGAAGCAAGGTATGTACACTCCTCTACCTACTCCCAGCCAACCGTGGGAATCCATCTCCATGGACTATATGTCTGGCCTCCCTTCTGCCAAGCATGGTAATGAATGTGTATTTGTGGTCGTGGATAGATTTTCTAAGATGGCTATATTGGAAACCTGCAAGAAGAGTATCACAGTAGAGGAAACTGCCAAACTCTTCTTTGAACGAGTATGGGTACATTTTTGGATCCTGCAAACCATTATATTAGATCAGGATAGTAGGTTCCTGAGCACATTTTGGTCAATCCTCTAGACCATATTGGACACAAATCTCACCAAGTCAACAACCTTCCATCCCTAGACTGATTGCTAGACGAAGGTCATCAATAGGATGATAGAGCACATACTCCACATGTACAACTCCAAGCATCCACGAACTTGGGATGAGATTCTTCCCTATGTGTAGCACAGTTATAATAGAACTCTCCATAGCTCAACTGGTCACAATCCCTTTCAAGTGGGTCTAGGATTTCAACCATTGTGTCTGATTGATGTTGCCATGCCTCATGCGACTACACAGACAAAATCCACACATGTATTGTCCGAGGCTGATAAAGCGACCAGATTTATTGAACGCATCCAACACATCTGCTAGTAGGTTCACTAAATCTTGGAGAAGTCTAATGTCAAGTACAAGTAGCGACATGATCAACAACAGGTGCCACACAAGTTTCAAGTGGGCAACAAATTTTGGTTGCATTTGTAGAAAGAACACCTTATAGGATCCCAATGGAAGCTTAGAACACTTTGATATGGTACTTACACCATTACTAAGGTTGTGGGAGACAAAGCTTTTGAGCTCAAAATTCCCCCATTCCTTGGTTTGCACCCAGTGTTCAATGTGGACCGCCTTCAACCATACTTCTCACCATTACTGGACACATCAGACATTGCATAACAACTCACACCAATAGAGTTAAACCCAAACTACATGGAATAGGCCACAACTGATCGGATTATGGAGACACAGGTCAAGAACACTTGTCAGCAAAATATCCAACTGTATCGGGTTGTCAAAGTTGGCTAACTCCTGCACTAAGGCAAGTGGCTCACCAGGGACCAAGTTCAACATAAGTTTCCCCATCTCATGGATGCACTCAATGCAATGGGGACCATTGCTTCCTAAGGGGGGAGGACTGATCCAGGTGGATTTTGGTGGCCACCTGCCTATTCCACTTGGACCCCCACCACTGTCTCTTTCAGTTTTTCAGTTTCCTTAATTGTAGCATAGTTTACTATTTTTGGCATTTTTTCGGGTCCTGAACTTCCGAAGTTGTTTTGAGGCCCTAAACGACGTTTTTTTTGTAAAAATCAAGGTCAACGTGGGTGGGAAATTGATGTTTTCCACTTGGAAGTTGTATTCTTTAGATAGATATTTCTAATGAGGTATTATGTGTGTTAAACTTGTATGCCAAAGTTATGACCCCGGGAAGTTGATGTACCAATTTACCCAAATGAGGCCCATAGTTTTTCCGCTTCATTTCCTAGGGTTAGGTTTTTGGATGTTTAGGGTTTTCCATTGTTTCCCAATAATAAATAGGCCTCTAAGCCTTATTGTAACACAATTGAGAGGTATGTAGCTGCCACATCTCTTCTCAGATATAAGCTACCTTCGCCCAAGCTAGTCTTATTTCCATTCTGTTTGTAAGAATATTTCAGTATTTGATATTAATGAAATGAAGTGTTATTTCTACTGCATCTCTACATTCATCGTTATATTTGTAATTTGTTGCGTCCCTGTTTAAGTTTGGTTCACTTAAACTCTTTGAATTTATCAAAGACTTCATATTTGTTCCTAAGGAAATAAATCCATGTATTCCTCAATAAATCATCTATAAATGAGACATACACACAGTTCCAAACACATCACTATGCACCAATAATAGTATTTCTCTGGCCTCATAGAACTAGATGATAATCTTACCCGATTCTACTTCCCATATAAACAATGTTCACAAAAGCCAGAATCTAGAGAGAAATTAGACATACCTTATACCATACTATTACCATGAAGTACTAGAACACCCTTATCTCTGATATTCCCTAGTCTTTGATGCCACAACATTGTCTTTTTTCTCTAGAGACTATATAAGAGTTTTTCCTTCTTTAGCTCCACTCTCAGGAATAATGAAATTTTGCACCCATCACTAATAGTGCTTCCTAGTAGCTTATATAGTGTTCCAATTTGAACTTCCTTAGCAATACCATTGCTTCTTGAACCATCTTGCAAGTATGTTTTTCCAACAATGTTTGCACCTACATCACTCATCTTTCTTACAATATCACATTTCTAGTCAATCCTAGGATGTGTAGTACACCAAGGAGTGTTATAATCCTTTCACCCATGAGATTCAACTTGACTTTTCCTCGTTTTATGATTTTGGTTGTTGAGTCATCTCCTAGGAAAACATTACCACCATCATATCTTTCACACTTGCAAAACCACTCCCTATGAGGAGTCATATGAAAGGATGTACCTGAATCGACCAACCATGCTTCATGATCTACATGTACTTGAAGAAGCCAAGTACGCATCCCCTCCTTTATATGAGGAGGCTTTCTCTTCTATAGAAGGAACATCTTCATATCCTTTCCCTTTCTAAGAAATTTTGGATCTACAATCTTTCTTATAATGCCCTTCCTTTCCACATCTCCAACATATTTACACAAATCTCTTGGAAATTTAGATCTTCCTCTAGATTTAGATCTCCCACTTGAGGACTTATGTTTATTTCTATTATGTGATCTTCCTCTTCATTAGAGAAATTTTGAGGTCTAAAATGGGCCTCCTAAGGAATATTATAAAATAATAGTGGAAATAACAAAATAATATTACATTACATCATCAAATTTTAGAGGGAAAAAAGAAAAAACTACTTTTTCAACTTATCTCCCAATGATTTTACCCAAATTTAGAGTGATAGAACCTGTTGGATGCGAAATTTAATTCCTCATCCAAAGATTACGCATGTTGCATACTTTCGATGGAGCCTCCTACATGAAAAATGAGAAATACATTAAAAAACGTGATTGCAATCACATTTTTCATATATTTCTCATTTGTCATATGGTAGGGTCCATCGAAAGTATGCAACATGGGTACACCTTGGATGAGGAATTGAATTTCGCATCTAATGAGTGATCCTGCTCGAAATTTGAGTAAAACCATAGGGAGATAAGTTGAAAATACGAGTTGAAAAAATAGTTTTTTTTTTTTTTTTTTTTTTATCTTTTTACTTTTTTATTCCAAAAATGGTGAATCATTCCCCATGGTTGACATCACCATCTTGAATCCTATTAGTTCTTACAAAGTTGATTTTGGTTGTACATTTTTGTTTTAGGCCTATTTTTTACCTCAAAAATTCTCTAATATATAGATAAGGCATCTATGTTTTACCTTTTCTTTCGTATTATCTCCTTCGATAACGAAGATTAGACCATTTCATCGAATCTTATAGTATTTTCATTGCTATTTATAGAAACAACCATACTGTCCCATGAGTCTAGTAAATAACATAAGAAACAAATACACTTATCCTCATCTGAAATATTAATATCAACATATAATAGTTGACTTACCATAGTATTAAAGATGTTTAGATGCTCTGTCACCGAGTCTTCATCCTTCATCCTTTGGTTATACAACTTTTTTTGTCGAAGCAATTTGTTCACCGAGGACTTAGATTGACACAAAGCCCCTAAATTCTCCCAAATTTCTTTACTATAGCTTCCCTTGAAAAATTCATTAATATTGAATCTAAGAGACACAATCATATTGTGCTCTTTTCCTTTTGATACAACTTGGTCCAGTCTTTTGCTGACATCCCTGTCGATGCATAAATTGGACCTACAACGATCCACTAATCTATGTCCACCAACAAGTCCTTTATTTTGAGCTTCCATAGTCAAATTCTAGCCATTGAATTTTTCGATCTCTATCTTTGAGTATTTCCTTTCACCATAAGGATCACTTCCGCATATATCCCATTGTAACAAGGTCTACCACAAGTTCAAGCCAAACCCCTTAGCAACATAGGCATCCCGTAGCAAAAAAAACTCTAATACCATATGTAGGTTTTAACCCTGTACCATTAATTGCTACAAACAAATTCTTATTAAAATAGAAAATATGCAATGGAAAACACACACATTAACACAAATATTTTATCCTGGAAACCCAAACAAGGAAAACTAGCAAGATTTTTTTAATATATGTTCTCTTGTAAAATATTACAATATAATATATATCTCACAACATCCATAAACCGATGATCCTTTTACCCCAAATTAGAATACAACTATAGTTCCTTAATTGAAACTACAAAACCATGGGAAAAAATACCATATGCTACAAAAACACTTTCAGAAAAAATCGTGTGCCGAAAACTACCAAAAATAGACACAAAAAACCTTCCATCTTTTCTTTTTGGTGCTACCCTCAAGCCCTCACCTAGAGGGGATTTCGGGCACCCCCCCCCCCGCTTTGCATTGTGCATTATACAACATGTGGGCATAGTAATGCAAAGAGTATAACACATATCCAACAAGACGTCAAGAAGCCAATTCCAGTTTTTAATAAAGTTTACATGATAATCTCCAAAGTAGTCACATACATACTCAAAGGTAGTGTTACTAAAAGTATAATATTTATAAAGAAGCTTTGAGGAAGCACAAAATTCCTATATTATATAATGGTAGCTCAAGACCCTGTACATACACATATTGCTGGAAAGAAGAAAGGAATACTAGAAAATTATACCAATATGAATCTATTTCTTAAAGAAATATGCCTTTGATCCTACAAGTAGTGTATATTTAGACATTGACATTGACATGTCATAATGGAGTTTCATAAAGGATGAACATGGCCGCGATGGAAAAAGCAAGGAGCGCACTTAGTGGTGCAATGTTAGGACAATAATTCTTGGAAAATGCAATGGACATTGCATGTTACTTGGTAAATGGATCACCTCATCAAGATTGGATGAAAATACTGCACATGAGGTTTGGAATGGTAAGAAGCCTCTCTTAAACAACTTAGGGCATTTAGTTGTGATTCTTATGTTCACATTCCAAATGAAAATGTGAATAAGCTAGATAATAATGTTGAAAAGTTTGCCTTTATTCGATATAAAGATGGTTTGAAAGGTTATAAAATTTGGAACCCAAAAATAAGAAGGTTGTGTATAGTTTAGATGTGCTTCCTTATTTTCCTATGGGAATTTGGTTACTGCGTAGTGAATTATTATGATAGGAAACCCTGGCCATGAGCTCTTAGAATTGTTGGCCAAAACCAATGCTATCCCTACTCTAAAAATTTGATAAGAAATCTCCCTAATCATCACTCAATTTGGGACCAATTATGGCATTATATGAGGGGTTGTCAAACAACCATACACTTAGATATATGTGTAGTGTTCTTCATAGTACCAATTCCCCAATCCTTGAGGGATTTTCTAGCTTCTTTAGATATTTTTTGGGGGGCAGAAAACTAAAGAGAATTTGGTGTGTTTGAGCTAGGAAATGGTCACAAATATCGTAAAATAAATTGGGGTAATAGTTTTCCCATAACTCTTGACAATAGATATGAATGGGTGGAATTTTGGGAATCCACTTCCAAATTAGACTAGGGAACTCATTTGTAGCACAAAAAGCTTCTATTAAATAGGTCGACATATAAAAAGAGGGGCCTTGATTCACTAGGGATTCCTTTATATTTAGAAAGGCCTTCAATAATTTTGTTGACAAAATGTTTGAAAAATTGAATATGTGACTAGACGAAACTATCGTTGTCACTAAAGGAAACCATTCAACTTTAAAGTGAGAGGCATTAAACTCGCCACATAATCTGTTAATCGTAATTGTTAGATGGAAAAATGGTGTCCGCAAGTGTTGCATAGGGTACTACTTGTTAGCGCACTCATTGAATGAGTCATTGTCCCACCACCATCCCTTCAACATTTTAATGAATTTCAGATGAGTGGAAAAGAAATTATCCAGGCACTACCTATTCAACTTGATTTCTAGAGGCCTCAGTTGATAAGTATGACTAAGTTTAGCCTTTAGGGAGGACACAACTTCCCCTACGCAGTTAACGATGGCTTCTTGTTGTAAACCGACATGTGTCACTGCTCGTCTCGTCATGTCCTTATACAACATAATGTGCGGCCTCATTTCTATATGATACATCTCAAATTTCCTAATGTTGCTCATCACCCTGAAATCCTCATCACTTGCATCAAATTGGGAGTTGCCATATGTCCTATAAATTCCCCCCAATTTGGGTACACATCGGCTCCATCGATGAATTTAGTATCCATAAAGTGGGTTTCACTCACAGGTGAATCTAGTATAATGGGTTCCATTATATTTGTCTTTGTCCTCTTTCCTATGCATGTCTTCAACATTTTTTTCAAATTTCAACATCTCTAGCACCTACATGTAATAAACATGTGTGATTTTTGAGCCAAGTAACCAATTTCTCATTAAAATCATATGTATAAGAAGTTTCCTACCCTAACAAAATCAAATTTGGCACTGGAGGGATTTGAGCTGAGAGTGTAGCTTTGTTGTTGCAAGGAGTTAAAGTCGGAGTGGGTAGTGGGCATTGGAATTTGTGTAAATACACATATTAGAATAAGAGAAGATAAGGTTTGAAGCTTTCCCTTATAGTAATTATTGGTAGTTGTGGGAGGTTTTAATGCACTCTCGGGAAGATTTTAATGCAGCCTAGGAAAGCCAACACACATATTTTTGTCATAAATTCTAGTTTTTGTGAGGGTCGTGAGACTTCGATTAGAAAATACCAACAATGACCCAATGAGATCAAGTTGATGGATTTTAGGCCATTGGCGATAAATCAGGTAAGAATCATCAGAAGGGTTTCAAGAAACCAAGAGATATCCCCCCTTATAGAGGTGTTCAATGGAAATTATTTGGTATAAGGCATGGTTGAGTCTCAATGGGAGACCATAATCAAGGTCTACTGGGTATAAGCATTAATATGAGGAATGGGTGATTAGGAAGGATGCCTAGATGATTGCCAGGACTATCCTACTCCATATTTTTCCAATATGGTATCGAGGTTGGGAAGTTGGAGAGAGCACAAGCTAAAAAATTTCTTATAACGAACTCTTTTTGGTTTCCAACGTCCAATATATGTGCTCTTGAGGGTGGGGAAAGTATTTATGATATAAATTCAACATAGGGAAGTCGGGGAAAGTAGAGTTTTCACAATGACTTAACAATTTTCATTCCAATCTTTGACTTCTGATACAAAGCACAACATGGGGATAGGAGAATGTTCTGACACATCTTTAGTATCAATGATCTGAAAAAATGAGACATTTAACGATTGATGTAGCATATTACTTTCTGAATTTTGATAGAGTGCATATTAATGGAATGAAAGAATACCTCGATGAAACTTTATAACCTAAGCATGGTTCCTCCCAGGGATCACTTGATAATAGCTCTTAACCTTATAGGCAGAAAATTGTGGAGTGATCCTCCCCCCCGCCCTATGATTATTCGATATCTAGTAATTATGTGGGGGTGGTTGTTGGGCACAACATTTGCTTAGTAAGAAAGGTTTCCTCAACATGGCTTCACTTTTTTTATTTTAAAAGTGTAGTTTTTCAAGACTAGGATGAACAATATAGCTATGAGAAATCACAATAGAATGGGTCTCATGTTTTGACGGAGTTTAATCATCTGAAGGAGGAGTATATGGAACCCTTCTCATGTTTCCCAGATGCAACAAGACCAGTGACTTCGAAACTAGTTCCAAAATTTGAACCACTCGATTATGAATTCAATACAATTACTATTAAGGCTACTCCTGATGAAACACCTTCACTTAGTTTAGTAATGGACCTGTGTTGGGCCACTAAATTGTCATTATTATTACCATTTCTTGAAATATATTTCATCCATTTCCATTGTTATTTAATCACACTATATATCATAATTTATCATTTAATTCCATTTTATAATTATTCATGCTATTGTGAATTAGTGACGTTTATTGTCCTTTATTTTTAATAAATTGAAGATTATTTTGTACGATTTTTCTAATGATGGTTTATTAATGAATTTTTTATAACATCATTCACGATTTTAGCCTCTAGGATCTCTTCCAGATTGCAAATTTTATCTTCAACTCATAATCAAATATTCCAACTCAAAATTTTGCTGGGATAAAAAGTGATAGTTTTGCATTGGACTTTTCGGGAAAATGAAGATGAATCTTGAAAATTCAAGACACAAATTTTGTGCAAAAAGAACCCAATTAGTTTTTCAATGAGTAGTTTTCCAAAATTCAGTTTGGATTGAGAGAAATGCAAGGTTTTCTAAAGGTGATTTTCTCAATTTGTTGTTGTGCCTGTTTTCCAAATTCTCCCAATTGCAATACCATATTCGACTTGTTCCAGCCGAATAATGATGAAGAGATCTTTTAGATCTGATCTTGCTGATCAATTTGTTGTGGACAACCTACAATTGTATTAGAAAACATTTTCTAATCAATTTATTTGTAATTTTCCTTTTCTCTCTGCATATTTAAATGAAGAAAAAATTCAGAGAGGGGGATGGACAATTATTGAATTAGAAGCGGAGCTTAGAGCTATATTGTATCTATTTCTATTTTTTAATGAAAGAAGCTATCAATTGAATTTCATAATTATCTACTTATAATCTGATCTAAATTATTTTTCAAGGAAAAATTGACTCTTGGGCAGTTGGGCCCACTACCTTGGACGAGGTGGTGCCTTGAACATATAAAGTGGTTTAGTTGTGTGCTTATTTCTTTGAATTTCAATTGTTGTTCCTTAAAGTAAATTTCTTTTTTTTTTAAGTAATTTGTTGGCTGCTACATTTTCCAATTTTGTTGTTTCCTGCAATTTCTAGCTTTCATTTACTTTGCTTCTCTAGATTAGCGTTTGAATTTTGTTGGGTGCAATAGGTTAAATTTGCAATTCAACAAGGTGTGGTTTAATTTAGTATTGATTCAAACTATGCGATTAGCATAATTATTTTCCTGTCATATACTTTTTTCTTTTTAAATTTAGTATTGTTTTTCAAGTCTTACATGTTATTTCTTGTCCAATGAGCTTGATAGTGTAGAACCCAATCATGTAGAACCAGTGTTAAATGTTGGTAGTTGCTTGAATATGTTTTGCATACTGCCTTGAAACAAAAATTCGTTCCTTGGGTTGATAATTAATGTTTAGGCGATTAGTTTTTTTTTTACTAAACAATTAATTTTCCCAACATTTTGGTGTCGTTGTTGGGGAGGCACTGAAATAGCACTACCACACTAATATTTGGTTGTATATGCATTTCTGACTCCAAGAGGGTTGGATATTGAAGACGAAAGGTAAGAACTTGCGCATGCACCCTAGCTAACTTGTGGTGAGGTTTGCCCTCTGTAGGTAGTTTCAAGTCATATAGCATGCATGGATAAAAGTAGGAATCTTAGAGGTAGAAATTGAAGAAATCTTATCATTTCACTTAGGTGGTGATGTAAGCACCACCCATTCCACTAAATAATTGGAAGGAACATTTGAAGGAGGAACCTCAAAGTAGCACATGAAAAACATCTTATATTTTGGTAAGAAATGACACACATTGCTACTTTTGAATTCCCTATCAGAGATCTAGGAGGAGTGACACTAATGCACATCATTCCCCCATCTGCTCTACCAAATTTTCATGGTTTGGAAAACAAAAACCCAAATACATTCTTATTGAGTTTGAAGTACTTTATAGATGATATGATTATTGTACTAATTCTCAAATGTTGAAAGTGTTTCCTCTTACTCTAAAAGGAGCAGCTCTCCGATGGTTCATGAGCCTTGGTGGGAACTACATTGAAACATGGGAAGACATGAATAATGTATTCTTGAAAAAGTATCAAGACTATTGCAAGGCCAATGAAGATATTTTTAGAATGACACAGGGGGGTTGTGAAAGCTTGGAAGACTGTGTGGGGTGATTTAAATAAAACCTTCAAAAAATCAATGTATAAACAGTTGCTAAAAGATATCTTGAAAACACGCCTACTCGATGGAATCAAAGATGAATTTATAGAACTCTTAAATATTATAGGAAAAGGTGATGTTTTTCAACTATCATATGATGATGTTTGTTATTTATGCATAAGGTATTCAAGAGGAATCTCCAAGGCTAGTAAAAATTCTAGAGAACTTTCTTATTTCTTTTTCAATTCTGCTACAAGAATATAAGACACAGGAGCTGAAATCAACGATTTATTTAAACATTTTAAAATTGATAATATTAGCTCTCTAAAGTCACAGTTGGATGTTTTGCAAGTTAAGAAAAATCAAGAAAAAATTGAACAAGTGTTTTGCCCTCAGTGTCAAAAGGAACATCCAATGGATATTTTCTCTTTCTTACCTGGAATGAAAGCATCATATCAAAGAAATAAAGAATCTGCTACAAGCTCACAACCATAGCAATCATGGATGACATGTTTTGTTCAAACTCTATCTTTTCATTTTATTACTTACGTGGATCTTTATTTCATCTTGCAACACAAAATAATTATTTTTGTTTACCTATCAAGGTCAGTCCTACAACTCAATCAACTACATCGAAATCCCCCATGCCCTATACATTTTCCTGCTCAATCCATCCCAAACCTCCATAATAATAAATTAGTATAGCATGCTTACAATGTTGAACTGTGAAATTTAACCACCCTTCCCACCCATTCTATTTTACCTACGCCACTATTGGAAACTTATATTAGGTTTGGGAAGGTTTTAAATCCTAAAATTGCAGAAGTCATGGAAGACAATGGGGTTTCTTCTAGTCAATATCAACAAGCAGATGAGATCAATAAGACATTGAAAGAACTTCATGATATGACAACTATGGAAAACCAAGAAAGAAAAGGCTATATTGAATCTTGGTTTCAATCTATCATTTGTTCGCAGTATCACTCCATACTTCGGCAATTTTTGGCACCATCTTTTCAAGGGAACTTAGTCTCTCTTACCATGATATTTATTAATATACATTTTCCTAATTTGGGTATGTACATACTTGAGACCTTGTTTCAAAAATGTTTCCATTGGAAGTACTCATATATGTAAAGATATTTTATATTTTTCAAATAGAGTAGGTTAGTGTAGAAAATAAAATAAATAAGTACATAAATAAATAAATTTCTTTATATGTAAAAAGATTATGTATGCTGCAATATGTTGTGTCAATCAATATCGGTGATGTATTTTTGATTTTTTTTTTTCTATGTAGACATATTATATTTAAAATCATATTTCTACAAACACTCATCACCATTTTGGAAAAAAATGTTTGTTTATCATATTTTATGGCATATGGGCTTGAGAAAATTACTAAAAACACGGTTGGGACAGTCGTGTTTTGAGGGACCAAATGGACATATTTTCAAAACCTATTTCTACCTTAATATCCATTTATGCATACTTTATAACTCAATTTGAATCACTCAATTTGGATCTCAAACGAAAAAAATTATGACCAAAACATTGATAGGGTGTCTAGTAGGTAGCTCAGGGACAGAGTTGGCATAGTTAGTTTTTGGAGGCCTAAATGACTAGATTTTGCAAACTTATTTATATGGTATATTCTCCTATGAATCTAGTTTAAAAATAAATTTTAATCACTTGATTTTTATATCAAATGAGAAAGTTATGACCAAAATACTGACTTCCTATCGTAAATCAGCACTCTTAAACTTTGCTTTTCCAGATGTTCCTTAGCACATTTGACTCATCAATTCCTTTTGTATTCAAAACATGTTTCTATTGGAGATAGATACATGAACCTAATTTCATTTCCAATTTGAATCAGCTCAATTCATCATCAAACAAAAAATTTATGCTTAAAATATCAATTGTTGGTCTAAGTTGGGAAATCTAAAATGACTTTGTTATGGAGGTTTTTCAAAGTAAATTTGACACATAATCTTGTGAAATTTGTAAAACCTATTTCTATTGGAGATATATCTAAATTAAATTTCATTTGGATTTGGAATCACTCAAATCGGAGAAAAAAATGAAGAAGCTATGATTAAAACATTGTTGTTTAGTATGGTTGGCCACCGCTCTCCCGCAGGTAACAAATGCATTTTATTTATCTTTCTATGGATTTTTTTTACAGAGTAACTACTTGTTATTTTTTTTAATATGTCTTGGATTAAGAGAGCCTGATTACCTCTCCTCTTCCATGATTTCATGTTTTATTGTAGGTAGATGCTCGTTTTTTTGTAGGTCCTGGGAGAATAAAGAAGATCAATTTATGAACGAGTGATACTTGAAGACAATGTTAATGAAATAAGGGAATTTCATCTAAGCAGCTATTAAAAAATTTAATATCATATGATGTTGAGTCTTTCTAGGTGCCATGATTTAAAAAAAAAATTGGATCATAAGAGCTTGTTGCAAAATTGTTCCCGTTATTGCCCACCAACACGAAAAAAACAATGTGAAGACTTTTTTTTATTACTTAATGGATTCATAACAAGAGAAATGAATAATCGATTTGAAGATCCAAGTCATTGCTACTAAAGAATTTAAAAAAAAAAAAAAATTGTTTCCATTCATTCACCATTGATAGATTGTTGTTCCTAGAAACAGATTGATGTTCCCTTAGGAAACAACAATGTTGCACCCGAAATTATAGTTGTTGTAACTTTATTTATTTATTTATTTATTGTTTTTCAATAAAGTGTTGTTTCTTTTATGATTTCTCTTATGCTTTTATGTTTCAAGTGTTATTTCTTTCATAGTCACGATGTTTGTTCATTTATCAAAATAAAAGAAGAAAGTTCTTAAGTTTCAGGATGTTGCCCCACATATGTCCATTTGTTCCCCAGTGTTATCAAGTGTATGGTTGTCTCATATCTAATATTAAACACTCTTATGGTATGTCTTGGCGTGAATGATTTACTCTTAATTCCTTGTTATTTTGTAAAGTGACTATGACTATTGGATGATGTCCATGTCACCTTGCTAGGATCGCCCATTGAATTATTTTTTGGGAGGGATTGCCACAGTCATGCTTGATATGTCATGTCCAAAAGCTTAAAATGGTATGGGTGATTTTGAGGTTGTAACATGAAACAATGGTATTGTTGGATAAATAATTCTCGAATTATAATTGTTACTACCTTAGCTACAATTCATGTTTCTTAAGTCACAACTGTTATTCCCTCAGTCACAGTTGTTGTTTCCTATCTCACAATTGTTGTTCCATCAGTCACAACTATTGTTTCCTAAGTCACAACTGTTGTTCCCTCAATCACAACTATTGTTTCCTGACTCACAGTTGTTGTTCCCTCAGTCACAGTTGTTATTTCCTGACTCACAGTTATTGTTTCCTCAGTCACAACTATTTTTTCCTGACTCACGTTTGTTGTTCCCTCTGTAGAAATTCTGCAAACTCTCTACAAATCTCACTCCTCTAAGACCATGTAGAAAATCCACTGTATATTAACCCGATAATGCAATATAACCAAAGCAAAATATTATAACCTACTTCTACTATCAATTTGTGGAAGCTCAAAGATTGAGCAAGATCAAGCTGAACACATATAACCAGAAGAAGAAGAAGCAATCATCCAAGACACATGAAAACACTTTGGGGGAAGCCTCAGCTAAAAACCCCACTATCTGTATTATCATACAAGGTGGAAATACATAGGAATCATACAAAGCCTTAGCTCTCAATACAATCCTCACAGATGCTCACAGACAATCCTGGCTTCTAACAAGCCTTCTCCTCTGCCCTCCAAGCTCCTATTTCCTTGTGCTGTTCCTCTGAGATGATCTTCTCCAACCAAGTGGAAAATTGATCTCACACCCTGTATGAACTGCACAATCCTCAAGGAAACTTACCTTGACTGCATGCATGAGTTTCCTTTATAGGAAAACACATGCAACTGATAGTACATTGTCCTTGTCTTTAATCTCAACTGGGTCTTTCTTAGAATATACATGCATGAGTTTCTGATGAGGGAATCTTCAGTTAACTGGAGTACACTAGTTGGTGCATGCATGCATCAACTGACTGATAACTCATAATTAGTTCCCCAAATAGTTTGGAACTAATTTAACTGGACTTAACTCAGTAAACTGAGCTAACTAATTACAACTCAAATATAACTCAATCTTATCTCCTTAATTAAGGGATAATCTCCTTAATTCAAGGGATAACTATTGCATGACTTCAGAAAGACTTCTAACTTGAATTTCTCCAACTAATTAATCCATAATGCATTAATTAATTATTTCCAAGCAGCTGGTGAGACTAAATTCGATTTTAATTCAAGGAAAAATTAAAATTGGAATATTCTTGTTGCCACATTTCAACACCCTCAATCACAACTGTTGTTTCTTGACTCACAGTTGTTTTTCCCTCAGTCACAGTTGTTGTTTCTTGACTCACAGTTGTTGTTCCATCAATCACAGTTGTTATTTCTTTAATCATAGTTTACATTCCCTCAGTCACAGTTGCATTTTCATAACTCACATTTGTTATTCCCTCAGTCACAATTGTTGTTTCCTAACTCACAGTTGGTGTTCCCTCAGTCACAACTATTGTTTCCTACGTCACAGATGTTGTTCCCTCGGCTACAATTGTTGTTTCCTAAGTCACAATTATTTTTCTCTCTATTACAGCTGTTGTTACCTAAATCATGGTTGTTGTTACCTAAGTCACAGTGAATGTTACCTCAGTCACAACTATTGTTATTAGCCCATTTTCACACTTTCGATTCAACACTTGTAGGTATTTTTGGTTTTTTTTTCTCCTTAGTGAATGGGAAATAATTTTAATGTTCTAGGTCCTCTTTGACATAATGATTGGGTAGTCAATTTATCTTTGTTTATATATAAACATAATCTTATTTTTAAGGAATAATTATGCAAAGATGATTTCATCATGTCAATTTTCAACTTTCTTAATTTGTTAAGTCCCTGATCTTGTAAAATTTATTATGATTACCACAAAATTGTACTTCAATCTTTTTGTCACTATCTAATGAATTGTTACTCAACCCCAATCTTAACAAAGAAAAATATATTTATCAACAGTCATTTTAAGGTTATTAGTTTTCGAGAAGTAAGATTAGCCAAGTTGAAAATAGTTTCTACAAAACTTTTTACGCCATCCCTAGCTCTTAAGGAGCTGACATGCCACCTGTTGTAGTGGCTACAACACCCTCCAAAATTTTGGTTTACATCCAAATTTCAAAGCCTTCCTTTGTTTTTCCTTTGATGGTTGCAAACACTCGAGCTCAACCCATGAGCTCTCGTGAAGTCTTTTCACCCTTTTGCTCATTTGAACAACGATTTTATTTTGGCATATTGAATTTTTTGTCATGCTTTCGATCTTGTTATAGTGAATTTGAAGGTTTTTATTTGTGTGTTTGGGTTGTCTATGCTATGTAAACATCTGTCGTACTCGCACACAAAGTTGTAAGCATTGTCGTGTAATTTTCATCACAGTCGTTTGAAGGTCTATCTCAAGTGTCGCGCTTGTCGCTTTCAGCTCTAAGACAGTCTCATTGAGGGCCTATTTTGTCTTGTTGTATTGGTGGTCTATGTTGTCTCATCGTCGAAATGTGTTAAGTGTATGATCACAATGTCAAGTCTGCACAAGTTTACTTGATTTCAACACTTAGCCATTTTCCTGAATATCTGTTCGACGAGACAACCCTCTTTCACTGGACCCTGACTGCATTGCACTGCATAGTCTCAACTCTCAATGACCTTGATCTGCTACTCGGAATTGCATAATGCTTGAGGTTGTCCTCCAGGTCAGTTTAACTGTGCAATCCCGAAGGTGAGCAGCATGTCTGCCTCCCAAAACTGCGCAGAAACTACCTCCATGTCCAAACTGAACTACACATTTCTCAAGCACATTCATCATGCCCCCTTCTGGTCTATCAGAATCCTGCACTGCATTGAGACCTGGGTCCGCACTATTCTCCAAAACTACGCAAACATGCCCAGTTGATCCCCTACTACCTTGTCCTGCACTATTTCTCAAAATATGCACAGACATGCCTAGCTAGCCTTCTATTGCCTGTCCTGCACTACTCTTAGAAACTATGCAAACATGCCCATTTGATCCCCTACTACCTCTTCCTACACCGTTCTCAAAAAATGCGCAGACATTCCCAGCTGGCCCTCTGCTGCCTGTCCTACAATGCTCTCAGAAAATGTGCAGACATGCCCAAATGGTCCTCTGCTTCCTTGCTCTGCATCGCCTTTAGAAAATGTGCATACATGCCCAAAATTCCCTCTACTACCTATCCTACAATGTTCTCCAAAACTACGCAGTCATACTCAACAGGTCCCTTGCAGCCATGTCATGTCTTCCTCTTGAAAACTGAACTGCCCAGCATGTCCCCTACAGACCTGTATTGTCTTCCCTCCAAGAACTGCATAGAAGTGCCCCTAAGGGTCTCGCCTTGCAGCTTCCCTTGGTTTCATCCACTGTGCAATTCTACCTCCCAGTGGTCACTGTGCAGTTTTTCCTGACAGTGCAGGTTATGCTCCTAGAGTTCCTCATCCTAGCCTGAGCTGTGCTATCTCAGTGAGTTGTCCTCCCTCCCTGTCACCTGGAACACGAGAACAATGCATAAAGCTAGACTACGAGGTTTTGGATTTTATGTCATCCCATCATGAGTGAATTATAAGAACATGTATACTGGTAGATCATGGTGAGATGATGAACGAGATGAAGAACAAGCACATATGCTGGAAGACTTTCTTGCAATTGGATGGACGTACCAAGTACATCAAGCAACAAGTGAGAGGAACACATGGATTGAACCATCATGCAAGACTAAGACCATCGAAGACCCCGCAGCACTATGCCACGCGGAGGAGAAGACAAAGCACACCAAGAGTACATCCATCACCCAGCAACACAACAACTTGACATGGACACCATAGTTAACCAGTACATGTCAACAGTGTCATGTTGAGTTGTGTCATGAGTTGTCTTGGCCACATCACTAATATGGTCCATATCCGTTGTAACTCAATGTAATGTAAAGTGAAGTCCATTGGACGCACACAAGAAGTTGAAGAGTCACGTTAGTGGAAAAGTCATGGAAGTTGAACGGTCATGAGGGTAGTCCAAGAGTCACAAGGGCCAAGTATCACCCTTGGTTATATATATCCCCTCATTGTATGAGCAAAGGACTTTTCACCTTGGCTCCTCCCACATAGCCTTGAGAGTCTGTAGTTTGTTCTTTTAGGAGCGAGGAGTGGCTCCAATGTCCCACTACTGGGACCAGTGATGTATGGTGTACAAATGTGTCTTGGGAATTTTGCTTAATTCAGAAGACTATTAAGGCCAACAT
Organism: Pinus tabuliformis; assembly: GCA_031772625.1. Lineage (NCBI taxonomy): Eukaryota > Viridiplantae > Streptophyta > Pinopsida > Pinales > Pinaceae > Pinus > Pinus tabuliformis. The sequence goes on from CM062820.1 coordinate 65,299,982, forward strand.
GTTTTCACGCATGTTTGGTAGATGTTTTTAAGACTAATATTTAAACATTTGTAATGCATGTTTTCTTAACCTGTACTAAGATAGTTGAACTACTTTGGTTTTTTTAGTACTTACATTGTTGAAGATGTGTTGTATTTCTTATCATTGTTGTCTCGTCCTTGTGGACTACTCCGCAGGACATTAGACAAACCTGTCTTGTTTACTAGTTATAATGACCTTCTCATCCGTGTGGACTACTCTGTTGGATAGTGTACGTGTTTTCCCTTTTACTTTGGCTTTAATGACTACTGCGTTCGCTTTGGACTATTCCACTGGATGTTGGACAGACCCTTCTGGTTCACGTGTGTCTCTTCCTGGGTGGTACTACTACCTCTCATTTAGAGGCTCAATTTACTCTCCTTCTTTGTAGTAAGAGAACCTTGACACAATTACATTACGCACTTACCAGGCACACGTACCTTGTTGTTTGAAGATACCAGCGTAACATTCTCATGTGCTTATAGTTAGAGCCAAGGCAGATCTCTAAGTATATGGCAATTGGGCCTTCATACCGAATGAGACTCCTACACCAAACGGTGCGAGGTCTAGTTGGGACTTCACAGTGGGGAGATCCCCTTTGTTGGTGGGTCTGACACAGTCGACAAGATGGCGCTAGAAGGAGGGTTAGATGACAAGTTGTGCCTGTAGAGTCTGGTTTGAATATCTTATTTAAAAATGGCTCTTTTTGACATCATAATCTTGGGATGTCTTTCTACAAAGTTCGTGTGTACCATCCCATCTGAAGTTATCCATGACCTGTCCAAGTTAAATTTCAGTGGTGAGGGTGAACCATCTTTTCGTGAGCATATGCACCAAGTTATAAACTTTTACCTACGCCACAAGATAGAGTACGAAGATGTATGGACTGTATTACTCACCCTCACATTCGAAGGTCGTGCTTAACCTGGTGTTACACATTACCCTTTGCCTCTATCAATTCATTTGGTCAGCTCGTTGAAATGATGATTATAACGTTCGATGAGTATAGCCACTGGGATTTCCGTGAAAAGAAAAGTGTTTAAGTATGGAGCCTGACGAATCATCTGAGGACTTTGTTCATCGCTTTCTTCACCTCTCTTACGAAATTACTGGACAACTTGTGAACTTTGACTTCTTGAGAGAAGAGTTTAAATGCTTGGTTCATATTTCTCAACACGGTGAACCTCTTTATTTCCCTTCCTCCCGGACTCTTGCAGATCATGAGGCACCTCAAATTGTAGAGGAGGAGCCCAACACCCCAATTGTTCCTTGTCCTCCTCCCTTTCTGGTCTGGATGTGGGCACCCCCTTTCGGTGATTGCAACGTCGAGAAATTTGCACAGTGGGTGCCCCCTTGCATTGATTACAAAGCTGAGAAATTTGCGCAACATGTCCCCAACCCATCTTCTCATCCATCTCCCGTTTCAATGGAGGAAGTTTCATAATGGCTTAGGAAGCCTATAATGAAGACTCACTCCTCCATTCTGCAAGAGGATGTCACTGTTCATAACTCAAGTCTCTAATCTGATCTACATCTCTGCCATCCTCTATCATCTACAACCCATGACTCCTTGTACCATGACTCTCTTGATCAATCTGCTTCACCAACCAATTGTTCGCATTCACTTGATTCTCAAGTTGTTGGGTTAAATTGCGGTTAGCTGCAAGGCAACCACATTGCACAGGAAGGGGAGCATAAAGGTGAGGACTCTATCAATCTTCCCTCTCTGTTTCAAAATTGTTTGTATCAAATTAATGAGCTTCCATTCTTAAACGATACTCAATCTTCTAATCTTGGTGGAACATCCTATACAAACAATTCTTTCGATCAGCTGCCATTCTTGGGTAGTCATCACTCCCATGCTTCCATATGCCGTGACGAACGCCCAAGCACATCATGTGATTTTCCATTTTCACATGAAGACATTAACTCAGATCTAGAATATGCTTCGGTCAAAGAAGACATCCATATTGAAGCTTCCTCTTCACCTCACTTGCCCTTGTGTCCTACCATTCACGATGCATCTACATGTAGCAGAGATTCTCCATGTTCTCTTACTTCTCCATCCAATGAGTTATCTCCTCGATTTAGACAAGGCTGTGAGTATGTTCATGATGAAGTTGAAAATAGTCTAATCACAAAGTATTCTTCCCATTCCCCGCCATCTCTTCGTGTGCATGAAGACGACTTTTCAAATCAGCTTGCTGAAGCTGAAAAATCTGGTGAAACCTGTGATAGAGATGTCAGCCATCCTGAGAGAAGTTTTGAAATCAACAACAACAACTATCCTCAAGCCATGCATGATCTGGTTCACGCTTCAAAATATGATTCTGCAATTCTGGAAAGTTTTGGGACGTACCAAGGAGTCGAGGCACTTCAACATCCATGGATGGTTATGTCAGGACCTCACAACTCTGGTAAACCCCCCGAACTAATAAGATTAGTTTCTCACAATCCATCTATATGCATGTTTCATTTAGTGTGGATCCCCGTGTAAAATAAAATTGGTATTTCAGGTCTGATCTTTCAGATTTTCAAAATTTTACTTATGACCAAATCCACGAATCTGTTACAGCATGTCCATCTTCATGCACATCTCTTACATAAAACCCGGGTTGGGAATGCCCATCTCTCATGAAATCATGGAATTGTGAAGTTGATCATCTCAAAGACTATCTTTTCCTGCAATCATACTTATCGAATTTTCCCTCTCATGATCATCTCCTTAGTCTTCTTACAAATCTTGTACTATGAATCTGCCCACTCATCACACCAGCAATCCCCCTGTGTTATGATGCATGCACAAGATATCACATGAATCGAGTTCCTCTCTCCAACTGTTTTCACGCATTCACAATGATGGAATCTCTTTTAAATTCCTTTGATGACCATGATGCTTGCGCAGTTTTTCACCAGTTGCAGGAAGGTGGTCCGTCATGTTTAGCTCACAACTAACTTGGTTCCATTGTTCAGAGCGTTCACAAGATTGTTCAAATGAATTTTTCTTTGTTCATTTCAAATTGGGAATATGACATCTCAACTAGCTCATCTGATCATTCCTCTATCTTGGGTGATTGTCACTCGAATTATCATTTTCCCATTAGCGCATCTAATAACAATGGCTTTGCGCTCTCTGATCTTCACTGTTTAACATATCTCTCTTCAAATTTTCGTCAAGCAGATGAGGCACTTCAGCCTGTGCTGATGGTTATGGCAGGTCGTCATTGTCTTAGCATGACTTTTGAGGATGATCTTTTCCTTACAAGATTCCCATCATGATCCTGTCTATCAATTGAAAATCCACCCTTTCACAGATCATGAGGTTGTCAAAACAACCATGATGAATTTCACAACCCAATCGCTGAATGGATGGAACAATATTACTTGGCAAGCCATGTTGTAGGTAACAAGCTTCAATCCTTCCTCGCGCTTGCTAAGAAGCTCGGTGCAGATAAAGACACAATCGCAAGAAGATTCCAAGGTTTTTTTAGAACGGGTATCCATAAATATGGTAAGCACGTGTAGTGGGTGGTTGTGATGCATCTTTCTTTCCACAAGCAAGACCTTCCTTTTTGTGTACATCTTGTTCAAGTTTTTGTATTTTCTATTGCACACTACTTTTTTATCTATTTTAATCGCTTGTATATTTGTGGATGCAGGTCAGGAGCAACTATGGTGGCTTCACTGGAAATTTCATTTCATGTAACCCCGGTCGATTAGTTGTTAAGATAGGAGTAGGATTAGTTGCATCTCAATTTTCCTTTCCTTGCACTCATCTTGCAATCATAGTTCGTCATGGTTTTCTTATTTTACATCTTGTTGCTTTAGTCATTTTGCTTTCTTGTTTTTTGGTTTTGTTTCCTTTTTGTGTACACGTTTCATCTCATCTTGTTTTTCCTTTCGTGTTTAGTTTTCCATTTGTTTGCACTACACGAATAAGTGTTGTGCCTGCACTGTGTTCTAGTTTCTGAATGGGTATGTGGCTGAAGTTCAAAGAGTATTGTGACACTACAACACTTGGCCAATCCTATGTCGATCTTCTTTGTGCTTGGTTGTAACTTTGAGCTGATGAAGTCTTGACGAAAAATATGATCCATCTGTAAGAAGATTTTTGGTCAAACCACAAACCTATGTTTGAACTAGGAAACCTCATGCTTGTACTCAGTCTTCTGCTATAGTGTGTTCAAGCTTATCGAACTAGTAGAAACGGAGAAGGGGAAATCTAAATTAGCAAACCTGAATCAAAGATCTTTATATGCTTCTTTGAAGGAACAACCTCTCCTACTCTCAATAAGTCAGGATCCCTCTTCTGCCCCAAAAATAAATAAGTGCCTATGCACAGTTCTCTTTTCAAAAAAATAACAAAGGCGAAAGAAGAGAAAGGCTTCTTGCGCAGAAAGATAAAGCAGGAAACTCCGCCGAAGTATTGTCCAGACTCATTGGCAGTGGAGCAATGATTGTGTTCTTGCGTGACTTCGTCGGGTTACTTTCCAGGCCTTCTGGCAGTGGAGCAACACCAGAGATGAAAAACTATACTTTGAAAATATTAAGCTCGCGAGCCAAATTACCCTTCCCGATTTGAAACACTGTGATCTGGCTAAATTTTGTGTTGTGTTCAACTGAGTCGGTACAAGGTGAACTGTGTCTATCCATGGGGTAAGTGGGGAAGCTGAAGTGATCCGCACAATGAATCAATACTCCCCGAAAGGCTAAGGCCCTACACTGTAAACGAACCAAAACAGAGAAGTTGGTATTCAACCAGTGTGTCGCCAAGTGTTGTAGCGCCTACAACACCCTCCACAATTTTGGCTTGCATCCAAATTTCAGAGACTTCCTTGGTTTTTCCTTTGATGGTTGAAAACACTCGAGCTCACCCAATGAGCTCTCGTGAAGTCCTTTCACCCTTTTTCTTGTTTTACCAACGGTCATCTTTTGGCATATTGATTGTTTTGTCATGCTTGTGATCTTGTTCTGGTGAGTTTAAAGGTTTGTCTTTGTGTGTTTGGGTTGTCTCCGCTATGTAAACATCCATCCTACTCATAGACAAAGTTGTAAGCACTATCGTGCAGTGTCGTCACGGTCGTCCGAATGTCTATCTCAAGTGTCGCACTTGTCGCTTTTAGCTCTAAGACAGTCTCACTGAGGGCATGTTTTGTCTTGTTGTACTGGTGGTCTGTGTTGTCTCGTTGTCAAAGTATGCTAAGTGTGTGATCATAATATCAAGTTTACAAAAATTCACTTGCTTTTAACATTTAGACATTTTCCTGAATATTTGTCTAACTAGACAACCCTCTTCCATTAGACCCCTACTGAGCTGCACTACATAGTCTTAGCTCTTAGTGACCTTTCTCTGCTTCCTAGAACTGCGTAGTACTTGAGGTTGTCCTCCAGGTCAGTTGCATTGCATAATCCCGAAGGTGAGAAACTTGCCTTCCTCCCAAAACTGCACAGAAACTGCATCCATGTCCAAACTGAACTTTTCATTTCTCAAGCACAATCAACAAGCCTCCTTCTAGTTTACCAGAATCCTACACTGCACTGAGCCCTGGGTCTGCATTATTCTCCAAAACTGCACAGACATGCCCAATTGATCCCCTACTGCCTTGTCCTACACTGTTCTCAAAATATGCATAGACATGCCCAACTATCCCTCTGTTTCCTGTCCTGCATTGCTCTTAGAAACTGCACAGACATGCCCAACTAGTCCTATGTTGCCTTGCTCTACACTGCCTTCAGAAATTGTGCAGACATGCCGAGTTGATCCCTTGCTACCTTGTCCTACACTATTCTCAAAAAATGCATAGACATGCCCAGTTGGCCCTCTGTTGTCTGTCCTACACTGCTCTTAGAAACTACGTAGACATGCCCAGCTAGTCCTCTACTGCCTTGCTCTACACTTCCTTCAGAAACTGCGCAGACATGCTCAGCAAGCCCTCTGCTGCTTGTCCTACACTATTCTCCAAAACTACGTAGTCATGCTTAATAGGTCCCTTGCATCCCTGTCATGTCTTATACTTGAAAATTGCCCAGAACTGCCTAGCATGTCCCCCGCAGCCTTGTTTTGTCTTCTCTCCAGGAACTGCATAGAAGTGCCCCTCAGGGTCCCACCTTTCAACTTCTACTGGTGTCATCCACTACGCAATTCTGCCTCCCTGTGATCACTGCGTAATTTTTCCTAATAGTACAGGATATGCTCCCAGAGTTTCTCATCCCAGTCTGAGCTACGCTCTGTGCTGTCTCAGTGAGTTGTCCTCCCTCCCTGTCACCTGGAACACGAGAACAATGCATCATGCTAGACTATGAGATTTTGGATTTGATGTCGTCCCATCATGAGTAAATTGTAGGAATAGGTATACTGGTAGATCATGGCGAGACGACGAATGGGATGAAGTAGGAGTGCACATGCTAGAAGACTTACTTGCAGCTGGACGAATGTACCAAGTACATCAAGCAACAAGCAAGAGGAACACGTGCATTGAATCATCATGCAAGACCAAGACCATCGAAGACCCCACAACACTATGCCATGTGGAGGAGAAGACAAAGCACACCACGATTACATCCATCACCTGGCAGCGCAATAGCTTGACATGGACACCAGAGTCAGCCAATGCATGCCAGCAGTGTCATGTTCAGTTGTGTCATGAGTTGTCTTGGCTACATCACCACTATGGGCCATATCCGTTGTAACTCAATGTAATATAAAGTGAAGTCCAATGGATGCACACAAGAAGTTGAAGAGTCACGTTAGTTGAAAAGTCATGGAAGTTGAACGGTCATGAGGGTAGTCCAAGAGTCATAGGGCCAAGTATCACCCTTGGTCATATATATCCCCTCATTGTATGAGCAAAGGACTTTTCACCTTGTCTCCTCCCACATAGCCTTGAGAGTCTGTAGTTTGTTCTTTGAGGAGCAAGGAGTGGCTCCAATGTCCCACTCTTGGGACTAGTGATGTATGGTGTACAGATGTGTTGTGGGACTTTTTCTTAATTCAGAAGCCTGTTAAGGCCGACACATTTTCACGCATGTTTTATAGATGTTTGTAAGACTACTCTTTAAACATTTGTAATGCATGTTTTCTTAACTTGTACTAAATAGTTGAACTACTTTGGTTGTTTTATTACTTACATTATTGAAGATGTGTTGTATTGCTTATCATTGTTGTTTCATTCTTGTGGACTACTCCGAAGGACATTAGACAGACCTGCCTTGTTTACTGGTTATAAAAACTGTCACATTCGTGTGGACTACTCTGCTAGATGGTGTACGCATTTTCCATTGTACTTTGGTTTTAACAACTACCGTGTCCGCTGTGGACTATTCTGCTGGATGTTGGATAGACCCTTCTGGTTCACGTGTATCTCTTCCTGGGTGGTACTACTACCTCTCATTTATAGGCTTACTTTACTCTCCCTCTTTGTAGTAAGAGAACCTTGACACAGTTACATTACACACTCACCTGGAACACATATATTGATGTTTGAAGATGCCAACGTAACACTCTCATGCGCTGACAGCTAGAGCCAAGACATATCTCTAAGTATATGGAAACCGGGCCTCCATACCAGATGAGACTCCTACATCAAACGGTGTGAGGTCAAGTTGGGACTTCACATTGGGGAGATCCCCTTTGTTAGCAGGTCCAACACCCTCAACACCACCCCATCTATTAAGTAATTTTTTGTTGATTAATAATAACCATAGTTGAATTTTAAACATAAATAGTCAACTAAAGGATAAGAGGTCTCATCATGAGCTGACCTACCATGATCATAGGTTCTAATAAAGTGACATTACCACTACTAGTCACAAAGTTGGGGTAATGGCCTTCGGTTGTAAAACTGAAGGACAAGGGGTGTCATCACAAGCCGACTTGTTCACTTTTGTTAGCTCCCGTGATTGACATTGTTATTAACTAGTTACCAAGCTAGAACAATGATCTTCAGTAGATATCTAAGTAAATTGAAATTCTCTTATAACTATGTATTTATTTCTAATAGATGGAACACTAGCATCTCAATGAGTTGAAAAGGCATCCATGTGTAGGCTATCGACGTCTGCTGGCAGCAATGGTTATGTCTATGGTATAGAAGTTAATTCAATACTATGATATACTTGGTTACCTTGTTTTCTCATAACTAATTGTCAATAAAGCCTACTGTTACATATATAAGGTTTGCTAGAACTCATGGTTCATGGGGTGTTATTTAATATGTTCTTAGATAATGATGGTTATGGTTTATAACTATTAATGAGTTATAAATATTCACTTTACATGTCAGGGATGAAACTTTTAGGATATTTGAGATTTGAAATTTTGTATCATCTAATTTATCATTTCTTTATTCTAAATGTTTCATATCTTTAACCAAAGATAGTTTCTTTTTCCAATTAGTTATCATTTATTTGTAGCTTAACAACACTACTATTATTTTGGGGTAGAATAAAGAGACCTAATTTTGATTGCGAACGCCAGGTAATTGGTCAGATCTTTGAGAAGAAAAGAATCGGATAACTAATTCATCCCATGTATCACCATTTGTGTGCCCATAACAACTAAAGCTAATGGGTCTATGGAATGCATCCTTTTTTTCATCTTTTTCACCTTATTTTGTATTCCCTTTTTATCCAGTATTATCCCATGACATTCATAACATGATTATGTCACTTTTATATATAATGAGGTAATTGAGGTGTTGAATCACTGATAGAGGCTACTCATGAGATGTGTTATATAAATCTTGATGTCAGGGCAACTCATCAGTTTGGGGGAAGGAAACCCTGCTACACTTTATGATTATTTTTTTTCAGCTTGCATGGCTTCCACTTTCCATATCACTTTCAACATCAGCTCAACCTACATCAACTTCAACAAATATCAATCCATCCATGTCATTCCATGCTTTCATGGAGGTAAAACTTGAGGTAAAATAACATAAATTTCTGATTTATTAAACGTTTAGGAGAATGCCATGAAAAATCACTAAGCTTTATTCACTCATATTTTTCAACCATTATTTCACCTTCTTTACCACTTCCCATTCTTGAGAAACACCTTTTCTTTCAATTTGGGGGATTGCATTTCTCATTAATTTATTTATCATGACCATGTCATCAATACTCTTTATCAACCATCGATATCCTTATTCATTCTCAGAACCTCCCCTATTCCTTGTTGTTTTACACCAAAAAGAGACTTCAAAAATGATTGTAGCAATAACCTCAAATTATTTTCTAGTGTAGCATGAGAGCATATTGTTTTTCTAGTTTGGGGGAGAAATTGCTATGCACGATGCATGTTTTCTCCTTTCTTCCTCATTTAAAACATACAATTTTAGTGCAAAAATCGATTCACGTGTATCTTTAAAACCATGAACTGAATTCTTGTTATTTTTTAGCATCAAAGAGGTATCATTAAAATACACAAACCCAGAAAATTTCAAGCTAAACCAGTTTGTAAAATTACTAAAATCATGCACTATCACCTACAGTCATTTTGTTGATATCTTGAAATCTGTGCATCAGATAGCTCTAATTTTTGGAGTGGAGAAGCATTGATATAATAAAAATATGCTTGCAAAATTTCAACAAAATAGGGTTTGCAGTTTTTGAGAAAATGGTTAACAAAGTTCAGTGCTACTTGTATTATATTTCGTTGCAACTTCATATATATATATTATTGAAAATTAATGTACAAATTGTTACAGCGCCACCAACATTGCTAGAATTGAATAACTATTGTTTTAAAGAAACCTTTGGGGGCCTTTTGTTCCATCAATATCATGAGTCTTGGTTATTGTATTACAACTTGGTTAATAGAAAGACATTGGGTTGCATGAGGACATGCAACATGTTCAGTTTGGGGGAGATTTCGAGCCATTAAATTGTCATTGTTATTACCATTTCTTGACATCTACTTCATCCATTTCCCCTGTTCACGTTATTTATCATAATTTATTATTTAATTCCATTTTATAATTATTCATACTTTTGTGGATTAATGATGTCCGTTCTCCTTTATTTTTAATAAATTGAAGATTAGTATGTATCATTTTTCCAATGATGGTTTATCAATGAATTTGTTATAACATCACTCACGATTTTAGGCTCAAAGATCTCTTCCATATTGCAAATTTGATCTTTAATTCATAATCAAATATTCCAATTCAGAAATTTGTTTGGATAAAAAGTGACAAATTTGCGTTGGACTTTTTGGGCAAATGAAGATGAATCTTGAAAATTTGAGACACGGGTTTTGTGCACAACAAACCAAATTAGTTTTCTATTGAATAATTTTCCAAAATACGGTCTGAATTGAGAGAAATGCAAGGTTCTTTGAAGACGATTTTCTCAGATTTGTTGTTGTGACTATTTTCCAAATTCTCCCAATTGCAATACTAGATTCAACTTATTCCAGCTGAATCATGATGGAGAGATCTTTCAGATCTGATCTTGCTGATCAATTTGTTGTGGACAATCTACAATTGTAATGGAAATCATTTTGTAATCAATTTAGTTGTAATTTTCCTTTGCTCTCTCTATATTTAAATGAAGACAAAAATCAGAGAGAGGGATGGACAATTATTGAATGAGAAGCAGAGCTCAGAGCTATATTATATCTATTTCTGTTTTTAATGAAAGAAGCTATCAGTGGAATTTCATAATTGTCTACTTGTAATCTGATCTGAATTATTTTTCAAGGCAGAATTAACTCTTGCGCAGTTGGGCCCACTACCTTGGACGAGGTGTTACCTTGAATATCTAAAGTAGTTTAGTTGTGTGCTTATTTCTTTGAATTTCAATTGTTGTTCCTTAAAGGAAATTTCCTTCTTTTTTTTGAAGTATTTGTTGGCTGCTACATTTTCCAGATTTGTTATTTCCTGCAATTTCTAGATTTCATTTAATTCACTGCTCTATATGAGCATTTGAATTATGTTGGGTGCAATAAGTTAAATTTTCAATTCAGCAAGGTGTGGTTTAATTTAGTATTGATTCAAACCGTGCGATTAGCATAATTCTTTTCTTGCCATTTACTTTTTGTTTTTTTAATTTAGTATTGTTTTCAAGTCTTACATTTTATTTCTTGTCGAATGAGCTTGGTGGTGTAGAACCCAATCATGTAGAACCAATGTTAGTTGTTGGTAGTTGCTTGCATATATTTTGCAGACTGCCTTGAAACAAAAAGTCGTTCCTTGGGTTGATAATTAATGTTCAGGTCATTAGTTGTTTTTTTTATTAAGCAATTAATTTCCCCAACAACCTGCGCATTATTAAAGATAATGACAACATTGATAGTGATGAGTTGAGCTTGAAAGGTGCCACACAATGGGAGTTGTGATTATTAGCACCTTCTAATGTCTCAGTGCTTGAAGATTCTGAGTTAGGATTGTCAACATCTATGAATACCATGGTAAATCACATAGGATTATGTTTTTCAAGAGCAAATGCATTCTTGCAACTCTGTTTCTACAGGTGAAAACACCTTGTCTTCACATAAAAGAATTCTTGATGAAATTGCTCAATATTTTACTTGGCGATTCTATGTTATCAACAACATTTGATGAGCAATCAAACATTGCAAGAGTTAACTGCATGCACTCTTTCCTTCAAAAAGACATTTCTAACATAATTTCTTTATATATGAGTCCTAGAAAAGTTGATGAGTCAATGATAGGTTATGATTTGGAAAAAAATTCCCTTGGACAAGATGATGAAGTAGGGAATGAGATGAACAATGAAAGCAATGCATTTTCAAGGAAGTGTGGCCTTGCTCCTTTTTAGTTGGTTGAAAATATTGCCATGGACTCTAAGCAGAAAACTTTTATTCCCAAAAAAGAGTCATCTAGAGATTTTATACTCCATCATCCTTGCATTGCATCTCTTCTCTATTTTTTTTATTCATGCCTTAGATGAGTTGGCTATGAGGAATGATCCAACTAGCACAATTGGAGGCAATTTATTGAGATGACAATTGTTTCGGTGGAGTGCCATGATTATTAACTTCATCCTGTGATTAGAATGAGAAGTTTTCTTACTTCTTGGATACAAAGATTTATAGGGTGATTTAAATGATAGAGTTAAAAAAAAAGTCACTTCGGTCATGACTCGTCTATGATGAAACCACCATTGGGACCTCCAATTCCCTTGGTCAGTTTAACTTGATCCAAGCTGAATTTAGAATTGAGAACAAAGGTTTCAGTTCTCACTTGGATGATATGAGAGAAATTAAAGGTCACAACCCATAAGCACATTGAGCTACTTTGTAAGAAGCAAACCTGTGAAAGTTGAACCTAGCTAATTGGGTAAGATGACAAGTTGGATATAACACTTGGCTAGTGATGACCTACCAAGCCATGGTGACAACGTGAGTGCCTAAAATTTCTTTCCACCTTAAACAAGACACTTGAAACATAGTATAACAGGTGTCCTGATTCAAATGTCATTGGGAAGCACAAAGTTAGGGGGAGCAATGCTCGGTGACATAAAAAGAGGAACATTTGTCAGGAAGTGTTGAAAAGATGCAAACAGGGGGAACACCCTTTAATATTGATGTCAAAAGGGGAGAGAATGCAAATAGGGGGAGAAACTAACAAAAGGTATGGACAGAATGCAGATAAGGGGAGCAATTGCCAGAAGAAGCAAATATCTAAGTATTTCCATCAATAACAAAGGGAGAGATTGTTGAAAATGGTTGTATTTGATGTCAAAGGAAATCCAAAGTTATATAGTCAAATAACTTATTTTGAGACCTTTCCAACGATAGGTGGCGCAACTCTTAACTCCTCACAGTTGAAGATAAATGGATTTTTGAACATTCATATATATATTTAAATATCATGTCATTTGCACAAGTTTTACACAAACCGACCTAACTAGTGTACATGTCAACCCCAAGACAAATTGAATCAAGTTGACCCCCAAAAGGATGACGTCAAACACTATATATATGCCACTTGTGTGGCTCATTTGAGCATTATCTTAGGTTCTATGCAAGCAATACGGTATGAGATAGACCATAGATCCAAGCTGAGGGAAGAGTGTTGAGTTTGACCATATATCCAAGCTAAGGGAACAATGTTGGATTGACATAAAATCCGAGCTAAGGAGAGGACCAAGTTGAGACGAGACCAAACTAAGCAACAACGCGCTAACTAAGGAAGACTGCCAAGTTGTTCAGGAAGGCTTGTAAAGGTGATTTTTGTGGATATTCACTTGTGTTTTTCTATGTTTTTTTATCCTTGTTTGTTTTTGGAGAAAGTTGAGTCCTAGTCTATCTAGGCAGTGGGTCTCTAGGGAAGCTTTAAGAGAAGTGATCGTGTTTTCTAGATAACCTCCATGGGCTAAATTTCTTGTGTTTAAAAGTTGTCGATAGACAGGGCTATTTTGATTGCAAAAAGTATTGTCTTTACCCTGTCTTGGAGTTGTATTGATCTGGATTTAAACAGGTATGAAACAAATTACAGATATAACCTTAAATACAGAGATGCCACAGAAATAATGCTTCATTTCATTAATGTAAAATATTGAAATATGCTTACAAATAGAAATGGAAATAAACCGGCTAGGGCGATGGTAGCTTATCTCTAAGAAGAGATGTGGCGGCTACATGCCTCTAAACTATGTTACAATGAGGCCCGAAGGCCTATTTATCGTTGAAAAATAATAGAAAACCATAAACATCCAAAAACCTAACCCTAGGAGATGAAACGCCAAACTGTGGGCCCCGTTTGGGTAAATTGGTACATCAACTTCCCAGGATCGTAACTTTGGCATACGATCTCTGTTTGATGTGCACAATACTCGTTAGAAAGATCTATCCAATGACTACAACTTTGGGAAGAGCAACATTGGTCTATGGTCATATGTTGCTCTCAGTTTTCCCAAAAAACGTTGTTTAGGGCCTCAAAATAGCTCCGGAAGTTCAAGACCCGAAAAACTGCTAAAAATAGTAAATTGTGCTACAATTAAGGAAACTGAAAAACTGAAAGAGACAATTGTGGGGGTCCAATAAGGATAGGTGGGTGGCCACCAACATCCACCTGGATCATGTACCTTGGAGTAGACCTAAATATGCATAAATTCAACCTTGTTGCAACCCGAATTAGCCCTTATTGCATGTTCTACTTTATGAGGAGGCCAAGCCCTAAAACCTTTGTAAAGGCCAAGTTATAGACAATATGGACTGCAGGGTGAATGAGGAAGCGAAGGGCCACTGGTTTGTTGATCAAGCAAGATAATAATATCTAAGGTAGACTAGAATCGAGGCAAGGGAAGAAGGGTCAAAGTTGACAAAACAGTTGCAGAACCGACCTTCTAGAATTCACTGTGGTTAGAAGGTTTCTAAAAGAGCAAAAGAGAAGTAGATTATGAAGACAAGTAGTGCGTACTGAAAGGAGAAAACAAAGAGAAATTTTGTGTTCAAACATCAGTGTGGATTAGTAAGAGGATAAGAAGCAGTGTTTGCGGGAAGCTTCAAGTATTCTGAGGATGGGAAAATTCTACAAAATTCAACATATAAAGTGACCTAAGATGTGGAGTGAAGATTAAATGACTTGAGTCAAGGACTAGGACAAGGCAAAAGAAAAGGATAAGTGGCTATGATTAGGCTTGAAAGAGCAAATCTAAGAGTAGCATGGTTGGGTGACATCCTACTAAAGAAAAGTGATTTGTGTGAACCAGCAGAAGTTGTGAAGTATCTTGAAGGAGGTTAGTGCCTACAAATTGTTGAGTTGGTGCTCAACTGAGGGAATTACAATCTCTTGTAGGTTGGTGCCTACAAAGTTGTTGAGTTGTTGCTCAGCTAGGGGACTAAAATGTCTTGTAGGTTGGCGCCTACAAAAGTTGTAACTTGGTGTTATTTTGTACGAGAAAGTTTCCAAAATATTTACAAAGATAAATTGTATAAATGTTTCTTATATAAAAATCTATGTTTCATGATTTACGTGCATCAAATATTTTAAAAGCTAAAAATTGTTAATAGTAACGAAATACTTGCCCTTGACAACAATTTTAAAGTCGTTCCACCTCATGCCCTAAGTGGCAACAAGTCTCTCTCTACACTCACAAGGTTTTCAACCAATAGCAATGTTTCTTTGTGTATTCTCAACTTTTTGAAGGAAACCTTTTCTTCATTTGTAAATTATTGCACCATGTAATAGGAAAAGAGTTGGCTGAGCCAACCTTGGGGTAGGAGAGCATGCATCCCACATGCATAGGAAAAGATTCCCACAATGATCTCCACTTTGAGAGAGGATCTTCATATCAACAATGGTGAAGGATTAGAATTATTGTTAGAAGCCGGGATGGAATTATTCAAAAGCCTTTATGAGGAATACTTGTTTGAAGTGATGTAACAAAAATTGTCAAAGTCTACCACACTTGAGTGAAGAAAGTCCATTCGTTGTCATTGAGATTGACAATTACTTCCTTAAGCACTTCAATTTGGCTATGCAATTTGTGTTCCATCACTTTCTTGCTCTAAGATCAAGTCATAACCGTAACCATATTAGAAGCTTATACAATTACGAATGAAACAATGCTCTGATAATAATTGTTCCCAAAAGAGAGTACCCTTATGAAATTCACAACCACAACACAAAGGATAAAGAGCTTATTCTATCGTATACATTGTTACCATAATGGTGCAACTCATAAAATTAATATATCAAACATCACATCCACAAAATTGCAATTGTTTAGTTAACAAATCAACTTTGAATTTCATTAACATAAAATATACAAATCATCTAAACAACATGAAATCCTTAAGCAAACAAGCAACCCATTTGAAGTATCACAACCAATAGAAATAGCCTAATTAAGGGATGGAAAAGTGTTTTGCCTGTCATCTATTCATATTCCATATAGTACAATGTTTTACAAGAATGAAGCGGGAAAGACAAAGTCATAGCATGATAATCTGTCGTAATAGCATGTAATTTTCCTTTACTAATGAAAATTACGATTTTTCCAAGCGAAAAAATAAAATCTGTCATAATAGTTGGAATTTTATGTTAACACTTGTTAAGTTCTCAATTGGGCCAACATGCTTTGTGTTGTTTCACTGTGGTGCCTACAATGATGCCTACACATTTATGCAACAAGGCATGATATAACTTCATCACATGTCATCATGCTGGAAAGCTTGAATGCATGACTTAACTTTTAGTGCATCCTACAACCCAATGCTATCTTCCACTATGGAATTGCACAAATTTATTCACTATGATGTGTGAATTGTGCTGTTTATCACTCTCATGAAGCAACAGCCAAAATTGCGCATGCATATACTTGGCTTTTCATCAAACTTGTCCCTTAGTGCAGACCCAAACTATCACAAACTTAATCTACCTACAGTCTCGTCCAAGATCAATGGATCAACATTAGGACATCTAACACGGACATCACACAATGACTACAGAGATAATCAAGAGGCTAGTACTATGCCTTTAATGGCTCTTTTGACTCTTGCTCAGTCACATGACATCATAGACATTAACACATTGCGTTATGCATCATATCCTACAAGATAAGGGCATATTACATGATTATTCATAGGGATAAAATTGATCATGTCTTATCGTGCTGTGGACATTTAGGATACCTTAGTCTGGATCAGGAACCCAACTTTCATTCTATGTTCGTCCAAAAAATATAGAATGTATTTTAATCTCATCCTTATCTAATCAACTTTATAATTTACCTACCACATTGATCGTGTAAAGTCATAATTATAGGTTGATTGCTATAGCATTTAATTTTTGGATGATTTTATGGATAGTATATTCTATCATTATGGTTCCCCTAAGTCATGCAAGAAGAAGAGCCCTGTGTTGCTCAAGGGGTTGGATCCATTGGTGAGGAGTTTTTCATCAGTGGGTAAGGTTCAATTTCTGTGAGGGCTTTTCTTGAAGCCATGGGGTCACCTGGGTCACTTTGAGGTAGTGGTGATTGCTGATTGGGGCACTTTGTGAGCTAATTGTTGATTGTGGTTGGAAAAATACCAGCAATCTCATTCTTGCCTATGCGCTGGAGGGTAGCAACATGGTAAAAAAAATGAAGAAAAGAAATCCTTGTGCCGTACCATGAATATGGTCTATAATCAATAATGTTCAGTACTCAGTAGCCAACGCATGGCAAGAAACACATATGCACATAATCTGACATATAAAATTTTAATCTTGCCAATCAGTCCACAGAATACACCTTATGGACAGCATTGGTGGCCCAATAGAGACATTCCAACAATTGTTTGCCTTTGTGTCAGTTTACAGAAATAAAAAATCCGTATTGTCGGATATAAAAATGACCCATAACTATGTATAAAATAGTCAGATATCTGTCCATCCAGCTAAGGTTTAGTGGCAAGTCCAACTGCTTGTTGTCAAGATAACTCAAGTTCAAATCCCAACAGGTGGGCTCCAATAAAATTTGCATCTGAGACTGGCGAAAGTCCCAGCAACCTTGACAACAAATGGATGGAGAGAAAAATTAACCAGTCCCCACTATAAGCCCAAACGTTCCTGTTTAAAAAAGAACAATTCAGTTAAAAACTCAATTATTGCAATCATTGGACTGGAAATTGTGAAGAACAAGAACAAGAAAAAAACATAACTTTATAATGAGAATATGATTTAAAAGGGGGATGACTTTCAAGTGAAGTCTTTTCCATACCATTCATTCTTTCTTTGCAAATTACACAGCTTCTTCAACTTGAGAAAGCCTGGGAATAAGATATATTTCTGCATCTGCGCATCCACCATAAACTAATCGACGTTGAAGCCTCCAGATTTCCAAAACATTCGTTGTATCTAAAATTCTAGAGTGTATTTGAAATCTACCAACTGCACCAAACAGCCACCCAGAATGACATTTGTCTGCTATGTTACTCTCAATGTCTCCAAACTTTGTTGTCGTAACCAAAAAACGAGGACCCGAAAAGTAAAACTAATACGAAAACTGGTGAGTATTTGATTGCCACCCAGTTTTGAATGAAAGGAACGAAAGGTCCACAGGATATCATCTGGAATTTGTATCTTCTAACATCAGATATTGGACTGCTCACAGTAAGAGTTGGGCTTCTCTATAGGAAATCAATACTAACAAAATGAAATTAATTATTGAAAAATTATATTGCAGTTCCTGCTGTGAACACTGAAACAAGCAGCCTCGGAGATAGTGAGACAGTTAGTAGATGCTTGTTTCTCCATGTTGCATGTTTCCGGTTGGGCTCATTTCATCCTTTACTCTGTGATTTTAATTCTATGATGTGCTTCATAATAATTTGTTCAATAGGCAAATCATAATTCAAAGTAATTTGCGTCAACAGATTGTTGAACCCTCCATCCCAAAACACCTTACTTTAGCAACTACTAATTGCAAAGACCCTTTGTCAACCAAAGCATGTCAAAGCATGTCAAAGAATGTCTGGATGGAAGAATAATTTGCACTGACAGATTATTGAGCCTTCCATCTCGAAACACCTTACTCTAGAAGCTACTAATGCAACGACCCTTTGTCAACCAAAGCATGTCTTCATGCTGCTTGCTATGGAAACTGTTATGTTTATTGTCCGTTAAGAGGGCATCACCAATAATCCCCACATGAGCATACTCCATCTTTGAAATGATGGAAACGATTTGCGTCCCTGACAATAATTTCTCGATTAGCAATCTTGGCTATAAGCTTTGTTGCACTGTGGCAGTCATCACACACACGGAGGTTTTTTGTGATCCTTATAGGGGTTCTTGGGCTTGTGTGGATAAGGCCAAAAGCAATGGCCAACTTCTCGCTATGACAGTAAAGCATGTGTTCTTTGACCTCTTCTTCAACGTCATGCAGCACAAAATTTGTGTTAGGCACATACCCTGCTTCTTTCATCTGCCCAGACAAGGTCTCCAACATTGCATAAATTTGATCAGACTCAGGGTGTGATCTGTCTCCTACAAGAAATTTATTGATCTGCCTATTTACATCAATCAAGCTGCATCCTGGTGACTTTTTCAGTCTTCTATTTTTCATCATTATTCTCACCTTTGTTACATCAGCCCACCTGCCAGCTGCAGCATATATGTTTGAGAGCAAAACATAGTACCCACTATTTTCTGGCTCTAAATTAAAAAGCTGCCCAGCCACCTTTTCTGCGAGCTCTATGTTGCCATGAATTCTACATGCACCAAGCAAGGCTCCCCAGACATCAGCATCAGGTTCTAGTGGCATCTCATTTATTAGGTTTTGAGCCTCATCAATAAGCCCAGCACGGCCAAGAAGATCAACCATGCAGGCATAGTGTTTGACCCTGGGCCTGATGTGATAATCTTGACTCATGCGATCAAAATACTGCCATCCTTCGTCTACAAGCCCGGCATGGCTACATGCTGACAAAACTGAAACAAATGTGATATGATCAGGCTTCATGTCTACCTGTTGCATTCTGTAGAAGAGTTTGAGAGCATCTTCACCATAACCATGCATTGCATACCCTCCAATTATTGCATTCCATGAGATCACATCTCTTTCAAACATTTCATCAAACAATTTGTGGGCATATCCTATACTCCCGCATTTGGTGTACATAGTTATAAGGGCATTCACCACCAAAATCTCCTCATCAAGTCCATTTCTGAGTACAAAATCATGAATGGTCTTGCCCTGTAGTAAAGCTGCGAGATGAGCACATGCCTGGAGAACACTGGCAATGGCAACAGAATCAGATTTCACCCCTGCCTCCAGCATTTGCTGGAAAACTTCCAAAGCCTCAAAGCCATACCCATTTTGGGCATATCCTGCAACTATCGTACTCCATGTGACGACATTAGGCTTTACATTTGTTAGTTTCATTTCATAAAACAGATTCAAAGCCTCATCGCAACGTTCATTCAGGAAATAACCGGCAATCATGGCATTCCATGAAACTACATCTCTCTGGGACATATCATCAAAAACATTTCGCGCATCATTTATGCTCCCGCATTTGGCATACATAGTTATTAGAGAGTTCCCCACTAAATGGTTATGTAAAAATCCAGCTCTTCTTATGTAATCATGAACTTCCTTACCCTGCTGCAAATCCACCAGGCTCACGCACACAGGCAGGATACTAACAATTGTAACCGCATCCGGTTTCACGCTTTCCATTTCCATCTGTTGAAGCAATCTCAAGGCCTTATCCTTCTCCCCATTCTGCGCATAACAGCCAATAATTGCATTCCATGAGACAACATCTCTGTGAGGCATTTTATCAAACACTTGGCGTGCATACTCCACACTTCCACATTTGGCATACATAGTGACAAGGGCATTGCCCACAAAGACATCAGATTCTAACCCACACCTAATTACGCAGTGATGTATCTCTTTACCCTGCCATAAGGCAGAAGAACCTAGGCTTGCACATGCCTTGAGAGCACAAGGAAATGTATACCTATCAGCCTGCAATCCATGTCCCGGCATCTCATAATAAAGCCCAAGGGCTTCTTCCCAGCATCCATTGTTGGCATAACCTCTAATCATTGAATTCCATAAGAGTACATTCCGTTTAGAGATTTTGTCAAACAGTTTTCGTGCATCCTTCAGGCTTCCACACACACTATACATATTCACAAGCTTGGATATCAAATATAAACTTCGCTCTAACCCATATAACAGAATGCGATTATGAACTAACCTGCCATCTTCCAAAGCTTTCATTTCCGTACAAACTTGCAATAGGTTAACATACATGTTAAATTCAATTGGTATCCTGTTCTCCCCCATCACATCCAAAATGTTCAACCCCTCCTCCATCTTACCATCTTTACAAAGTACGGGATCCTCAGAGTTCATGAATGGAGGACTCCCGCAACCTTCTGGTTCACATTTTAGTGGTTTTGAATTGGATTTTGTTCCCAGAATTGTAATGGATGGGATTTTGGAAGTGTCATGGATTGTATTCATGATAAACAAATGAATCCGCTTTTGATAGGATGATAGTGCCAACAGCATACTCGGAATACATCTGAGATGCGTTCAAGTCAGAGCTTGGCTTGATGATTTGTTGTGAGATGCATGTGATTTTGTAGCAGTGAGCATTATACATGTTTTTTGTTTAAATGAAAATGTTAAATTGGCGTATCAATCAATGCGGGGAAATCGAACAGTAAGACTTGCACAGCTTGTCAGAGAGCAATTTCTCATGAAAGTACAAAAAGGTACGTCACTGAATACGTCATTATAAGGAGAGGGCGAGAATTTTGTTTATCAAATTGGTGGAGCAAATTAAGATCATGGTTGTGTATAAATAAAAGTTAAGTAATTTCTCTTTTTCCATGTTTATCTGAGTTTAGTATGTTGGAATTGTAGAGGTTATTTTTGGAGGAGGGGACTTGGGTTAGGGCTTATTGCGGAAGGTAGAGACATAATTTGTTTCATGGAAACTCATGAGCATGATAGTTGCAAAATTCTTGTGTTTGACGATTATTTGAAGTTGGTAGTTTGAAACAAGGTAGTAGAAAATGACAAAGGGTACGGGGAATACTAGTTTTAGTGAAAGAAAAAGAAGGTCGTCACATTCAGTTAATTAAAGAAGATGCAAATAAACAATATTTATGGTTGAAAATATCAGATAATGAGAATGACATAAGAATTGCATTATGATATTTTGCCCCTCAAGTCTCAAAATCTTACAAAAATAAGGGGCTTGACAACAAGGATCCATATGCAGCGTTAAAACAAGATATTTCCGTGTACTCTCAGTAGAGAGAAGTTCTTTTAGTGGGAGATTTCAATGCTAGAACGACAAATAATTAAGCTAGCATTCTTTGTTGCAAAGAGGATAATAATCCTATTTGGCTCACTGAAGAGGAGAATCCCTAGTGGGTGAGGTGTTCAGAAAATGACAAAGTTAGCAATAATTTTGGAGAGGTGTTTCTTACATTGTCTGGGGATTTCAACTTAATTATTTGCAATGGTAGATAGATGGAAAAGGTCTAGGGACTTCACTTGCAACACATACAATGGGGCAAGTGTCATTGACTATGTGATGTGTTCACAAAGCTTGATAGAAAAGTTAGATGAAGTTAATATTGGAGAGTGTATTTGAGACTTAAAATAAGACCATAACCCAATTTATATAAGGTTATCATGGTTAGAAGAAAGGCAGCATAGGAGGAAAACTCAAGGCTCTCAACAATCACTATCAAGGGGCAAAATTCTTCTAACAAAAGAAAACTGTACTATCTTCAAGACAATGTTAGAGAGATTAATTCAGAAGGAGAAAACTGGTTTCAAAAGCTTCAACAGTCTTGAGTTAACAAATATAATTCAAAGTGCACTTGAGGAGTGCAAAAGAGAAAAAAATAGGAAATCATAATCAAATTGTTTTCCTGTAAAGGCTTGGTTTGATGAGGAATGCAAAATGGCAAGGAGAACCTTGAAAAAGGCAGGAAAGGAGAAGATGAATGTAAAGTTTTATAAGCAGATACTAAAAAGAAAAAAGGATGAGTTCATGCAAACAAGGAGAGAAGAGTTAATATATTTAAGCAAGAATAATCCAAAGCTTTTCTGGCAAGCACTGCAACTAAGGAAGAAACAAATTGAAAATAATATTACAGTGAATCAATGGTTTGAATATGCAAGCAACTCTATGAGAAAGAATCTGAGGCAAAGCCCCCCTAGGATCAACACAACTTCAAAGCTCTTCACGTTACAAGAGGTGGAAAATGGAATTAAGAAGCTGAAAACAGGAAAGGCAAAGGACTTGGTTGAACTTCAAATAGAGTATCTAAAATGGGGAATGAACGCTATTGCATCGCACATCATGGAAATATTCAACAACATCATTCATCAAGGATTCCCAAGAGATTGGACAACTAGCCTAGCAATACCTCTTTTTAAAAGTGGAGACATTAATAATTCATCCAACTATAGAACAATTATGATCAATCCTTTGTTTGCAAAGCTTTTCAGCAGCATGGTAGAAAACATAATTAGTAAGTGGGCAGAAGTAAATGAAAAAAGGGCAAGAGGACAAGCGGGTTTTAGGCCGAAGCATTCTATAGTGGATCAAGGCATCACGTTGAGAAACATCATTGAAAATGTTTGGGAGGACAAAGAAGAAGTATTTTGCTGCTTTGTTGACATCAAAAAAGCATTTGACATAGTCCCTAGAGATAAGTTGTGGCGTATATTGGAAGCACTTCAAATTCTTGTGCATTATAGAGTTGTTGTCCATAGACTTTATGAAGAGGTGAAAGTCAAAATTAGAACCTCAGTAGGTATTTCAGAAAGCTTTAGAAGTGACACTGGAGTTAAGCAAGGTTGCCCTTTATCCCCTACTCTTTTTGGTTTATATATTGATAAATTAGAAGAGTGGCTAAATCTGCAAGGTGGAGATGGTGTTCGGTTGGGGAAGTTTGTGATAAAGCTTCTTTTATATGCTGATGATATTGTATTGATTTCTAAATCGGCCCATGGATTGCAAATGCACTTATATGCCCTTGAGCATTTTTTTAGAGCAATGGGGATGCAAGTCAATACTAGCAAGACCAAAATTATAATTTTCTCTAATAAAAGGAAGTAGAGCCAGAGTACTTTCTTCTTTGAAGACGACGTTCTTGAAGAAGTAAATGAGTACAAGTACCTCGGGATTGATTTC
Source organism: Pinus tabuliformis (assembly GCA_031772625.1). NCBI lineage: Eukaryota > Viridiplantae > Streptophyta > Pinopsida > Pinales > Pinaceae > Pinus > Pinus tabuliformis. The sequence continues at coordinate 65,323,632 of CM062820.1, forward strand.
AACAATAAACTCAATTGGGAGGACTATAGAAAGAAGAGAATTTTAGGAGGGTGGAAAGAACTATATGCTCTTAAAAATAGATGCAGAGAGGCAGAGTTATGGGATTAGCAAACAATTAAAGTTATTTTTGGACTCTTAGTTTGTCCAGTGATGCTGTATGGGTGTGCATTGTTGGCTAGAAGCACCCCCGTCTCAAAATGAAAACAAATTGAGAAAATCCAAAAACGCTTGATCATGAGCAAGTTCAAAATAAAAAGTTCAGGACCTTATTAGATAATTTTGAGTGAAATAGGAGCAACTCTCATCGAAGAAATTACTATGGTGCGGCTCATAAGATATCTAAAAGAATTGAGCAAATGAGAGTAAGTAGATGGCCTAATGTTATCTTCAATGAAGGCATGAGTGAAAGAAAGAAACCATGAATGAAACAAAACTACACATGGATGCAAAAATGGAATATCTACCTCAATGCATGTCCCAAAAATAGCAAGGATCTAAAGGATTTTGTTATGGAAAAGTTTCGTAAAAAGGTATGGGGAAAAGAGTTGGGTAGAAAGAAGAAGTACTACATTGAGGAATTCAACCCTACGTGTGATCTACAACAAAAAGAGTTCATTGGAGCTAGCATTTCATGGAGGGAAAAGGTTCTTATTGCTCAATTAAGGACCATCTCGCATCAACTTCGGTGTGAAACAGAACGGTGAAAAAGGCCTAAAGAAGCTTGGGAAGAACGAGTGCAAACATTTTGCACTTCTGGGCGAGTGGGATTGGAAAAACGTTTCATTTTGGAATTTGATGCATTCAAAGACATCAGAGAAAGTTATGAGAACATGCTAGCATTAGTTTCTTAGCATTGTCTTTTTAGCGAGGGGATTGTTGGAAGGTTGGGCCAGCTCATCATCAATTTGAATTGGAAAAGGATTGAATTGCAAAAAGCAAAAAACAAGGAACTAATAGTCTCATAGATTATTTTTAGTCTTGCAAACCTTAAAATATCATTTCATCTTATTTCCTATATTAGAATGAAGTAATGTTTGAGAAAGTGCGATAGGGTGTACATATAATTAAACTAATTTTGAATGTGAAGTATTGTATATTAAATAAAGCAGGTTTGAGTGTAATACGTTGTGTCTCTTATTTGAAAAAATATTTGAGGTATTAATTGTTTTGTTGTTGTTGTTAATCATTTCATTTATTAATTTTATTTATTTAGTGTTTTTCCAAAAAAACTTTGGCTCATGCACATTATGTTAAAATGATTTTTGGTTTTATGTGTATCACCTGTATTTTAGGTTTGGTGTGACTTGTTGATTCAATAAGATTTTATTTTATGTATATCATGAAATTTTGTGTTATGTATTTTTATGTATACAAAGTTTTGATGCAACATGTTAGAATAAAAATAAATGAAAATAAATTTTATTTGATCGTGTCATTTTACATAGCCATAAATTTTGTTTTGTGACATCCACGAGCCACTGAGTTAGGCAATGCTACTCTCACAAATATCGACATTTTAAAGAAATAATAAAAAATATATGCATGACACAACCAGAACATGAATCCATAAGCATAGTGAAGCCATAATAACAAAACAAATAATAACATAGGGAAATACATGCTAAGAAAATCCATGAAACATGTGCATAATGGGTTTTTCCACTTATCAGATGAATTTTGTGACTGGATGCATGTTAGAACCCATAATAATACCAAGTGGGGGGGAGGGGGGGGAAATCAGTTTTATATAAATTTTAACAATTGTTGAACCGGCCAAACAAATTCAATAACATAACATAGTATCAATCACATAAAGCTTTGAACATAGGATGTTAATGTGGACACCCATAATGGGAGAAAACCAAAATACTTCTTGATTTTTAAGGTAAACACAAGCACCAACTTTAATTTACAATAGATTGTGTAGGCGCCAATCTACAAGAGGCACCAATCCCCTTTCTCTGCAAGAACCTACTTGGTCAGTCTCTTTAATCCCTCATTCATTGATTCTCAAACTAAAATTAGTGACTTCTCTTATACAAAATCATATACACAACATAGTTCAAATCATTTGATTAGCATATACTCACACACACACACAACAACACCAAATTTTTGACCTCTTTCAACATTTATATCCTGCACAGCTTGACACTTACATCTTCAACACTCATATCACAAAGGTTTGACACTTAGTTATAATAATCATACCACAACTACTCCCCCTCACATTCTTTTTACTAACTCCATTGTTCTTATCAGCTTAGAGGGGTTATACTACGTTGATCATTCATTTAGGCCAACTATTCTTATTTCGTTCTCTTCTTATTAAAAGGTTTTAGCCCTTTATTTACCATGGGTATCCATCCATGGTATTTAGTCATGGAAATTATCAATTTATTTTATCAACAAATCATGCCCTGTCAACCTTTGAATTCATCAATGGCATTGGTGTGCTTAAGGTCCTTTTCCTTTAGCTCTTTTCTCCATATAACCATACACTCAGACCCAGGGCTAATCCTTTAAATCTAGTATCTGACATCGAGGTGGTTTCTTTGTAGCTATACTTCATAACGAGTGGATCCTGGATGCCCATATTCTTTTTCAATTTCCCTTTAGCATTGGGTGTTGAGCCCTTGGTGTTGAGAAACTAAGTGCAATGTAGTTGAACACTTAATTCCTCTTCTTGATAATTACTTGTGAATATTTTATGTCTTCTTCATCAAGCAATTATAAAATTGTTCCAAACTTAAAGATCACAATGAGATAAGAGACACCAAAAATTAGGTTAGAGGTTAGGGCAAAACTGACAAGGGGAAAACCCCACAATCCTTCTCTTATAGAATTAGATCAAAATGAGAGATATCCAAGACCAAGACCAAGACCAAATTTCCACCAATATACCAAGTCAAACCCTCCTCCAAGTCTCCTCCAAAAGTCAAAGTCAACTCTAGTCAAACTCCTTCAAATATGGTCAAACTCATAGTTTTCGTCTTATAGTAGAGGCAGAATTTCAACTTGAAATTACCTAAGAAAATTTGTCCCTTTGCCAAAGAAATTTCATCCACATGCGCGGCCTACAGTAAAGTAAAAATTTTGGTATTCTTCTTGAGTTTTGACTTCCTTCTCTCTCCTTTGACTTCAACCTTATTCTTCTTCATTAGGTGTAGAAGATACTATGTGATGTGTTGAATGAATGATCTCTCCAAGAGGTCAAACTGTTTCTTATATATAATTGTCCAAGAGGGTCGAATAAGTGCTACTTGGAGGGCTAGGTCGGCTTGTGCAGGGAGGGCCGATTTGGTCATCTTGTGGGCTTATGACTCAAAAATAAAATTCAAATTCCTTTTCTTATAAATATCCAAATGGGACATGACTCAAATAAATTTTTCTTTTGACTCAAAATAAATTCTTTTGACTTTTTTGACTCTAAGCATGAAGAACATGCTTTGACAAAAATATAAATATAATAAATACATCAATGATAAATTTACATTATGAAGACCGAACCTAGTTACAACTTCAACACTCCCTCTTAACTAGGGAGGTATTCATAATGACTCATAGGGATAATCTCAAGTTGAAATATTCATATAAGAAATGATCTAGATTGATAAGCATCGTTATAAACATCATCATGACCAACATTGTCAAATTACCAAGGCCTTGACAAGTAAGCTCTATCTCTCCACTAGATCAGAGCACAATGTTGGGAGGCATTCAACAGGACACCACACAACCACCTCTTTGAGGCACATACTCCACCTAGGTTCACCAAAGTATGTCCTCCCTAGGACCATTCTTATACCAGGTCAATGTAATTGACTTACAACTACTAGTCCTAGTCACAGTACATGACTCAAGAATGTCGATCAATGATGATTATCCAATCTACTATTTTCCATATCCATGTTCATGTACTTGACTTACGAGTGTTTTTCTTGGCCAAAGTACATGACACGTGGAGAATTAGGTGTCCATCCTCACTCCCTCTCAATTTGGGAGGAGATATCCAAAAGCCAAAGTTTGTCTGAAAATGCTCATGATTTCCCTTAGGAAGGGACTTTGTCAATACATCTGCTACCTGTTTGTCAGTGGAGATATACTATAGCTTCACAGCTCCATCTTGGACCATGATTTGAATGTAGTGGTACTTAATCATAATGTTCTTCGACCTCACATGAAATATTGGGTTCTTTGACAACTTGATCGGGTTCTCTAAGAACTTTATACAACTTTTGATTATCACAACATATTATGGTAAAATCCAATACTCCTTCAAACAAATCAATAAGTAATTTATGTAGCCAAATTGCTTCACAACTAACTTCACTGGTTGTCATATATTCAGATTCAATAGTACTTAGTGCAACCAAATCTTGTTTTATGACCATCTAAGAAACCATAATGTATCCCAAACAAAAGCAACCACCAATAGTAAGTTTCCCATCATTAGCATTGCCTGCCCAATCATAATCAATGTAACCTAGTAATTGAATCTCATTTACTGCAACATATCTCAAACAATGATGTATGGTTCCATGGAGATATCTTAAGATGTGTTTCGTTGTTATCCAATGATCATGTCTAGGGCTCCATCTGAAACTTGCTTAGAGTATTTATAACAAAGCATATATTTGGTTGAGTGTTCACTAAATACATCAGAGAACCAATTAGTTGTCGATATGATGATGGATCAACAAGATTTGATTATGAACTTCTCAACTTCTTCAAATTGGTGATCATTGGTGTTGCCATTGGTTTACAATCCATCATCCCAAATTTTTGTAGAATATTAATCACATATTTTTCTTCACCAAGAAATATTTCACCATGTTTCTGCCAAATTTCATGTCCCAAGTAATAGTGCATTAATCCAAGATCCTTCATGTCAAATTCAGCTACTAGTTGCTACTTGCATTGACGAATAAGATGCTCCACACTATTATTAAAAAGTCATCCACATATAGCAATATGATCATTGGTTCGTTCTTTACTATCTTGATGTAGAGATTCAGATCTGCATTACTTTTGACAAAACCAAACCTTATTAAACAAGCATCCATACGAGCATACCATGCTCTAGGATCTTGTTTTAAGACATATAAAACTTTCTTTAATCTGCAGACATAGGATTCCTTCCCATGGACTTCAAATCCTTGAGGTTGTTCAATATAAACTTCTTCATCAATTATGCCATTGAGAAATGCGGTTTTCATGTCCATTTGATGTATATTCCATCCCATAGAAGCTGAAATAGAGATAAGAGTTGTAATTGTTGTGTATTTCATTGTAGGAGCAAAATTTTCATCATAGTAAACTCCCTCTTATTGAGAGAATTCTCTAGCCACAAATCTTACCTTATATTTGTCGATTCTCCCATCAATTGCATGCTTAATCTTATAAACCCACTTGGAAGTCACATTAGATTTACTTTGGTCTAAGAATGATTTCCCAAACATAATTTTTCGTTATTGATTGATATTCTTCTATCATTGCATTCTTCCATACTTATTTTTCAACAAGCTTTTCATAAGTAGAAGGTTCTAATTTAATGACTTTGGTAAAAAATGTTGCATAACTAGAGTACCTTTTGGGTCTCTTGCTTTCTCTAAATATTCCTCTTGGTGCTACATGTCCTTCAACTTCTTGCAAAGTTGTTTTAAGCCAAGTAGGTCTCTTTCTGGTTTCTGGAATGATGATAGGTTCTACAGGTTTTCCTGGTCCTTCTGGTTCTTCTTGATGATCAACTGAGGGTTCTGGAGAATTAATTTGTCTTGGACTATCTTCATTAAGAAAGACGAGTCCTTTTTCATCAAAGTCAACAGGGTGTTGTACTATTCAACAAACCCCCCATTTATTATATAATAGTTAGTATTGTATTATTAAATGGGGACCCTTAAAAAAAAATTAAAAAAAACCTAGAAAATAAGAGCTTGCCTTTCAATCCATTCGGAATAAAACCTTAGATGGATTTAAGATATTAATTCGGGTCAATTTATGACTAAGCATTCTTGCTTTATTGCACATCGCATGATCCCAAAGTAATAAAGGTTATTCATGAGTCGGAGTCTGCGAAACACGATAAAAGAACCCCCTTAGAAGACCGACGATAGCGTTAAAATCTTTTATAAACCTTAAGCCTTAGAGTATTCTTTATAATATAAAGTACTTATTGCATCACGGTTTTCGAAAAGGCGCAAATATTCAAACCATAAAAACTATGAATTGCGATATGGTCCGGACTTGACGAAATAATAAAAATTGTTATAACTTGAATCAAGTCCGACCTATCGTGAATATCTGTTTCAATGGAATAATCATCTGTTTAGGGAAAAGCGCTCGAAAAAATTAAAAGCACGTCGCTCATTGCAAATCGCAAAAAATACCAAAGCGACTTTGAATTGGTCTATTCCACATAACCTAACATCACCGATTTGTGATATTGCAATAAAGCGATTTATCGCAATCGCTTCATCAGTATCACACTTAAAACACACCAATTTGAAATATCATTTACAACTTGCAATGCGATGGTTTGATGAGACATAAAGAAAATCACACGTAAGCCTTAATCAGTAATTAATAAGGTTTAACTGCATTTAATCTTTTCACGGCTCGAGAAGTTTTACCTATCTTGAAATAAAAGCTTCATCTTTATGTCATTTTAGATTTTATTATGTTATCGTGTTTCCTCTTTCATTGTCACTCTGCGTTTCATTCTGTTTCGTCCATTGCCAAAATTTTAGGAAATTTCCAAAGAAAACAACGCTTAGGAAACTAGCTAAGAAAGGAAAGAAGATTGCAGAGGCTACTGCGTCTGAAGATTCAGGCATGCTTCTGTTGTTCTCTGATACTACATGCAATAAGGATGGCGAACTACCTCATGGGAAGCAATGTACAATCTATTGGAGGAAGAAAACCCAAGGGTCCTTGTGACTAAAGCAATAGCAAATGCCAAGGTCTCATCTGAGGCTTATTATTTTGAAGCAACATGTTTTTTCCTGCATAGAATAGCTGCAAGGCCTAAAATCTTGCCATACACTGATATAGTAAGATGGATCATTGACAATGTGGACATTTCAGACAGAACATTTAGGAATTCCAAGCACGAAGTCATGGGTTCATTTACTCTAGATAATCTACGTCGAATGTATCATTTGCCAGAACCACAAAAGCTATATGACAAAGACTTCATTGAGCACTTCGCAAAAGAAAATGAAGACCCAATGGACAACATGTAAAATTTGAGGTCTGGCTCCAACAAGTTCAAGTGGGAGAAAACTGGTATTGTTGGGTTGTGTTATATTCTTTCCATGACTAGCCCACGTAGTTAACCAGGGGGTTAGAGGGAGGCTGGAGCCCCCTTTCGTTGCGTTGATTGTGTAGCGGGGGGTCACAGGGGGTTTGAGGCATATCCGTAACCCCACTTTATGGTTTTGGACCCTATGTTAGGATGGGCGGACCCACCTATGGTTTTGTGCATGATTTTCGCACATGTTTTTGGACGCAATGGTTTTCGGTCCATGATATTGGACACAATGGTTTTTGGTCCATGGTATTGGATGCTTTTGCATGTATAAATATGTATTATAACATTGAAAGGAACATAATGAAAAATCAAGCTGGTAGTCCCGGTTTTGGGATCCAGGGGAAATCTTTGTGTATATGTGTTATGCTTTTGCATTGTTTATTTTCTGTGTTTTAGAATTCATATGCAAGTAATTTCTGTATGGGGTTAAAACCTACATTTGGTATCGGAGCAGTCTTGTCTTCAAGGGGAAGCCTTTGTTGCTGAGGGGTTTCACTTGGGCCTGTGGTAGACCCTATTCAGTGGGAGATCTACGAGATCAATTTTGGTGGTGAAAGAAGATGGCGAGCAGTGGAAAGATAGAGATCGAGAAATTTAATGGTTAGACTTTTGAGTTGTGGAAACTCAAGATGGAGGATCTGTTGGTGGATAAAGATCAGTGGATCACAGTAGATCTGGGTACTAAACCAATGGGAGTGTCCGATGAAGAATGGAAGAAGTTGGATCAGAAGGCACAGAGCACAATGCGATTGTGTGTCTTAGATTCAGTATTGTTGAATGTATCAGGGGAAGCTACGACGAAGGCTTTGTGGGACAAGTTAGGGACTTTGTACCAATCTAAGTCTCTGGTGAATAAACTATTCCTGCGGAAAAAGCTGTATAACAGGGGGTTTGAGGCATATCCATAACCCCACTTTATGGTTTTGGACCCTATGTTAGGATGGGCGGACCCACCTATGGTTTTGTGCATGATTTTCGCACATGTTTTTAGACGCGATGGTTTTCGGTCCATGGTATTGGACACAATGGTTTTCGATCCATGGTATTGGATGCTTTGGCATGTATAAATATGTATTATAACATTGAAAGGAACATAATGAAAAATCAAGATGGTAGTCCCGGTTTTGGGATCCAGGTGAAATCTTTGTGTATATGTGTTTTATGTGTTATGCTTTTGCATTGTTTATTTTCTATGTTTTAGAATTTGTATGCAGGTAATTTTTGTATGGGACTAAAACCTACATTTGGTATCGGAGCAGTTTTGGCTTCAAGGGGAAGCCTTTGTTGCTGAGGGGTTTCGCTCGGGCCTGTGGTAGACCCTATTCAGTGGGAGATCTACGAGATCAATTCTGGTGGTGAAAGAAGATGGCGAGCAGTGGAAAGATAGAGATCGAGAAATTTAATGGTTAGAGTTTTGAGTTGTGGAAACTCAAGATGGAGGATCTGTTGGTGGATAAAGATCAGTGGATCACAGTAGATCCGGGTACTAAACCAATGGGAGTGTCTGATGAATAATGGAAGAAGTTGGATCAGAAGGCAAAGAGCACAATACGATTGTGTGTCTCAGATTTAGTATTGTTCAATGTATCAGGAGAAGCTACGACGAAGGCTTTGTGGGACAAGTTAGGGACTTTGTACCAATCTAAGTCTTTGGTGAATAAACTATTCTTGCGGAAAAAACTGTATAACCTGAGGATGAAAGATGGAGACTCAGTGACAGAGCATCTAAACACATTTAATACTGTGGTAAGTCAGTTAGCATTTGTTGATATTAAAATTTCAGATGAAGATAAGTGCATCAATTTGTTGTGTTCTCTACCAGATTCGTGGGATAGTCTGGTTATTGCAATAGGTAGCAATGTAACTGCCTTGTAGTTTGATGAAATAGTCTCATCCTTGCTAACAGAGGAGATGAGACGGAAAAATATGGAGAGCCAGAATGGTGATGCCTTGTCTATATGAGGACGGTCCCAGAACAGAAACAAAAATAAGTCATCAAGTGGGAGATCTAAATCTAGAGGGAGATCTAAATCTCTAGGAAACCCTGTAAAGGTGGTGTGCTGGAAATGCGGAAAGGAAGGGCACTACAAAAGGGACTGTAAATCTAAAGCTCCTGATAAAGGAAATGGATATGATGATGCTCCTTCTGCAGAGGTGAAAACCACCTCAGATGAAGGTGGGGATGTGTACTTGGCTTCTTCAAGTACACATGTAAATCATGAGGCATGGTTGATTGACTCAGGTGCATCCTTTCACTTCACTCCCCATAGAGAGTGGTTCTGCGAGTATGAGAAATACAATGGTGGTGATGTCTTCTTAGGGGATGATAGGAAGGCTAGAATCATTGGTCGTGGAAAAGTAAAGTTGAAGTTGCAAGGTGGAAGGGTTAGAACACTTCCAAGTGTTCTGCATATTCTTGCATTGGCCATAAATCTGATTTCTGTAAGCAAGCTGGATGATGCAGGTGTAAAAACAATGTTAGAGAAGGATACCTGCAAAATGGTTCAGGGAGCACTGGTATTGATGCGGGGAGTTCGAATTGGAACTCTGTACAAGCTGCAAGGTAGCACTATTATTGATGTGTGCAACAATTTTGTGGTTCCTGAAAGTGGAGCAGAAAATCTAGTGGTCTCTGGAGAGAAGACCATGTTGTGGCATCAAAGGCTTGGACATATTGGAGAGAAGGGCCTTTGAATACTTCATGGTAAAGGTATGGTAGAAGGTATGAGTAATAGCTCTCTGGATTTTGATTTCCGTGAAAATTGTGTATATGGGAAGCAAAATCAAGTGAGTTTTCCCTCTGGTAGTAAGAGGGCAAAACAAATATTAGAACTTGTGCACAGTGATGTGTTTGGAACTGTGAAGGTTCCATCACTGGGTAAGTCTATGTACTATGTATCATTTATAGATGACTTCTCAAGGAATACATGGATACATTTCGTTAAGAAGAAATCTAAAGCCTTTGACAGGTTTAAATAATTTAAGGCTCTCGTGGAAAATCAGATAGAGAAGAAGATAAAGGTGCTGAGGACAGATAATGGTGGAGAGTTTTGCAGCAAGGAATTTGAAGAATTATGTAAGAAGTGTGGTATAGCACGACAGAAGACTACTCCATATACACCTCAGCAAAATGGAGTTGCAGAAAGAATGACTAAGACGCTGATGGAAAGGGCAAGAAGCATGCTCAGTGGTGTCGAGTTAGGACAGGAATTCTGGGCAGAGGCGGTGAATACTACATGTTACCTGGTCAACATGTCACCTTCATCAGCGTTGGAGGATAAGACTCCACAAGAGGTATGGACTGGTAAGAAACCCTCTCTTTCACATCTGAGGTTATTTGGATGTGATGCATATGTACATGTTCCAAAGGAGAAACGAACCAAGTTGGATAGTAAATCTGAAAAGTGCATCTTTATTGGGTATAAGGATGGTTTAAAGGGTTATAAGCTTTGGAACCCAGTCACACGGAAGGTTGTGTACAACCGAGATGTGGTGTTCAGAGAGGTAAAAGATGTTATTAAACATGAAGTCAACCAAAGGAACCTGAGAAGATAGAATTTGAGCTTAAGGAGGAAGAATTAGACTCTACAGCAGAGGAGGAATCAGAAGATGAAGAGCCACAAACTCTGGGTGTGAGAAGATTAGTTCGAGAAAGAAGGCAGTCAAAAAGGTATAGTCCATCTACTTTCTGTTCAAATTTTGCTTTATCTATTACTGACGATGATCCTAGAATTGTGAAGGAAGCAATAGACTCAGAGGATGGCAAACTCTAGAAAGAGGCCATGGTTGATGAAATGGCATCTTTGCACAAAAATGAGGCTTGGGATTTGGTGGAGTTGTCGGCTGGAAGGAAACCCGTTGGCAGAAAATGGGTGTTCAAGAAGAAGACAAATGCAGAAGGAAAGGTGGAGAAATACAAAGCTCGGTTGGTAGCAAAAGGTTATTCCCAGGTGCCGGGAATTGATTTTGGTGATATTTTTTCTCCTGTTGCTAAGGTAACTTCTATTAGATTACTTTTATCTATTGCTGTTGCTTTTGATTTTGAGGTAGAACAGATGGATGTGAAGAAAACATTTCTTCATGGGGATCTGGAAGAGGAAATATACATGAAGCAACCTGAAGGCTTTGTGGTGAAGGGTAAGAAAGAACTTGTATGCAAGTTAAAGAAGTCTCTGTATGGGTTAAAACAGTCACCAAGGATTTGGTATCAGGAATTTGATACATTTATACGGGGACTTGGCTTCACTAGAAGCAAAGCAGATCACTGTGTGTATTTTAAATTAATTGGTGACTGTCTTATTTATCTAGTCTTGTATGTGGATGATATGTTGCTGGTTGGAAATGACAAAGAAATTATCCAAAATTTGAAGACCCAATTGTCCTCCAAATTCAACATGAAAGATCTTGGTACTGTAAACTATATTTTGGGCATGGAAATTAAAAGAGATCGGGCAAAGAGGAAGCTCTGGTTAAACGAGAGGAAGGATGTCGAGACAATACTGCAGAGGTTTAATATGCAAGATAGTAAACCGGTGAAGGTTCCTATTCCTGTAGGTGTGAGGTTATCTGCTGAACAGTGTCCCAAGACACAAGAAGAGGAAGAGGACATGTCCCATGTTCCATATGCAAGTGCAGTCGGTAGCCTAATGTATGCAATGGTTTGTACTAGACCAGACATTGCACATGCAGTGGGAGTATTGAGCAGGTTTATGTCAAAACCAGGGAAGGTGCACTGGATAACAGTGAAGTGGGTTTTCAGGTATTTGCGTGGCACTAGTGATTATGGTTTGTGCTACCAAGGAAGATTAGGATTGGACAGAATGTTGGATATTCGTGGCTTTGTTGATGCAGACTGGGCTGGAGATTTGGATCAGAGAAGATCTACAAGTGGGTATGTGTTTAACGTATTTGAGGTGCAGTCAGTTGGATGAGTAAGAAACAATCTATAGTGGCACTATCAAATACAGAGGCAGAATACATAGCAGCTACTCATGCAAGCAAGGAAGCAGCTTGGTTGCAGAGATTGTGTTCAAGTATGGGGTTAGTACAGGGAGCTATAAGGATATACTGTGACAGCCAAAGTGCAATTTTCTTGGCAAAGAACCCCGCATATCATTCAAAGACAAAGCACATTGATGTTCAGTATCACTTTGTGAGGGATATGATAGAAGACAAAAAGGTGTTGCTGGTAAAGGTGGACACTTTGAAGAATACTGTAGATGCATTGACAAAATTTTTGAGCTCTGAGAAGTTCTCTTGGTGTAGAGAGACAATGGGCATTTTAGGGTTGGAAAAATGACTAAGTTCTCTTGTGGATCCCTGTGGAAAGAAAACAACAAGTGGGAGAATGTTGGGTTGTGTTATATTCTTTCTACGACTAGCCTACGTAGTCAACCAAGGGGTTAGAGGGGGGGCGTAGCCCCCCTTTGTTGCGTTGATTGTGTAGTGGGGGGGGGGGGTCACAGGGGGTTTGAGGTGTACCCATAACCCCACTTTATGGGGTCCGGGGTAGTGCCCCAGAAAATTTTGGTTTTGGATCGTATGTTAGGATGGGCGGACCCACCTATGGTTTTGTGCATGATTTTCCCACATGTTTTTGGACGCGATGGTTTTTGGTCCATGGTATTGGATGCTTCGACATGTATAAATATGTATTATAACATTGAAAGGAACATAATGAAAAATCAAGCTAGTAGTCCCAGTTTTGGGATCTTGGGGAAATCTCTGTGTATATGTGTTTTATGTGTTATGCTCTCGCATTGTTTATTTTATGTGTTTTAGAATTCGTATGCAGGTAATTTCTGTACGGGGTTAAAACTGACAGGTATGTACCCAATTGCACCTCTATCAGCCCCACATAATTTTGCAGCCACAATGATGTGTAGGCTATTTGGAAAGGCAGACAATACTAAGTTTTCTATTGAATGGGTACCATTAATTGATGCGCTGTTAATTCTATCATTATGAACTGGAGCAATACTTTATTAGATAATTTGGCTATGAACATTAAAGAATATATGTAGAACATATTTATCATCTCTTGGGTTATCCCTCCTTTTTATATGAGTGCATATGTCATGGACGCTATATGTTTTTGTTCAAATTTTCCAAACATGGGCTGGAAATGGACTCTACAGGACCCTACTCATATCCATTTTTATCATAAGATTTTGTGGGAATCACAGTTCAACTCCCACTTTTACAAAATCTATCATGGCATTATGTTGCCAATTCACCAAACTATTTTTTATAAGAAAGCCCCCAGGCTATTAGAGGAAGCTAAAATAAACATCTTGTCATTGGCAAGATGGTTTGGCGAAGAGTTATTTACTTATGTCAGATTTCTTGGGAGTATCACAACTCCTCATGTTCTTCCATTATATGTTCCTGATAAGTTATTGGCAAGAGAAATTTCCTATCAAACAGTGGGGATGGTATTACCAAAACCATCAAAGAAATGAAGAAATCTATCTGGCCTACCTTCCCAGTGCAATGTGGTGCTTTTGTATTAGATGATTTTGGGCATGTGGCAAAGGAGATACAAAATATTACATCCCTAAATTTGGCTATTGTGCTAGGCAGACAGTACGACCCTAACAAGGTCACCTAGAACTTCACTTTTATGGCTAAAATTAGACAATTTACTCATGAGAACGATGATTTCGATGATCTCTTCGAGTCAGCTAAAATATTTTCGCAGGTCTTACATTTGGCATCCATCAAACTGAGCCAGAAGACCTCAAACACTTCCATATATACAGGAACAAAAGGCTAACAAAGGTCCCTTTGGACCTATTGCAGATTAAAGAACAAGTGAATGAAGAGTACCCACTCCCAGCATAAGCCTGGAGGAAGGTTTTGAGCATAATTATGATAGGGAATCTCAAGGGAAATCGGTTCAAATTTTAGAACATTCTGAACACCAATGTCAAGATATGGAAGAAATCCCTGAGAAAAACCTTAAGGAGGACACCGAGAAAAGTGCTGAAGAAACGACCAAAAAGGCCTTAATTGAGGAACACAAGGAGATTGACTCCACACAAGTTCATGCAGAAAAGACCAAAGTCATTGATTTGGATCAAGAATGGGAGAAATTTAACAAAAAGCTCCAAGTACAGCAAACAAAGATGAGTCTTGAAGGAACGTTTGGATTTCAGACTCCTCAACAGACTCAATAGGTCATAAGCATGGAGACAACAATACAAGGGGTTACAGCTACTAAAGATATTGAAATCATCTTGGCCTACCCAACTTCGGAGGTTCTAAAAATTGAGGAAATACCCCCACTAGATATATTCTACAACCCAACACATAAGGTTGTAGTGAAGAGGCAAAGGAAGAAGAGGAAATTGGATACATCAACAACAACAATTCTTGAAAATGAATCGATGGAGGTAGTATGGAAAGACACCCCCATCGATCCAACAGATTGCCTTACTAAGTTATCACAATTTTCAGGTGCTTATGCAAATGTGACAATTGATAATGCTACTGAAGTTTGTATTTTTCTCAAAGAAAAAGAAGAAAGAATTCAGTTGTTGGAACAACAACTTGACCTGGAGAGACAGAGCACTAATAGACAAGAAGAGACAGATGGCACAACTATAGAAATATTTTGAACATATGAGGTTACAACATCAAGTAGACATCGCAGAAAAGGATTCATAGATTAATCAAATGTGGACTATAATAAATAAACGCAGAGACAACCCTCAAAGAGAGGAATTTATTAAAGAAGCACTTGAACTAAACTCTCTGTTATCATAGCAACAAGAAGTATTTTTCCAGAAAATCTCATTGATCAATCCATATTGTGAAATAAGTGATGCATTAACCAATCAAGTTGTTGATAATAGATTATAATATGACGAGGTCAATAAGAGAATTACAAAGTTTATTTCTTGACAGGAATCAGAAGAAGGTAGAAAAGTTGACCTGCCAAAGATCGAGGAGTCCCACAAGGATACTATATTCATTGATTGGGACATACAATTGAAACAAGAAGAAAGGAAAGTGGCTAGAGCCACTAGCACAACAAATAATATAATTGAAGCTATGATTGAAAACCTTCATAGTGCCAACCTCATCAAAGAATGGAAGCAAGAAATTCTCCCAGACTTCAAACAGTTAGATAAAAAATGGAAAGAGACCGCCAAAACGAAATAAAAGGTAATCAAAATACTGTCTAAGCCTGATTGGAACACTTATTGGAAGTCTCTGGTGAAATCACACAATCAATGGATGACTCTGCATTGTCTAACAAATTCCACTCAAAAGATGTTGCCTCCACTCTCCGATGCTATCTTTACAGGCCAATTAAGATCTAGAATCGACCAACCACCTCAAGTGAAGATGATGATAGATATCTATGAACTAAAGGACTGAATGGCTAATTAGAAACATTTAAGTTAAAAAAGCTCATCATCATTTTAATTTCTATTTTTAGTTTTTATTTTACTTATTTCGAGGAAGGTTGTTTGAAACCTTCTCAGCTTTTTGTGTAATAGTTTATTTTTTATACATATTTTGTATTATTTAAACCTCTCTCATGCATTTAGAGAGGGGTCCATAATTTTATCAAGAGCGCTTTGCAAAGGTTTGCACTTTTGTACTTTGTGACTATCTTGATGAAATAATTGGAACAAGGTCTTGATTTTCTTAGAAACTAAAGCATACTCTACTGATTTTTCACTTTTGTACTCTTAGAGTATATTTAGTTGAAAGGAAGCAGATCAATATTTCCGACTTCATGAGTAGAACCTCTGATATCTGGTACTTCTATCTTTATGAATGAGTTTTATTTATGAATTAGCAGTAATCTTTTCTTATATTGTATTATGTATGAAATTTGAGCTACAATTTGACATTATAGCACTTTTGTAAAATGTTTTAGTTGTAATTCCTTATTAAGTACACGAGAAATTGATATATGCGATATAGTTTTCACAATTATTTTGCCTAAATATTTAGTCAAAATAATTGTCAGTAATGATTTCATCTCTTATAGCAATTGAATGATCTTTATTACCTGTTTCTCTAAGATATCTTTGTAGATCGCATGATTTAAGTTATTCCTCGGGTATATATTAAGATAAATGTTAGAATAGATAGATGCATGCGTTTATTGTTTAATTAGATCATTTTAGTTAAGTCATTTTCCATTATACCTTATTTCAAACCACAATCATCATCCTATCAATTCTTGATGCGAAACTGGTCCCATTATCCCCAGTTAGAGCCACCATATCAAACGAAACTGGAGTTGCTTCCAAGGTCTAGACCGGGTGGTTATCCTTCATGTTGTTGCAATGGAATTTCGAGGCTTCAACATTTGGTGCTAGAAGGAGGGCCACGATGGTGAATGGAAAAAAAGACTGATCATAAATCAAAAATCCATCCTAAGAGTCATTCCCCCTCTAGATCTCCTCCAATTTGTAGATCCCCATCTAGAACTACAATCCAAAGATTAGAAGTTGAGCAAACCTCTCTAAAATCTCCTAGTGAATCTCAAAGAATAGTAAATACCTTCTTCATACTACAACCTTGAAACCCCAGAAGTTCAGACTTTGATAGAGAAGTTAGAGAAAATCTCTATTTTAGCTGAAAATTCTGCAAGATCTTAGTCATCTGAAGGAAGTGTTTCGTCTGTTCTACAACCAAGACAAATCTTGACTCGTTCTCAAAGTGAGAAGACTAGAATTCCTCCTTTTGAATTTCCCATTTCTTCTTTCCGAAAGAAAACCAAGAAGTCTGAATCGCAGACATCCACTAGCGAGGTTTTATCCAATTCTCCACCTCAAACTCCTTCATTTCCTCTAGTAATTTGAACTGTAACTTCCATTTCAACTACCCATGCTAGTTCTTATAGTCCAAGCACCCAATCTGCCTCTTCTTCAACTCAAACGCCACCCATATCCTCATCCACTCAAACCTCTCCTATCATCTCATCCACTCAAAGTCCAATGGAAGGACAACAACCACCATCGCGAGTAAGACCATGGAATAATCTCGGTGTTGTAGCAATGGCAGCTCCTCTTCACCATATTCCTAAGCATCCTGAGAGATGGTTGCCTAAATTTAATCCTGATGATGAAATACCAACTGAGGAACATCTCCATAATTATATGTTGGCCATCAATTTAAATGAAGTTAGTGAAGAAGACTGCGTAGTCAGATTATTTCCATATACTCTTACAGGATCGGTAGGATGCTGGTACTTTTTGTTTCCCCCTCGCTCCATAACTAGCTGGGATATGTTCGAAGAACAATTCCTAGCTAAGTTTGGAGATGATAGAACCACTACATCGCTCATCAATGAATTGTCCAATCTAAAGGCTAAAATGGGAGAAAAGATCAAAGATTTCAACTCCATATTCAACAAACTACTCAATAAAATTCCAACTACGTCAGTCCCTGGTGCTGATGTTCAAATTGAGTGGTACATATCTCTTCCTTCCAATATAACCATTTTTCTAGATAGAGCGAATTTTGCCACAGTAGCTAAAAACATGAAGGAAGCCCTATCTGTAGAGAAACACATAATTTCTCTTGAAAAGAAAACCTCTCAGGAAGACAAATTTTTTAAGAAAGTTACTTTCAAAGATGACTCTAAAAAGAAAGCCCCAAAAGATCCTTTTGATCTTGAATGCCTTCAGAAAGTATTGAAAACCATGTCTAACGAAATGGTTGAAATGAAGAAACAAGTTGTTGAATCCTCTTCTACCAAAAAACCTTCCAGATATTTTAGGAGGAATCAATATTCTAGTCCTCAGTCATCGAATACCATATCTAATGTTGAGTCCAACTTAGAAGAAGAGGAAGAAGAAACCACAATGAACGATGAAGAAACTGAAGAAGAAGAAGTAGTCAAACTAAAAGGGATGTGGGACTTTATCCTTTCAAACGAAGAAGAACCAGAAGCTTTGCCCGTTAGCACCAAAAGAAAAGGTCTAGTTGATATGACTCAGTCAAATCAAAAGAAGAAAACTCCAACTCCTACTACTAAGGAAAAAGAAATTAGCAAAAATTCTTCTCCTAAGGCTTCACAGCCAAATCCATCTTCATCAAATCTTCCATCTACAACAAAGACCCTTGTAGTTACTAATACCATGGAGTATAACATTGTGGAAGACATGAAGGAAACAAGGGCCAATATTTTGATACATGAACTTAGCAAACTGAAGCAACAATAGAAAATACTACTTAGAGAACTAAATGTAGTTCATGCTTCTCCCCTACCTATTGTTGTTGTATCTCAAGGTGCTAAAGGCATGGGTAAACCCCCCACTTCTTCAAACAAAGTTGACCCTACAGATGTCATCCTAATCAGTGACAAATCTAATTCACACATGCCTCCTTCCCTCTTAACCTATGAAATTTTCAAAAGGAATCTTCATAATTGTTTGATCGACTCGGGAGCCTCTTCTAATATAATGCCAAAATTTTTTTGTGCTAAGTTAAAAGTCACTCCTCAAAAGTCTATTGTTCACATAGTATAACTTGGCTGAACCAAAGTAGAGATTTTAGGGGAAATAAATTCAGTTACCATTCGAATGTCCTCAAATCCCAAAGTCTGTTAAATAATTGATATATTGGTCATTGATATTCCTGAATTCTATAGTCTAATTCTAAGTAGAGACTAGTCCGAGAAAATCCATGGATATTTTGCTACATACTAGTATCTCATGTGGTTGCCCTACAATGGAAAGCCAAATCAAATTCAAGTTGACCAAGAGAAACACCTGAAACATACAGTGACTAATTTTGAAGGTGATAATGAGTTGGTAGCATTCAATAATAACATTATTGGGAATTATTTGGCTGAGTCATTTTTAGGGAAATTTAATGCATAAGAGTCTCCCTTTCGGATAATGATGTCATCTCACAAATTGAAATTTTCTCACATACAGATGCTTCCAAGTGGAAAATTTTTGTAAATAAACCTGTAGTTAAAACTTTATTTTGGAATTTATACTTTGATGGTTCCAAATCTAACAATGGTGTGGGAGATGGTTGCATATTAATCAGCCCAGAAGGAGAAAAAACCATGTTAGCTTGCAGACTAGAATTTGAGTGTACAATTAATACCACAAAATACAAGGCATTGGTTCAAGGATTATACAAAGCAATTGGCCTCAACATCAAATATCTGCAGGTTTTTGGAGACTTAGAAATTTTCATTAAACAAGTAAGAAATACTATGCACTGCCTTTTTGGACATCTTAAGCATTATCAATCATTAGTCCAGGATCTTACATCACATTTTTTGGAATTTAATATTTCTCCTGTACCTATACTGCAAAATGCCATTGCCGATCTGTTAGCTAATGTTGCATCAAAACTCATGCCATTTGAGGATTATAGTCTTTATAGATTATTGAATTAGTATTTAGACCACCCATTCTTGACAATGTCACTAATTGGCGAGTCTTCAACGATGATTATGATATTTTAAATTTTCTAACATCGAAGGGGTCATACGATGACCAAATCATAGATGAAAATGAGCATGACATTCAGTTAAAGCAGAATGCTGATGAAAATCCAATACCCAAATCTATAGTCAAATTAGAAGATCTTTATGATCTAAAAGATAGATTTAAGAAGGTAACTAATGCCAAAATCCAAAGATCAGCCATGAGATTTGAATTAGTGAATCTTGGAATTGATGACAAGCCTCAGAACATTAATATAGGTCTCGGTCTATCCACTGATGAAAGATCATCATTCATTCGATTGTTAAAGACATACAAAGGTATATTTCCCTAGGATTATTCTGATCTCAAAACTTATGATACCTCTGTCATACAACACAACATTCCTATGATCTCTAATGATAAACCAGTGCATTAGAAACTAAGGAAAATTCACCCGAACCTCAAAAGTCAAATCAAATCGGAGCTGAATAAACTCCTTAAGGCGAAAATCATATTTCCTATTAGGCATTCGAAATGGGTGTCCAATTTAGGGTCTGTTAGGAAAAATAATGGTGAAATTCATATATGTATAGATTTTAGAAATTTAAACAAAGCATGTTAGAAAGACAACTTTCGACTGCCAACCATGGAACAAGTGCTATAGTCAATAGCCGGTTCTGAGCTCATGTCTTTTCTTGATGGATTTTTGGGATATAACCAAATCTTGTTCCATCTAGATGATAGATTGAAAACCATGTTCAGAACTAATTGGGGAACATATGCTTATCAAAAAATGCCTTTTGGTTTGATTAATGAAGGTGCCACATTTCAAAGAGTTATGGATATAGCCTTTAAGGACTCATTAAAAAATCAATTGTTATTTACCTTGATGATATCACTGTCTATTCCAGGAAGAGAAGCAACCATTTAAACGACCTTAAGTAAATCTTTGAATGATGCAAAAAATATGGGATCTCGCTCAATCTAAAGAAGTCTTATTTGTCCTTAAGCGAAGGTAAGCTTTTAGGATTTGTCATATCAAAAAAGGGTATTTATATTGATCAAGAAAGTATTAAGGAAATTGAGAAAATATCCTTACCCCATAATAAGAAATCAACACAGTCTTTCCTTGGTCAAATAAATTTTGTAAAAATATTTGTCCCTAAATTTTCACAAATAGTTTTACCTTTACAGTCCATGAATAAATAAAAAAATAGTTTTCAAGTGGGGTCATAATGAAAGAGAAGCATTTGATTTACTCAAACAAGCTATTATCAATGCTCCCTCCCTCACAACTCCCAATTTTTCCAATCATTTTGTTTTATACACATTTGCATCAGAAACATCATATGTTGTTGTTTTGACATAGCTCAATGATCAACAGATAGAAGCACCAATCTCGTTTTTTAGTTCAAATCTACAAAGTGCCGAAATAAATTACTCCATTGTGGAAAAACATGCCTTTGTTGTTTTTGAGTCAATAAAGCATTTCAGACCATTTCTCATTAAAACTCACACCAAAATCATAGTTCCATTCTCAGCAGTAAAGGAATTACTGGTGCAAAGGGAAGTAGGAGAAAAAAGGACCAACTGGGTAACTGCACTGCAAGAATATTGTCAGGCCAGGCAGTAACTCCATAAAGCAAAAATGATTTGACTGTATTATTCCATCAAGTAGGTCCTTATTATATACATGAGGGAGAGACTGTTCAGTGCATCTCCCATGACTGTTCATATTTCTAATTTATTTATTTACATAAATTCACCCAATCACAAGGATTAGGTGTCAACATTCCCCCCCTTAATCTGAAGGGATGTTGGTGAGTCCAAGCATCATTCTGAATCATTCAAGCTTTTCTCTTCCAAGTGCTTTGGTGAAGATGTCTGCAATTTGCTCATTTGTGGAACAATGACGGAGATGGATTGTTTTGGCCTCAACATGATGTCGAATCAGATGATATTTAGTATTGATGTGCTTCGTTCGATCATGGAACTTTGGGTTCTTGGCCAACTTTATTGCAGAGGTATTTTCAATCATGAGTGGAGTTGATTGTACTTGTTTTACCTGCAAATCTTCAAGAATTTTCCTGAGCCACACAATTTCTTTTGTTGCTTCAGCTGCTGCCACATATTCTGCTTCTGTTGTGGAATCTGCTGGAACTGATTGTTTGTGTGATCTCCTGGAGACAGCTCCTGATCCAAGACTCATAGCATATCCTAAAGTTGATACCCCAGTTTCTTTGTCTCCATCGAAGTCTAAATCAGAGTATCCAATCAAACTGAAGTCGTCCACCCGTGTATACTTGATTCCAAAGTCTTGAGTTCCCTTCAAGTACCTTAGAACTCTTTTTGCAGCAGACCAATGTCCCTCACAAGGCTTTTGCATAAACCTAGAGAGGATTCCAACAACAAACGAAATGTCTAGTCTGGTAGTAGTTAGGTAGTTGAGACTTCCTACAAGCTGTCTATACTTTGTTGCATCCTCAAATTATTTTCCTTCAATAGATGTGAGCTTTAAGTTTTGTTCCATTGGAGTAGTAAGAGGATTGCACTTTGTCATGCCAAACCTGTTCAACAGATCTTCAACGTATTTCCTTTGAGAAAGAAATATGGACTTTGGATGTTGGGTTACTTCAATGCCAAGATAGTAATGAACATAGCCCAAATCAGTCATTCCAAAACTTTTCCCCAATTCCTTCTTTATGGATGCAATGTAGCTTTCATTGTTCCCTGTCATCAAAAGATCATCTACATATACCACAAGATATACAACTGTTTTGCCAACTTTCTTGAAAAATAAAGTTGCATCATCAAGATCAAAATGTTTGAAATTGAGTTTCAGAAGATGCTCAGTTAGTTTTTCATACCAGGCTCGCGGTGCTTGTTTGAGGCCATACAAGGACTTCACAAGTTTGAATACTTTATGTTCATGTCCTTTCACAACAAATCCTTCAGGTTGGGACATAAAAGCATTTTCTTTTAGATCTGCATTCAAGAAAGCAGTTTTTACATCCATTTGATGGACTTTCCAACCGTTCTGAGCTGCTAGTGCAAAGAGTGTCCAGATGGTAGCCCCATTTTGCTGTGGGGGCAAAAGTCTCCTCATAATCGATCCCTTCCTTCTGTGCAAAACCTTTTGCCACAAGCCTAGCTTTGTGCTTGTCAAGTGAGCCATCAGCTTTATACTTGTTCTTGTAGACCCACTTGCATCCAATTGGTTTGGTTCCTAATGGAGGATCAACTAGCTTCCAAGTGCCATTCTTTATGAGGGCATCATACTCCTTTTGCATCGCTTCTTTCCATTCATCATGAGAAGCAGCTTCTTTGAAGGAAGTTGGTTCAAAATATGTAGACAAGTTCAATTCACAATCATAAGAAACATCCATATCAACAGGTGAATTAGAGTCATCTACATCACCTCCATTTTGCCGGTTTGAATTTCTGGTTCCTGTCTTTCCAACTTCATCAGGATGAACACTTTCAAGTGTCTTTGTCACCCACTTTGGGGGACCTTTTTTAGATGGTCTAGGCTGCTCCGTTGATTGAGTTGGGACTGAATCAAGATTGAGTCTCCCAATTCTATCAATTACATCACTTAAAGCATCATCCGTTGTTGGAGTTTCATGCGGGGGAGAGTGTTCTTCAGAAGAAGATTCCACATGTTGATCTAGTATAATAATCCCCCCTTCAAGATGTGGAAGTTTATTATCAAATTCTTGAAATGATTTTTCTTTTGCGAATCTATCTAAGCGATCAAGTTGCCGCTCAACAACATTGTCAGTTTTGTATGATTCAAGAAAAATTACATCTCTAGATACAACAAACTTCTTATTTACTTCATCATAGAGGCGGTATGCTTTGGAGGTGTTTGAATATCCCAAAAAGATACACTTACGACTTCTAGCACCAAGTTTGTTTCTATGTACCTTTGGTATCAAGGCATAACAGGTGGAACCAAAGACCCTGAGATGCTTTACTGAAGGAACATGTCCATACCACATTTCATAAGGAATCTTGTTTCTAATAGCATTAGATGGACATCTATTCTTTATATATGCAGCACATAGAACAACATCAGCCCAAAACATTATCTTTACATTCTTGAAGAAGAGCATGGATCATACCATATTTAAGATTGTCCTATTCATTCTTTTAGCTACACCATTCTGTTGGGGATTATAAGGCACAGTTGTTTGATGTTTGATCCCATGTTGGCGAAGATAGTTTTCAAATTCATTTGATGTGTATTCTTTTCCATTATCAGTGCGAATACACCCAATATGAGAATGTGCATCATTTTCAATCCATTTATGAAAATTCTTGAATGTTTGAAAAGCATCAGATTTGTTCTTCAATAAATAAACCCAACACATTCTGGTGTAGTCATCAATAAATGTCATGATATATTTATTTCCATTTGCAGAAGGAATAGGCATTGGACCACATAAATCTGAATGAATGAGTTCAAGTTTTCTATGTGCTCTTGAATGTGAATCATGAAAATACTGTTTTCTACGCTTTCCTAGAATGCAAGCATCACATTGCTTAAGTTTCCTAGGAATTGTAGGAAAACCAACAACACCATTTTTCTTCAACAAGCAGAGATTGCCATAGTTCAAATGTCCAAATCTAGAATGCCATAATAAACTTGATGGAAGTGTACCTTCTTCATGATGAGAATTGTATGAGAAATGTTGTGCATGAGCAGAGGTTCCTTGCAGTTTGAGAAGCCTTTCTTCTTCTATTCCCCTCATGACAAGTGAGTGGTCAGATGCTTTTCTTACCTCAAGCTTGCCATCAAACATATGAATGGAGTGACCTTGCTGGTGGATGTGTGTTAAGGGATAAATTCCCCTAGGGTCTTTGGGTTGACACCCTAGCAGATCAGAGGTTATTTACAGAGAGAAACACACATTCCATACAGCCATTGCTAATATAAACAAACTATACGGAAAATGGGTGCACCTGAGGGTCCTTCGTTTGAGAAGACCCAGTTAGGGTCCAAACTCTCTTTGATTTCCTTTTAGTCCTTCAACCTACAAAACAAACAATTCCAGAAAGTACAATAGTATATTGACCAAGCATCATAAAGAAATCATCTTCATAACATAAGGAAAGGTAGTTAGTTATATGATTAGAAACAACCATTCACATATGAATTATAACAATGACATCATAAACATGAAGAAGATTTATATCAGGAACAAGACAAGTGTTTCTTTTATTATAAATAACTAAAGTACAAAAAGGAATGATTTCACCCAATTCGTCCTTTCGCAAGCTCCAAGTGGAATCATCGTCCGGATTCGTCCAGTCTCAAGCCTTCAACAAACTCCTCCCATGACTTACTCCATGATCTCTCAAGTAGAAAGACATCATCACACAAGGAAACAAGGGTTTCTTGTAAATGGGGGAAGTGCTGGAAGCACAAGGATCTTCAGACCTAGTTAGGGAAAATCTCAGTAGAGTGATCTTTCTCTCTATTCTCTCCTCCCTTATGCCTTCCCATTGAAGCCTTTTTATACTTCTCCCAAAGTAGTTTTTTAGTTGGGAATTCGTTGGGAACAGTTGGGCCATGGGCACTAATAGGTAATCAACAGGTAAAACCCGCGATCTCCGCCTGAAATTAAGGAGTTTTATTTTTTTTAAGTGTTTTAAGACATATACGCAGGTTGGGTATACACAGAACTGCGTACACACGCGTTTAGCTCAGGGCAATGTCGCGTATAGGGAGTAAAACGCTGCTTTTTGAATATTTGGACTAGGTATGGAAGGAGGGGTTGCCCTAGGCCATGAGTACAGCATCACAAACAACAAGAGTGAGGTTTGGAGCTATAACAATGTGGACCAAGGACAACAAGTTTCTCTTGAGCTGTGGGAGATATAGAACATGATGCAGAAGAAAGTCTGGAAGACCAGGCTGTTATAGACATTTTTGTGCCTTACAGCTCTAAGCATGAAATGTCCACAAACCAAGGGATCCTAAGTCCCTAAAAGTGTTGTTCCTACCCCTAGAGGAACAAGGTCAACCAATTACAACTTCTCCCAAAAGTTCTCCACCAGAAACTGCTCAGAATCAGTCAAATCAGGATCATTTCAGCTGCTCCACTAGCTAGCTACGTTGCATAGCACCCCAATACACTAGCTAGGTGTGTTGCAACGCACCTAAATGCACTACCAGGGTGCGCTGAGCGGGAAATGACAAATGGAAGTGTCATTCCGCGAGGTGGACAGACAATGGAAGCTTCCAGAATCTTCCCCAATGACACTTGCCTCACTGAGTTCGACCAAGGATGAGTAAGAGGCTCTCAGTCTCCAAGTGGAAGCAAGAACTGACAGAGAGAGGCCACTAGTCAAATCATAAGCTGACTCATCCTCTTTGCATACATCTATATATGGATCCCTCATCCCAGAGATCCAGAGGCTGGAATTTTGTACTTTGTAGAGAATTGCTGTTGGTTTTGAGATAGAGATCAGTGCATTGGGTGATTTATGCTTTGTTGGAGGTGAAGAGGGGATTCCTTTGCTGGGGGGTTGATGCTGGATCACGAATCATCGGTTGTAACTCCTCCTAGACCTTCTTGTTATATCAATAAAACTATTTGAGTTTCTCCTACATGCTTGTGTATCAATGATGTTTTGTTATATTTGCATGTTTAGCTTAAATCTGATCCTAAGCTGTTTATGAATGTAAATCCATGTCTTTGTGTAGTTTTCCTCTTCTGTGATCTTGCAGGAAATTGGTGAAGCTGGATAAGTAAGGGAGCAAGTAGCTGGAAGCTGTCAAAGAGGAGAGAGATTGGATCAAAGGACTAGCGCAAGACACAGGTTGGTTCATCCTATTCCTCTTCGTTTACAGTTCATAAAGAAGAATACGAAAGTAGTTTTCCTTGTTTGTTTCTAAGGTACTGTCACACCTTAGTGGGATAGGGGCATTCTGAGTAGACACTTTTCCCGTCAACAAAATGGCGACCATACTGGGGATCGTGTCTAGTTAGCTTGTTTGTGTTTCTCTTGTTGTTTGTTTCATAAACACAGAAGTAGCAATCGAACTGCATTTGCCATTATCAAATGCAAAGTAGAAACCTGCTACTTCAATCCACTCACTGGATTTGTTTATGATTTGAACAGCTGATTCACAAATGATCTGATTACCCTTTGTGATAGCTCTTAGACCTCCTTTAAATCCACCCTCTGATTGTGCATTACTGATTGCTTTTACTCGGCCAAAATCCATAGATTAAACTGCAAACCATGACCCAGAACCCGGATAGAAGTCTCGTTTCTGCCCTAGCGCAGGCTCTGTGAAGAGATTCTACATTTCAACGCAGTTCCCGAGAGGGCTACCTGCGCTGCAATTCAGTTTCTCTGTGTAACAGGTGCGTTGATCAGCCTAGCCCTATGCAGCTGAGGTTCTTTGCTTCATTTTTTCAGTTTTGTCTCTGATTTTGCAGCCTATGATCAGTGTGTGTCTGTTTAAAAACCCCTTTTCTTTGCCTTAATTCCGCCTCCTTTGTACAAAAGACTGTAGATGTTCTTTGTGTGTTTGTTACATCATTTACAGTTTTCCATTGAAAGAGTAGAATAGTCATACTGTCGTCCTTGGATTTAGATCTGTCGTAAGTGTTGATTTTGATCTTAGGAGAAAGTTTATTTGCTGTTGACAGTCGATTATGCTTTTACTTTTACCTTTGGTTTGAATTTGTCACTTTCTGGTGTCGAAACGAGTGTTTATTTCAAAATCATAAAGTGTCGTAATCTTCTCTACCTTTTGATTTCGAAAAGAAGCTTGTTTGTGTTTGTCACTTGAAAGCAAATTCAGATTTGTACATCAACTTTCTTTTTAGGCATCAATATTAAGAAAGTGAAAACAAATACATGCATATGTGCATTTGCATATTGATAGTCTGTTTGGTTTGATTTAGGAAAAAGTGCATTTACAGTGTGCTCTTTGCTCTTTGAGAAAAGATTGTGTCTTTCTTTTCCCCTTGTAGCTAGGATTTTCATTGCTGAAAAGAGATAAAAGCTTGTTTATCATCTTTAGATTGCATTTTAGGAATTACATCTACATCTCGTGGTGATCCCAAAAGGCAAACTTCTAAGAAAGATCAACTTAAAATAAATTGAATGAATCTAACAATGCTTTGGAACTTAACACACAACATTTAGAGGTCTAGGTTAGAGACGTATTCCGGCGTCGTAAAGCCTGGTAACTGTTGTCCTCACTGATGGTTGGGTGATTCCTCGACTTTGAGACGATAAGTGCCAGTACGGACTTGTGCTCCCACGTACCGTCGAGTATATATTGGGAGACCCCTATAGGCTTAAAACCTTTTATCCATAGGAAGCCGTGTCGGCCGCCCTACTGATCGCAATGCACCGAACACAACATTCGGGAAGATTGAATGTCGTACCGTAAAAAGTATTATGTAGTTTTGCGATTGGTTTGGTACTCCCTCTACCTAGATCTCCAGAGCAGTCCCTTTCATTCCTTTTTCAGACTCCTTAACGAAAAAGGTCCATCTGAGCACTTGTCACTTCAGGGTCATTAAAAATCGAAGGAGACTAGAGTCATCTTTTGTTTTTTCTCGACTCTTTAAAATTGAAAAAACAAGTTGTGTCAAAGCGTCTTAAAATTTATTTTAAACGGAATATTCATACCCTTTTCCTACGTTGATCTTAGGTTGAGAAAATGGAGTCTACCAACCAAGGAATTCCCCTTGGTGGAAATCCTAGTCCCTTCTCCTCTTGGGGAGATGTTGGTGCACCCCATATGGCCACATTGTCGCTTCTAGGACTGACAATTGGCTTGCCAGTCTGGCTCTTCTCAACCAATGTTGTTCAGAACACCACTATTCCTGAACAATCGAATCAGCAATTAGGCGAGTCCAGAGTTGCCCACCAACCTTCTACTTCCTCTAATTCTTCCTCTCCTCCTTCCTCTTCGCTTGATGGGGCTGGCAAAGCCAAAAGTCAAGTTCCTAAGGAGAAGAAGGAGAAGAAGAAGAAAGAGAAGAAGAAGAAGGAGCCAAAGGCGAATGGGGGAAAACGAGTGTCGTCTAACGAAAATCCACACACTGCACTGACCAGGCCTAAATCGCCATGTGTCATTTGCAAAGGAGACCACTTTCACAGAGATTGTCCTTGCATCCCTCGGATACTAAGGGACTGGTCTCCTCGTTTGCACAATCCGGTGTCATCAACCTCTGATGATCATGTTGAAAGCACACCGTCAACTAGCGAAAGTGAAGCCCCAGGACAAAAAGGGAAAGCTAGATTTCCCTGTAAACTGTGCGAAGGCAATCATGCCGTCCACCGTTGTCCCTTCTTAGATGAAGCGAAAAGAGTTTTGGATGATCGTCCGGTTTCACCGTTACGACTTCCTCCTGGATATAAAAACTCTTGCCGAGTCCGTCGCTAGTTGAGAATCCAGCTGGCCCGCTCAAGTGGTCGGCTGAAGCGCCTATCATCGAAGATAAACCATCTGAATCCATACCAGACGAAAGTCAAAAGGTCGAGACAGCAGTTGACCCGGTCTTTCCTTCAGAGGTTTTATCTTCGGATGATACAGTCACTGAAGAGAACAAAGATGACACTGTCCAAATTCTCTTCATCAACACAGACTCCGACGAACATGGGGGCAATCTACCCATTCCCTTACCACAGGAGGGAAGTTTGTCAGAGCCATACCTGGCCGTCTACTCAGTCCCACCTCCAAGCAACCTAGTTGTCTCCTTTAATTGGAATCAACTAGGCAGACCCCATTTACCAGCAAGCATACCATTCCGAATTATCGTTCAAATATATAGAATGGTCATGGCTGGTACCATCATAGATGAGGGGGCTTCTGTGAGTATCCTTTCCTCTATTGCTTGGAAAGCGCTTGGTTCACCATCGCTTTTGCCTGAGATGAGAAATATGACAGGCTTTGATAAAGGAACCAGTTGACCTTTAGGGATCCTTCCCAATGTGCCCATAACATTGAGAAGGAAGACAGTTCAAATGAACGTAATGGTAGTTCAAGGACCCTTGGATTATAACCTACTCCTTGGACGAGACTATATTTATTGCATGGGAGCCATCGTCTCCTCACTCTTTAGAGTAATGTGTTTTCCGCACGAAGGAAGAGTGGTCAAGCTCGTGGACCAGCTTTCATTTCCTGGATCACGCATAACAAATAGTCATATACCATCCCTAAATGGTCTCTTCACGCAAGAAATGTCTCAATCTCCAGTCCGTCCTCCCGATGAGCGTGAGTAATTCGGAGGGATATGACTGAAACCCAGGGGGCATGCGTCCTGGTCTGCTTCGGCAGGAAAACTTCGGGTATAGGGTAGATTTCCGCGGGAGAATATGACTAGTCTGTACCCCGTCCGTGATTGGAAGAGGGGTTATTCTGGAACAAGATTCTCTTGTCAAAGTTATGTGAGTTGACAGAACAGAGTCACTCACCTTTGTTTATCTCGGTAGACATCGCTGAAGAAGTGTTTTGTTTGCACCGCGAATCGAGCAATCTTTGGGTAACCTGTAAGAGGTAGGCCTCTCCTGATGGAACAAATGTTTTGTCTGCAAATTGAGGGGTAACCTTGAAACCATATTTTATACCTGGGGGAATGAAAACCTTTTGGAGTGCAAGCGAGGGGCGGCTATTTATTTTTTAAATTTTTAGGACCTCTAACCGTTTAAACTCGTAGGATTAGTCGTCACCTAACTTGCATAAAGAAAGGATGTGGGGTAAAAATCTAAAAGTTGCCGTTTTATTTGAGACATTCTTATCATATGACTGGATTAATCGAGAAGCTTTAGCACATAGTTCAAGCTCGTTAAAAAATAAACATAAGACATGAGCAAGTGTTTCCACCCGTGTTTAAGCTCGTTAAAAAATGAACTATTCCCCGGTAAATAACCACCGTGAATGAAGCATTTCAGCCATTAAAGCCTTGGTCGTGTTTGCACCGTCACCTCCACTTTACATTGGCCAATCATTCACCTCCATTTGATTGTTTACCCATTTTGAGGAACAGCTGCGAAGAGTGATTTCACTAGCCATCCTTGTGACACTGCCGTGATTGGAAAATTCCAACCCTTAATTGGAATCAACTGCTACCAATTTTATCACTCGTTCCTCAAAAGACGAGTCTCCTTTAAGCTCTTTTCAATTGACTCGTAAAATATGAAAAGATTGCCGAGTTTTGGCCTTCCAGCTCGTTAAAGCGACCGGAAGTGCTATCCCTCCTCTAGGTTTTAATCTTTTTGGACCTGAGGGATTATTGCACAAAAAGATCGAGCGCTTGTTTTGTTCGGCTCGTTAAAACTATCGAAAATTCATCCCTTCTATATTGTTTTATACTTTTTCGGACTTAAGGGATTAGATGACGAAAAAGGAACTTCGTAGTTACCTTTACGTACCTTTTCAGACTCTCTAAAAATGAAAAGGACCGAGTTATCTTTGTCGTTAAACTCGTTAAAAAGATTAATAGCGACAAACTTGTCTTTAGACGAGAACGAGTTTCACTATCGCTAGGCTCGTTAAAACATAGCGATGGGTTTGCCCGAAGGGCAAATTATAGAACAAGCATATGTTATCCTCCTCAAGCTTGACAAAAATAAAGAGGTACTGGTCAGCAATGACTGGGGAAAAATTGGGAAGAAACTCAAAGAATCTTTATTAGTAGCAAGTCGCTCTTGAACATGACACTTCCACTCCGTGCTTGAGTCGGGTTGGGTTGTTTCATTCACCGGTCACATCACCATGGTCACGCCATACCATCCACATTTGGGGTAAATGCTACCAATCCATCACATAAGTGTCGCCGACATGTTCAAGAGAAGTCATCCAGAGAAGTCACCCGTGTCCCATCCACTACCATACATTATACTTCATTCCTTCATGACCGCCATCCTGAACCATATATCATCAGATCGTTTTCACCTCCATCAAAATCATTTGCTCCGTTCCGTGTCATTGATGTGGGATTCATCAAGGCCCTCCTTTGACGGATCGCTTCTTGTCGACATCAGCTCATTATCCAAGAAGTTGATCTAGGAACACCCCATTCAGTACTTTGAAGCTTGCATGCCTCAATGGCAAGTTTCTCACTTCCGGCGACAGGTATACATCAATGACCTTCGACCGAAAGATTTTGCGTGGTGTTCGACGCCAAGTCCTTTATTCACACCACGTGAATTGTACTACAGTACCTTGAGGGTCATCATCATTATCGGTGATTCCTCTTGCGCTTGTCAACAGTTTACATCATCGACTGGTAATCAAGCGATGTCTTTCCATGTTCGACTTCAAAACATTTTTCACATGGATCGACTTGTACTTCGAGTGAAGATTGGACGCGATTGAAGACCCCGGATCTAGTTTCATCCATCCGGGCTGCGATATATATTCAGGAAAAATAAAAACATTGACATGTACAACATTGCAGCACAGATAATCATCCTACCAAAAGGATGATGACTTCATCAGAATCATCAGTCTACCATCAGACAATTGTCTGTCCTGTGTACATAAAAATGAATTTATAAAGCTGAGCATGGGAATGCCCGCCTCAGCTAGATCATGAAAATAGTATGAAGACAATGTCTTGTATTGTATTGTATCTTATTACAGGTCTCCTCCCAACATTGAAAGAACTTCGGATCCTCCTAATAAAGCATTTCACCCGACAAACGGCCTCATACTTTAGGGGGCAACTGTTATAGACATTTTTGTGCCTTACAGCTCTAAGCATGAAATGTCCACAAACCAAGGGATCCTAAGTCCCTAAAAGTGTTGTTCCTACCCCTAGAGGAACAAGGTCAACCAATTACAGCTTCTCCCAGAAGTTCTCCACCAGAAACTGCTCAGAATCAGTCAAATCAGGATCATTTCAGCTACTCCACTAGCTAGCTGCGTTGCATAGCACCCCAGTACACTAGCTAGGTGCATTGCAATGCACCTAAATGCAATACCAAGGTGCGCTGAGTGGGAAATGACAAATGGTAGTGTCATTCCGCGAGGTGGACAAACAATGGAAGCTTCCAGAATCTTCCCCAATGACACTTGTCTCACTGAGTTCGACCAAGGATGAGTAAGAGGCTCTCAGTCTCCAAGTGGAAGCAAGAACTGACAGAGAGAGGCCACTAGTCAAATCATAAGTTGACTCATCCTCTTTGCATACATCTATATATGGATCCCTCATCCCAGAGATCCAGAGGCTGGAATTTTGTACTTTGTAGAGAATTGTTGTTGGTTTTGAGATAGAGATCAGTGCATTGGGTGATTTATGCTTTGTTGGAGGTGAAGAGGGGATTCCTTTGCTGGGGGGTTGATGCTGGATCAGGAATCATCGGTTGTAACTCCTCCTAGACCTTCTTGTTATATCAATAAAACTATTTGAGTTTCTCCTACATGCTTGTGTATCAATGATGTTTTGTTATATTTGCATGTTTAGCTTAAATCTGATCCTAAGCTGTTTATGAATGTAAATCCATGTCTTTGTGTAGTTTTCCTCTTCTGTGATCTTGCAGGAACTTGGTGAAGCTGGACAAGTAAGGGAGCAGGTAGCTGGAAGCTGTCAAAGAGGAGAGAGATTGGATCAAAGGACTAGCGCAAGACACAGGTTGGTTCATCCTATTCCTCTTCGTTTACAGTTCATAAAGAAGAATACGAAAGTAGTTTTCCTTGTTTGTTGCTAAGGTACTGTCACACCTTAGTGGGATAGGGGCGTTCTGAGTAAACACTTTTCCCGTCAACACAGGCAGTTTAAGCCTGATTGTGCTAAGCCCTGATGGCTTGATTTTTGATTGGTTTGCAAAATATACTACTCCATCAACATTGTCAGTGAAATCTTCAAAAAAATATTTTCTATGAGTCATGTGGCAGGTTGCTCCTGAATCAAGAAACCAATCATTTTTCCAAGAAGCAAGTGAAGCATTAAATAAATCTTCATTTACTCCAATGTTACATTGTGCCACAACATAGTGAGTGGATTCAGGTGCTTTACCTTTGTCTGTATCATTAGTTTTACCTTTTTGTTGGTTTCTTTTCTGCTCAATTTTGTCCCATGGTAGCTTGCATGTAGAGGCATCATGTGATCCATTTCTTTTGCAGCGAATGCAGTGAAAATCTATCTTTTCTCCTTGAGAATGTCTGCCCCCCCACCTCTGAAATATCTTCTTCTTCCTCTTCGACCACCTCTTCCTCTTATAGAATCTTGAGCAGGATGATTTTCTTTATGAGCAAGGCACGCAACCTCTTCAGAAGATTTAGGGGCTATCTTCTTTCTAAAAGCTTTCTCTCTTTCAACAAACTTTTTCACAAGAGAGTCAAAGGTTATATCTTTGAGATTTCCATTTGGTTGCAGTGACTCAAGATAATTGGAGTAAGTAGGATAAAGTGCCTTGAGAAAAGCGATAAGAGGAATATCCAATTCAACCTTAGTGGATTTTATATCATGCATTATAGACTTTACTTCAGATGCAAGAGCAAGAGGATCATTATTTTTCAGTTCAAGAGTGAAGAGTTTAATCATGAGTTGAACAAATTCAAGTGCAGAATGTGAGTCATAGAGTTCTTTAAGCTTTTGTAAGGCTTCAAAGGCAGTTGAATATGACGAAATATGGCGACTCACCTCTTCATTTACAGATGCTGCGATTAATGCATAAGCTTTGATGTTCTTGTTTTCCCAAATGACGAGCTCTTTTTCTGAGGTAGGCTGTACTGGTTCATTGTCTCCGTCTCTGACACACACTCCTTTCCACAACTCATTGAAAATGAGGGCGTGTTTTATCATTCGGGACCATTCAGGATAGTTCTCCTTGCCAGTGAGAACTATTCCCACCATGGATATGATTGAATGCATACTGTAGCAAAAACTTCTACTGCAAAACTTTTACTCTTAATGGAAAAAAATATAGTTCTGATGTGACTAGACAACAAACTCAAATATCAATTTGCATTCATCTGCACAATGTTAAAGTATAGAATATCAGTATACTCAGTCCAAAAAAAATACCCTCAACAGCATAAAGCACTGCGTCCACTAAAAGGCCGAAGAACGTAGTCCTGACATATTATATAATTCAATTGGATGATATTAATGATGGCAACATTTAACCAAACCGTAAGAACAATATCCTACACTTATCCGATGGTGTAACTGAAGAAATAACAGAGAGGACGCTTTGTATTGAAGCTGGCACTTTTGTATTCGAACCGTTATAGTAGAGATAATGATTTTCCACGGGAGATAATGAACAACATAGATAAAAAAAAATTGGAGGGGAATTAATAAACAAGCAGCCTGACACCAGTTAAGATGCATACAAAAGACAATGAACAACAATGGCGTTCGAACACAAGTCTCCATAGACGCCGAATGTTGTGCGCTACAGCGAACTTCGAGTTTGCGAAATCTTCGGTTCGAAGCACTCAGGGAGTGCTTGTTTTGGTGTACGCTGACTGTGTGAAAACCATAGTGAGAATAACTATGGAGAGGACGCTTTTTGAGCAAAAAACTGTGGATGGACAGTGCTAAAATTACCATGTTAGGACAACGCTTCTTTTATGAAACCATGTCAGGACAACGCTTCTTTTATGAAACATTTATGGACAGTCAGGACAGCATGGACAACGCTGGACAATATGGAGGGGGCAGCTACCATGTTAGGAGCAGCTAATTATATGGAGGAGCAACTAAGCTATATGGAGAGTAGATTAGGGAGTTACAAGGGACATAAGAGCTAAAAAAGGAACTGGCTCTGATACCATGTCAGGCTAGGCAGTAACTCCATAAAGCAAAAATGATTCGACTGTATTATTCCATCAGGTAGGTCTTTATTATATACATGAGGGAGAAACTGTTCAGTTCATCTCTCGATGACTGTTCATATTTCTAATTTATTTATTTACATAAATTCACCCAATCACAAGGATTAGGTGTCAACAAATATGATGTCGAAATTAAACCATCTAAAATTGTTAGGGGTCAAGGTTTTTGCAGAATGTTAGCTGGAGCATCCAACTAACCAGCAGAAGAAGATTCAGGTGATGACATACAAATATCAGAGGTAAGCCTCAACGATACTGAATCTGACTATGTTGATCTCATCTTTTATTTAAAAAAGGATATGCCCCTATGCAGCTCAATTATAAAAGAAAAAGGGCTTTGAGATTGAAAGCAAAGAAATACAAAATTGTCAATGATGTTTTATTTAGAAAAAATTATGACTCTGTTTTGCTAAGGTGCTTCGAAAAATCTGAGGCAGAAATAGTTTTGTAGGAACTCCATGATGGACTAGCTGGTTGACATTTTGTAGAAGACACAACAAAACATAAAATCGTGCATGGTGGCTATTACTGGCCAAACTTGTTCAAGGATGCACATGAATACGTAAGGAAGTGAAAAATCCATCAAACTACTGCTGGAAGACAAAGGAAACCTGCATTTCCATTACAACAAGTCAACATTGAAAAACCATTTGAGCAATGGGGACTGGACATAATAGGTGAGATCGTTCCTCACTCTTCAAAGCAACATAGATACATCCTTACAACCACTGGTTACTTTACTAAATGGGTGGAAGCAATTCCACTAAAGGTAGTCAATTCTGAGAACATTATCAAATTTATTGATCAATTTATAATTACCATATTCGGCCTACCAATTGCCGTGATGTTTGACAATGCATCTTACTTCACAGGAAACACTATGACAACATTTGCTCTCAAAAGAGGTTTCAAACTCAAGTATTCTACTAACTATTATCCTCAAGGAAATGGTTTAACAGTGTTATATACCTAGGGGGGATAATATGGGGTACAAAGGGAGGTACCCAAGGTAATAATGTAATAATGGGATGGGCCATAGTAATAAATAAGGTGGTTAACCCATATCATGTAAAGGACCACAAGTAGTTAGTAATAATGTGATGGGCCCATGGTATTAGTTCGATGGTATGAGGGAACCATGGTATTGTATGTATGAGGCCTATATAGAGGCTAGAGACTCCACATGGAGGGATGTCAAGGATTATTGTATGAACATGCATATGGCTTGTGGAGTGTTCTCCTTCCTTAAGGAGTGAATGTATGGTGTTGCCCTACCTTAAGGGTTTGATCAATAAAGAAGCATTTCTATATTCAAATATTGTTATTCTTGGGTTTATTTGCATTGTATTATATTTTCATATCAGATCTATAACAAGTGGTATCAGAGCACTTTCTTGGGCAAAAAAAGTGGAGAAATTTTTTTTTGCAGGATTTCGGGGGTGGCGAGTTTGCAAATCAGATCTGTAAGTTTTGGTGCAAGCTCTACAAAATCTAATTGGAGATCTGGATTCTATGTGAAAAAATGCCTGATTTAAAAAAAAAAATCGGTCGAATCGGAGTCCGGATGAAGGAGATATCACTGATTTAAAAATCAGTAGGGTTGCAGACAATTTTTCGAGGCAGCGAGTTTGCGGCACAGATCTAGATTTCCTAGTGAAATATCTACAAAATCTAATTGCAGATCTGAATTCTTTGTGAAAAAATACCCGATTTCAAAAAAAAATCAGTTGAATCGGAGTCCGGATGAAGGAGATATCGCTGATCTAAAAATCAGTGGTGTTGCAGACAATTTTTCGGGGCAGCGAGTTTGCAGCACAGATCTAGACGTCCTAGTGCAAGATCTACAAAATCTAATTGCAGATCTAAATTTTTTGAGAAAAATTACCCAGTCGAATTGGAGTCTGGATGAGGGAGATATCGCTGATTTAAAATTAGCTCTTTTTTGCAGAAATTTTGGTGACGACAGGAGAGTTGTAGCGCAGATCTGAAATTCCAGTGCGTGGATCAGGATTTCTATCACATGGGTAGATGCAGAATGGTTGTTCCATTTCCAAAAACATGTCATAATAGGGATTCTGAGCAATATTGACGGAATTGTGGCCATTTCAAATTTTCGCCAAGTAAGTGAATTTTTCTCAAACCCTCTTCATGGAAAATTTTACTGGAAAAGATGATAGCCCTACTATTGAAGAATTCATACAAAAACTAAAGAACATATTTGAGGAGGGATGGAAGTTTATGGTACCAATTGGTTTGAAAGAAGAGGCCGCCATATGGTGGAACTCACTGGGCATCATAGGCTTGTCCAAATTCTCAAATGAAGAAATGGAAAAACTCCTTATGGACAAATGGTCTCAGGCTAGAAAACAAGATAAGGGGAAACATGTGGGGTTATTTCCTACTGGTATATCCTTATTGTAGGTTCATGGATTGATTCAAAAGGAGAAGATCATTGTTTCTATAAATCCTAGTTGCAAGCATAATTTTATCAATGTTAATTTGGCAAAAAAATTGCAAGTTCTAGCAAAACACATTGAACACACACAAGTGGATGATGAAAATGTTCAATTGTATAAGGATTTGAAGATTTCTATGGATAAGTATGTGTTGCATGGTGATTTTTATGCTTCACATATGGATAACATGGATGTTGTTTTGGGATACCCTTGGATGGAATCAGTGGGTACTATCAATATTAATGTGCAGAAGAAATTCCTGAAGCTCTGGTATAAAAAGAAGAAAATTACATTACAAGATATTTCCATTAATAAACAGGTAGAGTCCAAAGAGGCTGAAGCAGAAGATGTTCCAGGGTCTGACATATTAGATGATGAGCCAGTGATGATCGACAATCAAACACAAACAAAGGCTGAAGTAGAAAAGGTTATAGGTGTTGATACATCAGAGGAGGGTTCAGTGGTTGAAGTAATATTAGAAGATAAGACACCACAACAAGCACCACAACATGCACCAGATAACAGTCAGGCTCTAGTAAGGGGTGAATTAATGAAAAAGACACCGTGGGTTATAACTTCAACATATCATCACCACATCACCCCGC
This sequence comes from Pinus tabuliformis, assembly GCA_031772625.1. NCBI lineage: Eukaryota > Viridiplantae > Streptophyta > Pinopsida > Pinales > Pinaceae > Pinus > Pinus tabuliformis. Next base: position 65,362,244 of record CM062820.1, read on the forward strand.
AAGACAACAAGCAACAAGATGGCAACCAATTAGCCACAAGGACAACAACCCCCACATGAAAGATAGAGCGGAGCGAAGATCCACATACTACACATCAACACAGAAGAGCTGCCATGGTCAACTTCCATCTCAAGCGAGCGAGGCACCAGTGAGATCAAGGGTTCACCTTTCTCTTGGATGGCTAGATGCACGTGCATGGCACCAGTTGACTACTCTTTTGAGTAGATCTTATTATTTGTGTTCTTCCCATGTTTCGGGGACGAAACATGCTAAGGGGGGTGGAATGCTATATACCTAGGGGGGATAATATGGGGTACAAAGGGAGGTACCCAAGGTAATTACGTAATAATGGGATCGGCCATAGTAATAAATAAGGTGGTTAACCCATATCATGTAAAGGACCACAAGTAGTTAGTAATAATGTAATGGGCCCATGGTATTAGTTCGATGGTATGAGGGAACCATGGTATTGTATGTATGAGGCCTATATAGAGGCTAGAGACTCCACATGGAGGGATGTCAAGGATTATTGTATGAACATGCATATGGCTTGTGGAGTGTTCTCCTTCCTTAAGGAGTGAATGTATGGTGTTGCCCTACCTTAAGGGTTTGATCAATAAAGAAGCATTTCTATATTCAAATATTGTTATTCTTGGGTTTATTTGCATTGTCTTATATTTTCATATCAGATCTATAACAAACAGAATCAACCAATAAAAACCTCATTAGGATCATTAAACGAACTATTGATCAGAGTTAAATAAATTGGCATAAATCTCTAACATTTTCTCCATGGGCAGACCAGATAACACAAAAGGCCTAAATAGGCACTTCTTCATTTAATGTAGTCTATGGGAAATAAGTTGTTCTTACTACAAATATAAGTATTCCCTCTCTAGCCCTATTTCAATTTATTAAAGAAACTCCTTCTTCTTCTTTGCAATTAAGACAATCACAAAGCCTCAAACTCGAAGAAGAAAGAGAGAAAGACAAATTCATACATGCCCATTATCAAAAATTAGTTAAATCTTCCTTTGATGCAAATTCTATTAGCCCAAAATCATTTCAACTTGGAGACCTTGTATTAAAGTGGGATAAAGCACATGAGGAAAAAGGTAAGCATACCAAATTCCAAAGAATGTGTCTTGGACCATTTCAGATTATAGAACAAATCGACCCATCAACATTTTTATTGCAAGATTTATCAGGCAAGAGAGATTCTTTGCCTATCAATGGGAAAATTTTGAAAAAAAAAATTTCATAGGAGACAACCTCTTCTATCCCCTGTATATCGCCTTTACTTTTCCTAGGAAAATAAAAGTTAAATAGTATAACTATTAGCCTTACAATAAAATCTCTTGAATTTTTTATTATTATTTTTTTTCGCTTTCTAAACAAAATTTTCAAGGAAATGATTACAACATCTGAAATTTAGTTAAGTGCCATAAGAATTTGAAATTTTCTTTTCCCACTAAAATTATAAATTCTTCAGAAAACCTCAAACTTTATAAAGTCATATAGTCTATTATTAGTCAAAGAAAAGTTATCTAGAACAAAGTAAATAATATCTGCAATTAAGCATTCTTAAACTCCAAAAATTGTCATCCTACACTCTTAAGGAGTCAATGATTCTCCCCATCCAATTAACTTTACAATTTTTTAGAGTGTAATTCAAAAAAAAAAAAAAAAAAAACTAGAAGATAAGAGGTATCATCACGAGCCTACTTACCATGTTCATAGGAAGGAAATAGACTGACATTACCAATACTGATTATCAAACCAGGGTAATGGCTTATGATTGCTAAAAATCCTAAGACAAGTGGTCTCATCACGAGCCAAATTGTTTAGTCCAATTACAACCATTGAATGGCATTGTCACTTTCTGGTTACCAAACCAAGACATTCGCTTTTAGGAAATAAAAAATAGAAAAGAAGTAAGCAAAAATTTAAAAAAATTAGAATAAATAATAACGATAATAATAATAAGATTTGATGCACATATGTATTTAAATTATCTCTAAAAATTACACTCTTATATGGATGGGATTTTGAATCATTGAAGGTAAAAAGGTAACCCTGTGAAGACTACAAACGCCTTTTCAAAATAGTGGCTCTACCTATGACAAAATGAGTATATAAAATCTAAGTTGTAAGAAGCCCCCTACTTTATCTTTATAAACTAATCAATGACTGATATAGCCAAAAGGTATTTCATTTATAAGAGGGTACAAAAGGATTGTAATGAGGTGAGTCTTGTTTTGTTTCATAGTAATGCCTCTTAATCAATATTTCATATAGTATTTTTCTTTCCTAAATTGTTTTGTTTAGAAAAGTTTTAGAAAGAACTTCATTTTAAATAAGAGATAACTAGTTCTTCCAATGAATCACCAATTATTTTACTATTCAACAACCCCCCCATTTATTATATAATAGTTAGTATTGTATTATTAAATGGGGACCCTTGGGACAACACATTACCACAGCAGGAGAATCAAGGTGCACAGGATCCCTTGTAGGACCATCCGACAGTGCGTTGCACTAGTAAGGTAAACAAATGAAGTGTGTTAAGGCTTCCCACAAGGATCTTTCGCTCAGTTTTGGAGAGGGGGTACAAATGGGGGAAGTTGTTGATACAGATAGTAAGGTATTAGTAGGCAGAGTCAGAGGCTGAGCTTATTCTTCTGTGAGTCTTTACCTCTGGGTCATAGAAATTTGGGGGAATATCTTCAAAGAACTCCCGGAAGTCACTAACCTAGCTCGGGGTTAGTTTGCACTCACATTTCAAAGGGAGGAATATACCTCTTGGGCATTTTCGAGGTATTGGCATATAGCGATGGCTCTGATATTTCTCAAGCATTGGAACCCATTATTTAATCTTGAGCGGGAACAAATTGGAGCTGGACCACTCGAGGTCAGGTTTCCTAGGTTACACATCCATTTTTGGTCTGAAGACATCTTCACTCGCATTGGGAATGCTCTTGGCACCTTTCTAGACTACGACAAGACCTACACCACCTCAGGCAATAAATATATGGCTCTCATTTTGGTATACCTGGATACCAGAGAGGGGTTGGAAGAAAAGATTACTCTGCATTGGAAGAGATTCATGAACATACAAATACTGGACTATGAAGGAGTGTCGTTCAGATGCCGAAGGTGTCATAAGGTTGGAAACCTCTATAAAGAATGCCCTTTGGTTTGTCGTGCTGCCTCTCTTTCCAAAGAAGTTCATGAAGTTTCTCCTACTACACCTCCATCAACTGAAGGTCAGATACCTCGGCCAAAAGATCCTCTAACAATGGAGTGCGACACAGGTTCCATCTTCGAACTCGCCCCATACTCCCTCCCCACCTATGATGAGATCCAAGGCTGCAGCTACGACCGCTCGATCATCGGTTACTCCTCCTCCTCTTTGCTCTATATCTTCCTTTTCTTTAAATTGTTCTGTTCAACACTTGTATACTGCATTTGCAACCCTACTTGGCATATCTTCATCTGCTATTACCTGCCCCCTAGATCTCCACCAACCTGCTATCTTGACCACTCCTCCATTTATCCCTGGATTGGCTCTCTCATCCTCTCCCTCAGATCCTTCAACCTCCTTTGGGCACTCTCATTGATACAACTTTCGATCCTGAGTGTCACACCCACCTAAGCATATCGGGATTGGATTGATCTCCCCTCCTCGCATATCTAAGAACACCAGGGGCTGACAATCACACATTTCTAAAGATATCATGAAGGTTGGGGTGGAAGTGGCACATGGCAGATTATCCACACTTGAATGGGTACTTAGAGCATCGAACACCCATCCTTGGCCACCCCCATGAAGTGGATCTCCTTTGATTGCAGAGGTCTGGCTAGCCCTCCCAAAAAACTAGCCCTTAAGATACTATTTTATTTTGAGCCTATTGATATCATTTTCCTTCAAGAAACCCTCAGTTTGGATGATCAGGTCATTCCTTCCCTGCAATATCTGAAGTCGGGTTGGACCTTCCGTGCACTTGACGTCATTGGTAAATCCAGAGGCATTGCCCTAGATATTAATCCCCACACTATCAAACTCAATGCTTCCTAGGGATTATCTGGGTTCATTAGTATGGATATTTACTCCTCAAAGCTTGGCATGAATTTCAGGATTATCAGTGTATATGCCCCCTGTCACAATAGAGCTGAATTTTGGAACCATCTCCTCAACTTATTTTTAGTTAGCTTAGACAATCTTATTTTTGGTGGGGATTTGCATTTTTCCATTGGATATGGGGAATCTTGGAGTTGCAATGCTCAATTGGACCCCTTATCAGACACTATGGAACATCTCTTTGAGCAACACCACTTTATTGATATACCCATGAACAAATCTCAACTTTCTTGGCACAACAGAAGAACTGGGGATGTAGCTCTAGCCAGGCAATTGGATAGATACCTCATCAAGGAGCCTTTGATAAGAACTTTGTCCAATTACAGATAGTGGGTTGGATCTGGTGGCATATCTAATCATTCTCCCATATTATTGGAGCTATCGAGTCCCTTCCAAAAGCCCATGGCACCTTTCAAATTCAATTCTACCTAGTTAAAGGACCCCAATTACATAATCTTGGTTAATGATTACTAGTGCACCCATCCACCTGCTTAGGGGAGAACCATTGCTAAAGGTTTTTGTCCTAGCCTTCTTGCAATTAAGAGCTTACCTATTAAATGGGAAAAAGATAAATGAGCCCTAGATGAACAGGTTCTTAGTATCATTGAATCCAAGTTGGCATATCTCCTAAATGAGAAAGGTCAAGGGTTTATATATGCGAAGGAAAAATCAATTCTCATTAACTTGGAGACCTAGAGATCCAAAATTCTCAAAGAACGGGAAGAAACTTGGCACCTCAGTTGTTGGGCTATCTGGTTACAGGCTGGAGATGAGAACACCAAATTTTTCCACCATTATGTGAAGGGAAGAAGGGCCAACACCATATGGCACATGCCTTTTGAGGACGATCACCTGGAAAAATATTTTCATTAATTGGCACATCTGGGGAATTCACATTTCCAGTAAATTTTCAAGGCCCCCCCTGGTGCCTCACTTGCCAAGATCATTCGAATTGTTGGAATCTTCCCTTGGTTTGTTGATCTTGAGGAGGCAGAGGAGCTCTCAAATCCTGTTACTATGGGAGAATTGGAAAGCATGCTAAAATGGTTCAAAAAAGACAAAATTCCGGGACTAGACGGATGGACTATTGAATTTTACTTAGCCTTTTATGATACCATTAGTTAGGATCTCCTTAAGGTGGTGGAGAACTGTAGGTTATCTGGGCAAATGTATGAGACTATCAACTCTAGCTTCATCGCTCTCATTCCCAAAGTAGACTCTCCTCTCTCATTCTATGATTTTAGACCTATATCTCTCTGCAATTGTCTGTACAAGATCATAGCCAAGATTATTTCCAACCACCTTAAGCCTATTTTATCAAATCATATCTCACCTGAAAATTTTTCTTTCCTTCGTAACCATCATATTCATGAGGCTATTGGCATAGCTTATGAGGTTGTCCATTCCATCAAGACTAAGCAGCTTAAAGGTGCCATCGTCAAAATTGATCTCTCCAAAGATTTTGATCGAGTTAGCCAGCTCTATCTTAGAATGCTACTAACTCACTTAGGCTTCCCACTCCCCTTCATCAATTGGATCATGTGTTCCATCACTACTGTCTCTTTTAGTATCCTGATCAATGGTTCTGCCTCCAACTTTTTTCATGTATAACATGGCCTCAAACAAGGATGCCCTCTCTCCCCACTCCTCTTTCTTCCGGTCATGGAAGGACTTAGCAAACTAACCATGCATAAAAGAGAGGGGCGGCTTCAGGGACTCAATATTACAAACCAATGCATTCTCCCCCACCTCCTATTTGTTGATGATGTGCTTATCTTTCTCAATGGAGGTATTCATGACACCACAATATTCTATGACATCTTGTTGCTCTTTTCTATGGCCATTGGTATGGAACCTAACTGATTGAAATACACTATCACCCTCTCAGCCTGCACTCCATAGGAAGCTTGGACTGCACAACAATAATTCCCATTCCAGAGCCTTAATCTGGATGATGGGCTCAAATATCTAGGGTTATGAATCAAACCCCACTGTTACAAAATCGCGGACTAGATATGGCTTGTGGCCAAGGTCGAAAAGAGACTACTCAACTGGAATCACAGGTTCTTATCCAGATCAGGTCATTTAGTGCTTATTAAATCGGTCTTGGAGGCTACATCAGTGTATTGGATGTCTCTGGCATGGATTCCCAAAGGAATACTATCTTGGATACAAAAAAATTGCTGCAGATTCCTTTGGAATGGTTACAAGGAAGGGAAAACATTTGCCTGGGTAGGTTGGAGACACATTGAAATTCCAAAGAAATGGGGAGGATGGGGCTTGAAAGACCTACCCTCCTTTGCTCATCCACTTGCTGCTAAGATGGGGTGGCTTATTCTTACCTCCCATAGCCTTTGGACAGAGGTGATACATTGTAAATATATTTGGCCACATCAGCTTTTTGATTGGATTTTCTTACCTACTTGGCATAGATCTGGGATATCAATGATTTGGCGCACAATCTTACATACTCTTCCCACCATCATAAATGGTCTCACTCGATGAATCAGAGATGGATCATCTCTGCAAATTGGCATTGATCCCTGGATGGGCTGTGGCAACATGTATCGTCTCCCACCAGACCTCACTCAATTTTTGAAGAACAAAGATATCCTCATGATTGCCAATATTGTTGACCCTGAGAATACCTCCCTTTTCGCTCAAGCATGGAAGTTCATTGATCATTTGGGTATTCCTGTGTGATGGCATCAATATTGCGATGGATATATCGATGCGTTGACTAAATCCCATGTACGCATCAAGGAGGGTGTTGATGAACTCATTTGGGCCCCTATTGGGCATGGTGCATACACTCCCAAAGATGGTTATCCCATCATTCATGCTGCCCATATGCCGCTTGTGCTAATGGAATGGTGGCACAGTCTTTGGAAGCTAAAAGCTCCTCCTCGAACCAAACTATTCATGTGGAACTTTTTAACGAATATGAAACCAACCGGGGTTAACTTGATGAAACGATCCTTCTTCGGGCCCTCTTGGTGTGTACTCTGTCAACAAGAAGAGGAATAAAATGATCATCTTTTTCTTCTTTTCCCTACGGTGATCCACATATGGGAACAAGTTCTATCAACATTATCCATTTCTAACAGATGGAGCGGGAATAATGTATTGAATGCCTGGAATCGACGGAGGGACGGATCCTCGAACCAAAAAGTTCACTGTCTTCCTCCGATAACATTCTGGACTATCTGGCTCAATAGGAACGGGATCATATTCGGAGATAGGGTGGCTCGATGGACATCATCTATTGCCTAAATTGTATTTGCCTATCATGATATCCAAAGATGATCCCACACCTTCTGGCCGCGTTGTGACACCTAAAGTCATTGATCATAATCTCTCTTGGGCACACTTTGATGGTGCAGCTCAAGAACAAGGATGTGGGGGGGGAGGTTATATTGTTGCATAAAACTGAAGATCATCTCTTCTAAATATAAATGGGCTTGGGGATGGGCACAAACAATTATGCTGAACTGATCTCTCTTAGACATCTCCTCCATTTTTCTCTCGCACATGCATGCAATCATATTCATATTTTTGGAGACAATAAAATAATCATAAACTGGTTCAACAACACATCTGCATGTCATATTCACTCTCTCATAAACATTTTGGATGAAATCATGCTCTTAAAAGCACAATTTACGTATATCTCTTGTTAACATATTTACAATGAGCATAATTTGGTTGCTGACCAACTTTCCAAGGCAGCAACAGTGCAACCCAGAGGATTGTGGATAATATAGGAGCAACAGGGAGAATAATACTTTGAATATTATCACCGTCCCTACATATATTAGTTATACTAGCAGGTTGATAGGGCCTAATTTTTGTAGCATATAGTAGTGATTTCTATACGTACTAGTTTCATACAATGTATATATTTTTTATATGGACAGTTTCAATATACTCTGCATGGTAAATATGTATAGACTTATATTTTTTGATGGCTATGGCCAACCTTATAGCATATGCCATATAGGCATATACTACATGTAATTTTCTATATTAATGGAAAATTGTGATTTTTCCCCGGGGAAAAAAATATAAAGTACTTATCACATCGCCGCTTTCACAAAGGTGAAAACATTCAAACCATAAAAATTGTGAATTGTGATATGGTTCGGACTCGACGAAATAATAAAATTGTTATAACTTGAATCAATTCCAACCTATCGCAAATATATGTTTCAATGGAATAATCATTTGTTTATCGAAAAGCACTTGAAAAAGTTAAAAGCATGTTTCTCATCGCAAATCACAAAATTACCAAAGTGACTTTGAATTGGTCTATTCCACATAACTCAACATCACCAATTTGCGATAGTGTGATAAAGACATTTATCGTAATCACTTGATTGGTATCACACTTAAAACACACCAATTTGAAATATCATTTACAACTTGCGATGTGATGGTTTGATGAGGCATAGAGAAAATCACACGTAGGCCTTAATGAGTAGTTAATAAGGTTTAACCGCATTTACTCTTTTCACGGCTCGAGAAGATTTACCTGTCTTGAAATAAAAGCTTCATCTTTATGTCATTTCAGATTTTACTATGTTATCATGTTTCCTCTTTCATTGTCACTCTGCATTTCATTCTGTTTCGTCCATTGCCAAAATTTTAGGAAATTTCCAAATAAAACAGTGCTCAGGAAAATAGTTAAGAAAGGAAAGAAGATTACAGAGGCTACTGCATCTGAAAATTCAGACATGCTTCCATTGTTCTCTAATACTACATGCAATAAGGATGGAGAACTACCTCATGGGAAGCAATGTAAAATCTATTGGAGGAAGAAAACCCAAGGGTCCTTGTGACTAAAGCAATAGCAAATGCCAAGGTCTCATCCGAGGCTAATTATTTTGAAGCAACATGTTCTTTCCTGCATAGAATAGCGGCAAGGCCTAAAATATTTCCATACACTGATATAATAAGATGGATCATTGACAATGTGGACATTTTAGACAGAAAATTCAGGAATCCCAAGCATGAAGTCATGGGGTCATTTACTCTAGATAATTTACGTCGAATGTATCATCTTCTAGAACCACAAAAGCTGTAACAAAGCCTTCATTGAGCACTTCGCGAAAGAAAATGAAGACCCAATGGACAACATGCAAAATTGGAGGTCTGGCTCTAGCAAGTTCAAGTGGGAGAAAACTAGTATGTACCCAATTGCACCTCTATCAGCCCCGCATAATTTTGCAACTGCAATGATGTGTATGCTATTTGGAAAGGAAGATAGTACCAAGTTTTCTTTTGAATGGGTGCCATTAATTGATGCGGATGTTAATTATATCATTATGAACTAGAGAAATATTTTATCAGATAATTTGGCTATGAATATTAAAGAATATACGCAGAACAACATTATCACCTCTTGGGTTATCCCTCCTTTTTATATGAGTGCACATGTGATGGACATTATATGTTTCTGTTCAAATTTTACAAACGTGGGCTGGAAATAGACTCTACAGGACCCTACCCCTATCCATGTGTATCATAAGATTTTGTGGGAATCACAGTTCAAATCCCACATTTACAAAATTTGTCATGGCGTTATGTTACCAATTCACCAAACTATTTTTGATAAGAAAGCCCCCCAAGCTATCATAGGAAGCTAAAACAGACATCTTGCCATTGGAAATATGGTTTGGCGAAGAGTTATTTACTTATGTAAGAGTTTTTAGGAGTATCACAGCTCCTCATGTTCTTCCATTATATGTTCCTAATAAGTTATGGGCAAGAGAAATTTCCTATCAAACAGTGGGGGATGGTATTACCAAAACCCTCAAAGAAATGAAGAAATCTATCTGGTCTACCTTCTCGGTGCAATGTGGTGCTTTTTCATTACATGATTTTGGGCATGCAGCAAAGGAAATACAAAATATCACATCCTTGAATCCGGCTACTGTGCCAGGCAGACATTATGACCCTAACAAGGTCGCCCATAACTTCACTGCTATGGTTAAAATTAGACAATTTACTCATGAGAAAAATGATTTCGATGATCTCTTTGAGTCAGCTTCGTAGGTCTTACATTTGGCATCCACAAGACTGAGCCCAACAGACCTCAACCGCTTCCATATATATAGGAACAAAAGGCTAAAAAAGGTCACTTTGGACCTATTGCAGATTTAAGAAACAAGTCAAAAAAGAGAACCCACTCCCAGCGTAAGCCTGGAGGAAGGTTTTGAGCATAATTCTGATAGGGAATCTCAAGGGAAATTGGTTCAAAGTTCAGAACATTTTGAACACCAATCTCAAGATATGGAAGAAATCCCCGAGAAAAACCTTGAGGAGGACATCGAGAAAAGTGTAATTGAAGAAACGACCAAAAAGGCCTCAACTAAGGAACACTTGTAGACTGACTCCACACAAGTTCATGCAAAAAAGACCAAAGTCATTGATCTAGATCAAGAATGGGAGAAATTTAACAAAAATCTCCAAGTACAACAAACAGAGATGAGTCTCGAAGGAACGTTTGGATTTCAGACTCCTCAAGAGACTCAACAGGTCATAAGCATGGAGACAACAATACAAGGGGTTACAGCTACTGAAGATATTGAAATCATCCCGACCTACCCAACTTCAGAGGTTGTTCTAAAAATTGGGGAAATACCCCCACTAGATATATTCTACAACCCAACACTTCAGGCTGTAGTGAAGAGGCAAAGAAAGAAGAGGAAATTGGATACATCAGCAACAACAATGTTTGAAAATGAATCGATGGAGGTAGTATGGAAAGACACCCCCATCGATCCAACAGAAAAACTTACTAAGCTATCACAATTTATAGGTGCTTATGCAACTACGACAATAGATAGGGCAACCAAAGTTCGGCTTTTGCTCAAAGAGAAAGAAGAAGGAATTCAGTTGTTGGAACAACAAATTGACCTAGAGAGGCAGAGAACTAACAGACGATCAGAGACACCGATGGCCCAACTACAAAAATATTTTGAACAAATGAGGTTACAACATCAAGTAGACATCACAGAAAAGGATTCACAGATTAATCAAATGCAGACTATAATAAATAAACATAGAGACAACCCTCGAATAGAGGAATTTATGAAAGAAGCACTTGAACTAAACTCTCTATTATCACAAAAGCAATAAGTATTTTTCTAGAAAATCTCATTGATCAATACATATTGTGAAATAAGTGATGCATTAACCAATCAAGTGGTTGATAAGAGATTAGAATAAGAATAGGTCAATAAGAGGATTTCAGAGTTTATTTCTTGGCAAGAATTAGAAGAAGGTAGAAAGGCCTACCTACCAAAGATCAAGGAGTCCCACAAAGATATTCTATTCACTGATTGGGACATATAACTGAAATAGGCAGAAAGGACAATGACTACAGCTGCTAGCACAACAAATAATATAATTGAAGTTGTGATTGAAAACCTTTATAGTGCCAATCTCATCAAAGAATGCAAGCCAAAAATTCTCCCAGACTTCAAACAGTTAGGGAAACAATGGAAAGAGATTTCCAAATGAAAGAAAAGGTAATAAAAAAATTGTCTAAGCTTGACAAGGAGACTTACTGGTAGTTTTTGGTGAAACCACACAGTCAATGGATGACTCTGCATTATCTAACAAATTCAACTGAAAAGATGCTGCCTCCACTCTACGATGATGTCTTTACGGGCCAATTAAGATCTAGAATTAGCCAACCACCTCAAGTGAAGCCGTTGATAGATATCTGTGAACTAAAGGACCGAATGGATGATTAGAAACATTTAAGTAAAAGAAGCTTGTCATCATTTTAATTTCTATTTTCAGTTTTTATTTTACTTTTCCTGAGGAATGTTGTTTCAAACATCCTCATATTTTTGTGTAATAATCTATTTTTGATACATATTTTGTATTATTTAAACCTCTCTCATGCATTTAGAGAGGGGTCCAGAACTCTGTCAAGAACGCTTTGCAAAGGCTTGCACTTTTGTACTTTTGTGAATGTCTTGATGAAATAATTGGAACAAGGTCTTGATTTTCTTAGAAACTAAAGCATACTCTATTGAATTGGCACTTTTGTACCCTTAGAGTATATTTAGTTAAAAGGAAGTAGATTAATATTGCTGAATTCATGAGTAGAACCTCTCATATTTGGTAGTTCTATCTTTATGGTTGAGTTTTGTTTATGAATTAGCAATAATATTTTCTTATATTATATTATGTATGAAATCTGAGCTACAGTTTGACATTATAGCACTTTTGTAAAATGTTTTAGCTGTAATTCCTTATTAAGTACATGAGCAATTGATATATGCGATATAGTTTTCACAATTATTTTGCCTAACTATTTAGTCAAAATAATTATCAGTGATGATTTCATCTCTTATAGCAATTGAATGATCTTTATTACCTGTTGCTCTAAGATATCTTTGTAGATCACATGATTTAAGTTATTCCTTGGGTATATATTAAGATAAATGTTAGAATAGATAGCTGCATGTGTTTTTTGTTTAATTAGATCATTTTAGTTAAGTCATTTCCCATTATACCTTATTTCAAACCACAATCATCATCCTATCAATTCTTGCTGGGAAACTAGTCCCATTATCCCTAGTCGGAGCCACCATATCAAACGGAAAAGGAGCTACTTCCAAGGTCCGGACCGAGTGGTTATCCCCCATGTTGTTGCAATGGAATTCCGAGGCTTCAACATGAGGATATATTTGGACTTCTTGTAGGCAATTCTTTAATCAAAGATGACATCTCTCCTTACTTCAATACAATGTTGTTATTTGATCTAGATTTTGTTTGCTTTAGATGAATTATTGTAGCCAACGAAGATTCCTTTCATGTCCGCAAGATCCAAGTTCTTTCTCTTATCCTTGGGAATATGAATGTAGACCAGGCATCCAAATATTCTGAGGTGATCAACATTAGGCTTCTCTCCAATAAAATCTTCTTCTGGAGTTATGTCACCAAGAATGTGAGAGCTTCTATTTTGAGTGTATACTGCGGTCATGGAGGCTTCTCCCCATAGGAATTTGGGAAGATCTTGATCATGTATCATAGCTCTTACACATTCTTTTATAGATTGATTCTTCCTTTCAACTACACCATTTTTTTGGGGATTATAGGGAACTATCATCTCCCTCTTAATCTCGGCTTCTTTGCAAAAGGCTACAAATTCTTTAATGTATATTCACCTCAATTATCAGATATTAAGGTCTTGCTCTTACCTTCCATCATATTCTCAATTTTGGATTTGAACTCTTGGAACTTGTTGAACACATCACCTTTTTATACTTCAAGAAATAGATCCAATCCTTTCTAGAATAGTCATCAATAATTGTTACATAGTATAGATAATCACCAAAAGATTTTTTTGACATTGGCTGACATTGGGCCACACACATAAGAGTGAATTAGGTCCAAAAAGTTCCTTGGATATTGAGTCACTACTAGGAAATGGATTTTTCAATTTTTTTTCAAGAGCACACCCTTTACAAACTCCTTCATGTTCTTCTTTCTATTGGGGCATACTTGTAACCATTTGACTCAAGGATAAAAATATCTGGTAATGGAGATGGACATATCTTCTATGCTACATTTTACATGGATTTATGTCAACGTGTACTAAATATTGAGGAGGAGGAGTTAGAAGTATATACAACCTCCCCTCATAAATCCCAATAGTTATAGCACTATATATACTAGATCCCTTAGCCTAAACAACCACCTTGCCATCAATAGATGGTATCCTATCACCTTTATCCTCTAAACAATAAATAAAAGTAAATTCTTTTTTAAACTTGGAACATATAGTATGTTGTTGAGATGAATATTCTTGCTAGATTCTAGCTCGATGTAGGTAGATCCAATGCCTTTAACTAGATAGATATTCTATCTCCAAGTCTGACCTTGTGAGAGGAGCTTCCTTTTGATAGAGTGTTTAGATATGCAATTTCTCTTGTCATATGCCTTGAAGCTCCATTATTGATTACCCATGTGCTTTCATCTTCAATTGAACCTGTAAGAGCAGAGTAATGACTTACATCCTTGACTTCCTCATATATAGATAATTTTGAAACAAAGGTGATGATATATTCTTTGATGGATTCAAGGAGAATCCTTAAAGACTTGAGATCTTCTTTCATGTACTTAGCCATTGGAAGAGAGAGAGAGTTGCTACAAATATGTCTTCAATCAAGAGTGCCAACAATTTGTGATCTTAAAGCTTCCTTCCCTCACCTTAGCTTTGATACCATGTTGAGAAACCAAGTGAAATGTAGCTTAACATTTAATTCCTCTTCTTGATAATTACTTGTGAATATTAGATGTCTTTTTCATCAAGAAATTATAAAATTGTTCTAAACGTAAAGATCACAATGAGACAAGAGACACCAGAAATTAATGCAGAGGCCAAGGAAAAACACATAAGGGGAAAACCCAACAATCCTTCTCTTATAGAATCAAATAAAAATGAGAGATATCCAATACCAATACCAAGACCAATATTCCACCAAGATACCAATTCAATCCCTCCTCCAATTCTCCTCCAAAATTCAAATTCAACACTTGTCAAATTCCTTTGAATCTAGTCAAACTCAAAATTTCGGTCCTGTAGTAGAGGCTGAATTTTAGCCTACAATTACCTTAGGAAATTCAACTCTTTTCTATAGATATTTCATTCACACGTATGAGCTATAGTAGGGTAAACGTTTTGGTATTATTCTTGTGTTTTTACTTCCTTCTTGCTCCTTTGACTTTGACCTTCTTCTTCTTCATTAGGTGCGAATGATACTATGTGATGTGTTGAATGAATGAGCTCTCCAAGAGGTCAAACTGGCCCTTATATATAGTTGTCCAAGAGGGTAAAATAGGTTCCACTTGGAGGGATAGGACAATGTGTCCAAGGAGGGTTGACTTGGTCATCTTGTGGGCTTATGACTAAAAAATAAAATTCAAATTATTTTTCTTCCAAATGTCCAAATGGGACATGAGTCAAATAATTTTTTATTTTTGATTCAAAATAAATTCTTTTGACACTAAGCATGAAGACCATGCTTTGAAAAAAATATAAATATAATAAATATAATAAGTGCATCGATGATCGATGATAAATTTACATTATGAAGACCAAACCTAGTTACAACTTCAACACTTGACTCCTCGCAATCTTGGGTTGGAACCACGTCTTTAAATAACCTTCTCTCTAGTGTATTTGGTATCTAGGGATCTGGGATGTCACGATGCCAAACATTTTCAAAGCCCAGAATTGATCCAAGCTAGATAACTTCTATTTAGTTGGATGTGGGTCCTATGTTAGATTTATAACGAGACCTCAATCTACCTATCCAAGGATCTAGGGGTCACTCCTCGATTTAACCTTGAGTAGGCCCATATTTGATATAGACTTGGATGGCTTCAACTAGCCTAAATGTCTTTTGTCATTGTGCACCAAATATTAAAATCTCAAAAAAAACACTAACAAAGAAAAAAATTGTAAAACACAAATATGTCCAAGGACCCTGAGGCCTACCACATCATCTACCATGTCACTACCAGATCATCTGCCACATTGTCTCTCTGTTACCAGTCATGCCACATCACCACCACATCACTTCCATGTGTCACTTGGCCACCCAAAAATGTTGAATCCACCTACCATGTGTCATTACCACAAAGTGCCACATCACTACCACTTGGTGCCACATGGATGCCCCTTGTACTACCACCTATACTTCCATGTTTTGTTTTCGAATCAGTTGCCACCTCTGCTACTAGCTAGGTTTCCATATTGGATTACTAACTTTATTGGCACTCACACTACATCCATGTCACTTTACACATTGTCACTTTTCTAGCTGCTAACCTTCACCGATGAAAACGAATTTTCATAAATCCTTCGGTATCACTTGATTACGCTATATTTTATCTTGATTTTGAAATCCGCTTGATAATTCACCCATTTGGGCTAGCGTTTGAACAATACAAATTTGCATGTCCCTAACACATGATGATCAGAGATTGCATTAACTTGCTTAATCACAATATTATGTTAATCAATAAGGTTAATCGTGATTAAATACTAATCAAGGAAAGCTAATATATGATTTATTTCATTGAGTGTTACATGTTACACCTTCGCACCTTGAATGCATGTATAAGCATCTTGAAATGACTTCACATGCTATTGTCCACTAACCAATTTTGGGTTTTTCCCAAATCCCAAGTGCTTACCATTTCTCTATAAAATTTGGAGTTTTCCAAATACCCAAGGGAAATTTGGGGTTTGTCTTAATGCCCCCAAATTTGGATTTTGGCCCCTTTTCCTTGTGCACTTGATACACACCTTGATCACTCCTCATTAAACACACTTTCACTCTTCTGAACATGAATGACATTGTAGCACTAACCATACTTCCTTTGATATCAATGATAATGCATTCGTCAACAATCTCCCCCTCTGTCATTAATGGAAACACCCCCAGACATTGTTGGTCATTGATGGCCTTGGGCATGACTCCCCCTACCAATCTACTCATTCTCCATCTCCATGGTTGATCACTCTCCATATTCATTGTTTAATTTCTTTGCTCACATTTCATCTCCATTGTTTTCTCACTCTCCCCCATTGACATCGATGGAAAAGGGTTCTTGATTCTCAAACGACATCATCTGATCATTCTCCCCTCTGATACCAACTTACTTTACTAATACTATACAACTGAAAAATGCACATTAATGCCTATTCCAAGAGCTAAATTCTCCCCCTTGGTCATAGGAAAATACAATTGAAGTGAGATAAATAACATATTACTACCCATGAACACGAGCTACACCTCTTAATATAGCAACTCCCCTTGAGCTTATTCACTTCTTTGCTCTTTGACATCTTTCCATACAACCATCTCAAACTAAATTGGATAGTTTCCTTTGTTCCTTATGAAGGAAACTAGTTAAGAGATGAGTGAGACATCACTCCCAACTTTTTCCTCAAATACCCAAAGGGATATGTTAGAAGAGGCTTGATGAATATATCTTTGTTGATCTATACTCCAACCTCACAATTTGATCAACCATATGTTATCTAATAAAGTGGTACTTTATGGGGTTTATTCTTTGTTTTTTAATGAAGAACAAGACTCTTGGATGTACTTATAATACATGTATTATCAGAAAAAATAGGGATTACTCTATGATACATTACTTTAATGTTTTGCAAAGTCTACTTCATCCATAAAATCTAAGTGAAACATGCAACAAATGTTATGTACTCTCTTTCATCTATAGACAATGAGATTGATGTTTGATTTTTTCTTAGCCAAACCACCAAATAGTCTCCTAGGAAGAAGACACAACCACTTGTTCTCTTCGTATCATCTACACTGCTAGGGAAATGAGAATCTATGTATGCCGTTAAGGAAAAGTTCTGACTTTTAGGATATCATAAACCAAAGCCCGTTGTGGCTTTTAAATATCTAAAAATTATTTTTGTAGCTAATAGATGACTTTCTTTAGGCACTGGTTAATACCTTGCAACTACACCAACAACTTGCATTATGTATGGCCTTAAGGTTTTTAGGCACAAGAGGTTGCCAATCTTTTATCTGAACATTATTTGATTGACCTTAGGTGATTCATCATCTCTGCTAAACTTACACCAAGTGACCATGGGAGTGCTAACAGGCGAACATTATTCCATTATAAAATTTTTATCATTTCCTTGAGATATTTTATTTGAGAGATAAACATTCTTGCTTCTACTTATGCAATCTACAAATCAAGAAAAAAAGAAAGTTCTCCTAACATTGACATTACAAGCTCAGCATGCATTTTATTTGCAAAATTTTGGCTTAGTAAATCTACATCACTTCGAAATATTATGTCATCAACATAAACAATAATAATTATCAAATTTTCATTTTTAGATTTGATATGTAAATTTATATTGGTTTTCCCTCACTTGAACCCTTGCTATTGTAGGTATTTGTCCAATCTAGAATACCATGCTCTCGTTTCTTGCTTTAGTCTTTACAAGGCCTTTTTAAATTTTCCTTCATCATTTAGATTATATCACAAATAAAAACCTTTAGGCTTCTTTATATATACTTCCTCTTCAAGTTCTCCATTTAGAAAAGTTGATTTTATGTCCATTTAATAGATCTTGAACTTCTTGTGGCAAGAAAATGTTAAAAGAATTCTTATCACCTCCAATATAGAAACATGAGAAAAATTGTCTTTAAAATCTCGCCTGCAACCTGGACATACCCTTTGCACACTAATATGCTCGTGTTCCTTATAAATTATCCATCCTCATTTAGTTTTTTCATAAAGAGCCACTTTGTGCCAATGACATTTTTATTTATTAGTCTTGGGACTAATTCCCAAGTCTGATTTTTCTCAATTTGATCTAATTCCTCATTCATGGCATTTACCTAGTGCTTATCTTTACTTTCCTGAGAAAACTCTTTGGATTCAATCATACATAACATGGAAAATGTGCTTGATTAGAAGTACCGATAAGCTTTCTTCTAGTTTGAACTCTTACTTCTTTATCACCAATAATTTGAGTTTTGGGTGATTATTTTGTCCATAACTTGAAGGAGTTTTTGAATGAGAGCATGTTTCCTCTTATTCTTCTTCCACTTTCAATTCCTCATGTTTTTCATCCTCATACGCATTGTTGATTTGGTTGGCTAGATTGATATATCTTGGTTGCTTCTCCTTGAGAGATAAAGTTTCATCCACCTTCACATCAATGCTGAAAACAATCTTGCACAATATTTTGTTATAGTATCTATATCCTTTTATCTTAGTTGAATATCCTAGAAATATGCCTTCATTAAATTTGGCATTAAACTTACCCAAATCTTGATCTTGATGTAGCACTTGCTACCAAAAAAATTGAAGTGCTTGATTGAGGTTGGTTTCCATACCACAACTCATAGGGAGTCTTGTCACTGTTTGGCATGAGGTGTGTTTTATTTAAAATATGAATTGTTGTATGAAAAACTTCAATCCAAAAGGTTTTTGGAATATTTCTCTCATCTAACATTGCTCTAGCCATTTGTTGTACCGATTTGTTTTGCCTCACCACCACACCATTCTGTTGTGGGATTTTTGCAATTGAGAATTGTTTTGCTATTCCACGTTCTTCACAAAAATCATCAAATTCTCTTGAGGTAAATTCCCCTCCTCTATAAGACCTTAGGCATTTAATTTACAATCAGTTTGGTTTTTAGCTAGCACTTTGAATACTTTGAGCTTATCAAACACTTAAAATTTCTCTTTTAAAAATTTAACCCAAGTCAACTTGGCATAATCATCAATAATCAACATAAAATATCGTTCTACACTTGGGGTGTTAGTTATTGAAGGTCCACATAAGTCTATATGAACCAGTTGTAGAGGCCTGGTTGATGAGTTTTTCCTTGGTCTTAAAGGGTACTTGACATGATTTGAAAATTGTATAACTTGACTTTGAAATATTTAGAAAGTATCTTAAAGCTTGTTTTTTGTTAATTTTCACTATATTATTAACGTTCAAGTCTCCTAGCCTTATGTGCCACTACCAACTCTCATCAAGTTTCCCCAAACAACACTTCTCATTTTCCTCATTTAGTATGTAAACATTGTTCGAAGTTCTCATAGCCCTTGCTAATACCTTCCATGTATTTGTTGTATTTATATCACAACCTTTGGAATGAAAATTAGCATCATACCCATGGTCACACATCTGACTCACACATAAAAAATTGTGTTTGAGTCCATCCACAAAAAGAACATTTTTATCTTTACCTCTTCCATTGTCCAAGCTAATTGTGCCTCTACCCTTGATTTTGCTTAGAGAATCACTACCAAAGGTAGTGTTGCCTATATCGTCTTCTCTTAATGACAAGAATTTACTCTTATCACTAGTCATATGTTTGAAGTATCAATTGTTCACATACTAATGGTTGCCTTGGTTCTCAACATACAAGACAATGCCACGTTCTTCTTTCTTTTCAAATCTTTTCCTTTTCCATGTTCTCGATTTTTTTCACTTTCTTTGTCTTAGGGTGTAATAAGTTTATGTTTTCTCTACATTCAACCGCCTTATGCCCAAAATTGTGACAATTATACACTAAACATGATCTAATAAAGGAACAAAAGGGTTGTTGTTTCTTGAAATATTCCTAGGAGCTTGGTTTTTTTTTTTGAATTAAGACAACTTCTTCCTCTAGCTTCTCACATTCCTTCTCTTTCTCTTTCAGTTGTTCTCAAAGAGTGTCTTTAATCTTCTTGGCTTCCTCCACCTCCACCTTTTGAAGAAGTAAAATATGAATCTCTAGTTTCATCCCTTTCTTTTTCATATTTCATGAACAACTCTTTTTGCTTCTTGTTTTTCTTCGTGAGCCTATGTATTTCTTAAAAGGCACTAATTAGTTCTCATTCCAGATCTACTGTAGATTCTTCTTCATCTAATTGATAATCAAATTTCCCTTCATCTTAGATTTCTATAGCCATTTTTATACATGAAAATACCTCCTCATTAGCTCATAGGAGATTACTATGCTTTTGGTTGAAATACACCCCCTTTTCCGGCCTATTTAAGACTATAACACAAGTAATGTACCATGAGGACAATGTTATCCTAGTCTATAACATTTTGTCTCTTCATCTAACTCACATTATCCAATTCTCATTTAGTCAAAAAGAAAAAATCCAAAGTTAACTCACTTTGACCCTCTTGTTCACTTAAGGAAACTCTTAAAAGGTGGAATGTGACCATCTTTTCCTTATATATAGCTTTTTCTTAAACAAACAAAGTATACAAAAGTGGAAAAAAGAAACAAAGCATTAAAGTAGGAGAAAAAATCAACCACCCTATAACTTTTACCCAAATTGAAGTAAGGAAGAATTTTCTAATCTTCCTAGCCTCCACTTACCTATATATTGGAGGCTTGGCCATTGAGAAAGGGATTGGAATTTATTACATTGTTATGTTTTCAAGATCTTCATTGAGAGAGAGACAAATTTTTTGGATCTAGGAGTTGGAGGAGATCATGCTACAACTAATTTTGGTTGTAATATTACTCCTATTTATCAATATATATATTTGTTGTTCTTTCTTCCATATTTTTGTTCAATGTTCATGTATCATATGCTTGTTTAATGATTTTTTAGAAGTTGGTTTTCTAATGATCTATTCAGTGTTATGTAGTTGTTAATTCATTAATGTTTGGTTGATAATATTATTATGCCGTGAAGGTTTTGCTCGTGTTCCTATGTGTGTAGGGTTAGCTTTTGGAGTTAGTTGGGAGCATTTCTCAACTACGTTGAACCTTCCAACTGATCTACGTGGGAAAACAAGTGGGTTCTCCTTTACCATCACATTGTCAACTTCATTCTACTCCTTTAATTACCGAATAGGTATGGCCTTAGTATAATATATCCCTTACCTGGTCTGTCTTAGGTTTCTGGGAAGACCTGAGAGGGGTTGTTTGCTAGTTCATCTAAGCAAAATTCCTTATAGCAAAATCGACGAATCCACTGGGGAACATTCTACTTCTTGGTTTGTTTTTTCCTCTCCTAAATTCTCTTTCTTTGATATTGTCTTTTCTTGAATTCCTTTCATTTGTTTGCATGCATAGCATACCAACTGATATGAGCGCTTTTCTTGGACCCAAGCCTTCATTTCCTAAGCAAATATCTTATATCTCAAGTCTTCTGTTGACTTAGAGTGTTATAATGTAGGTTATTCCTTATAAAAATGTGTTACCTCTACCTATAATGCATTGTGTTGGCCTATTTACCTATGTTACAACCTTCAAGCCTCTATTTGTCACCTTTTCTATGATTTCCACTGCCTGCGTTTTGTTTGTTTCTACCTTGAGGTCTTTGTTGTCTTGTTTCTACCTTGAGGTCTCTGTTACCGGGGATTCCTTGAGGAATTTTAGAGTTGAGTCAGGGACTCAGGTATCCTACCTACACAACATATTAGCCACAATCGTGACCCCCCATAGCGGTGACTATGATTTGAGGTAAAGGGTAGTGGCCAAAATCCTAGGAAACATACATAAGGTGACTGGGGTGGGCTTCCTTGACACTTGAGACAGACAAAACTACTCCATATTTTGTTTTTTTGGAGGGTACTCATCTTTGTGAGAGTGCTTGGCCCCTTCTTACTGAGGTTTAGGCAAAGCTCATGAGTAATAGTAACTGTCTCTTTCCAAACTAACTTTTTCTTATAGTCCTTCGATATTTGATTCCATCATCAGCTAGTTGCGACTAGTAGAAAAAGTTTGACTGCTTAATGATCTCGTAGAGTTTTTTATTTTTTAGGTGTGTGTTGTTTTGTTACTATATATATATATATATATATATATATATATATATATATATATATATATAGATATATATAGATACATACCACTTAATTAAAAATTTGTAAAACATATTTCCTTCACTGTGGCTACTGCAACACCCCATCATCAGTCTCGATGTCCGCGAGGCCTTCCTCCACTTTCTATGGATATATATACGAGTGAATTATATTCCCCCACTTCTTAGGGGATTCTGTCTCCAATTTTAGACCCTAAATCACACTATACTCACCCAGAGTCTATCTTACTAGAGGACCCTTTTACTAAAGGTTTGGTATCTCCCTATAATTCTCCACTTACTAATCATCTTGGGATAGTCTTGATTCATGTAGCACCCTTTCCTACAGGGTCTTCATTAGTTTCCGCTTTGAACATCCCAATGACTGCTAGTGAGTTGTGGTCTTTTGTGGGCACCTTTGCTCCACCTTCATTCAACCCACTTGCATTAAGTTCCATACATGTTGTTGGTTATCCTACTATACAACTTATGGTAAATCTAGGAACCTCAACTACCCCCACTTAGGGTGTTGCTCAACCATTTGTTTCCTCCACTGCACCAACTCCTTTCATGTCAACTCCTACTGTTCCTAGTTTGACAACCTTCAATAATCCTTTTGGTTCGAATCCATAGCTTGGTTCAACTTCCCCACCATTATAGAGTGGGGGAAGTGTTTCTAGCACCTATCTACCTACTGGGGGAATTCCTACCCCCATGCAACATTTGGTACATCCTAGTTCTTCCTTGATTGATGCTTTCTGACTGGTGGTCATGTTGTCAATGGTGGGCCCATAACCAATTCATCTTATGTTTCCAGAGGTGTTTCGTTACCCAAACCTATTGTATCTCCTTGGGGTCTCCCAAATTAGCCACCATTACCTACTGGTGTTGGAGAGGTAAATCCCCTCTACGGATAGAGGCGATTCCTACTAGCCCAGCAAGGGTCTAGCAACAATCACACAATGCTGCCATGCATGTTCCTAATTACAATTAAACAAGAGGTAAAGAGCACCTACTTAGATTCCAGCGCTGTCGTTTGACGAAGAGATGCTGCCTTCGCTCCTTCGCTTTGGCTGGTCACAATCCTCCGCGATCCCCGCGAATAGACACCTGCACACACGAAGAGGAAACAAACGCAAGCGTGAAATCTAATAAAAGCAACCATACATCAGTCAGAAAAGATGTAATTCACATTTAATCATTGCATGTACAAATGAGAATGGAACAATAACAGCAGTCATCTATTATTAATCAAGACAGAGAAGAGTACAACCAAATGTTCTGACGTCGGTATCCTTCTCAGGAGGGGCCAGTCAGCAAGCGTCTCAAGCATTCACCTTTGGAAATGATTCTCCCAAGACAAGAAACTCTCTCTCACACAAGCAACACAAAAGAACCTTCCCTAAGCTACCAATCACTTCCACACCTAGCACACCAAATACCTATAGTAGCAGCAATCTGAGCGCTATAAGCTCTATACAATCCAAGCTATTCCAAACTAGCTGCTCATGGTAATGGTGGGAGTTTATATAGGAGAAAGAGCCTCCTAAAAAGGTGGAAGGATGAGCTTATCCTTGAGGGAAGTGGTTGCAAAGAGTCGAACAGACATGCCATAGAAGGGAGTCGATACTCACAAAGCCAACAACCAAACCTGGAGTGATCTGGAAGGCTGGCTGTTGGAACGAATTCGCCCAAACAGGATCAGCGCGGATTATAAGGAAACTGACGCGCTGACGTCGCGCCTCGATAACTGGGAAAGTCACGTCAGCGCGACTCAATACAAAGGAGAGGTGCGCTGGCTCATAAAATGCGACCAGCGCGGAAAAGTGATGTGCTTCCGCGCTGGCAGCGCACTGAAAACATTAAGAGCTGCCGGTCAGCGCGGATATTTTAGAAACAGACGTGCTGATGAGGAAAACTTTGGAAAAATGGGTTTTGGGCCAGTTCAGAAGGCATGGACTTGATTATTGTGAATTCTTGACACAGTAGGGTGACTGACAGGGAGACAGTGACAAATTACTATGTAACAACTGGGGCCAAATTTTGTCCTGGGGGAAACCAGTTTGCTAGTAGTTATCCTTAGGCTCCAAGAAACTTCTATCTTGTGGGAAACTAGTTCTCTAGTAGCTTTCCTTAGGTAGGGGGCTTGCCACATTGCCTATCACTTTACACGACCCCACCACCACCTCAAGTAAACTATTTTCCTTCGTAACCTATGTCTAATATTGGAAACCAATCAATGGAGGACCTCTTGGTCCCTCTATTTATTTCACTCTTCCTTGGTATGCTATAATGGCACCTACTTATTTTTTATTCTTGGCTACACTTGATATATCGAATCTGAACAAGTTAAAAAATGATCCCATCAATTGCAACTTTCTTTGGCCTCCTATCCCGCACGAGTTTTATGCAGACATTCCTAAGTTCGAGGGAAAGTAGGGAGATGACCCAGCTATGCATGTCACTACATACCACCTTTGGTCTATTTCCAATTCTATGATTGATGACAATATTCAGCTCAGAATCTTCTCGTGCACCCTGACTAGTAACACAACCAAGTGGTATATTGAATCACCATGTGCTTCTTTCAGTAATATCAATACCCTCACCATGGAATTATTAAATCACTTCTAGCTGCTAATCCATTACAAAACTAGAGTGAAACTCTTAACTACTTTGTGCCAGAACACCTCGACCCACATCTCTGATCACATGCATGAAGGGAGACAGAGGTGGAGGTTAGTAACGACCCCCATTTTGGATTACCTATTAACTAATTGGTTCTGTAAGTCACTTTTACCTCCTATTGGAAATGATGTTTCCATATCCAGAGATGTTATTGAAGGCTAGTCCATTCGGCATGCTCAACACGTACATCTCATTTATTCTCAACGTGGAACACTTTTTGACTTGATCCCTAGTGCTCCTCGGACTTCAAATACTCTTGTTACACAAAAACATAGTCCTCATGCTGATGACCTCGCTGGTGTTTCCTCTAGGACTACTGTCACCCAATTGAGTGGGAAAATTTCCTAGTTGTCTATTACTGCTAACCTCGCCTCAACTACACCTAATCACACTACTGCTCCTATGTCCGTTGTAATTAACTTTACGTAGTCTACACAATAATCCAAGATAACGAAAAAGAAGAATAAGAACAAGACCTCTTCTTCTGAGGATAAATCATATGTTTAGAACACCCAAGCTCAAGCACATTTCACTTCTAAATTTGATAAAGGGAAAGAGAAAACTATGAAGTTTCCTTGCAAGATCTACTCTAAGGGTCATTTAACCTATAAAATTTTCCTCCTACAAGAGTGCACTTATATCCTTGCGCAAAAGGATATTGCATGGACCCCTCGTTGTCCTTAAAAACCATTTCTCTGCTCAATAGCAGCAACAAAAAAATCTGGTTGTGAACCCACCTCCACCCCCTCAATGGGGAAACATTGGTTCACAGCCCCCTCCTCCTTGAGAAGGATCATCTATTGTATATGATTTTAAGGTGGTCAAATTGAAAAATCTAGCTAATAACTATGGAAATCCTATCATAGACACTTTGGGTACCTTATCAACCTCTATTCCGCCTTAGCCTCATGATATCACATCGAGAGACATGTTTTCGACCCTATGATTCAGCCCCCCAAAGAGGCACTTCATCAAAATACGTAAAACCTTGCTGCCCGTGCTGCCAAAAACTATAGTATTGTAGAAGATCTTGCATAGGTGCCTAGTGTTATGTCCATCATTTAAGTATTACAAAGTGACCTTGTGCAACATAAAGCTCTTCTCGTGGCCATAGGTGATGTTGACCTCCTAGATTCCAATCTAGTTGTCTTCGACATGGAAAATAGTACATCTCATCTTTCACACCAACTTTCCTTTCAAGTGTATTTCATGTGTAAGGTAAAACCATTCACTGTACCATCATTGATGAAGGTGCTTCTACCTGTGTAATGGCTACTTCCTATTGGCTTCCCTAGGTTCCCCCACTCTTACTCCACCATCAAATTCATTGAAAGCTTTCGATGATAACACTTTTATCCCTAAAGGATATCTCGCTACTTTTCCCATCACTCTTAGATGGAAAAAAATTCGGTTGATATTGAAGTCATTGATCACCTGCTTGATTACAATGTTCTCTTGGGGCGTAGTTGGACTTATGCTATGAAAGCCATTGTCTTGTTAGTTTTCCAACTAATCTATTTTCCTCATCAATGAAACATCATGACTCTGGACCAATTATCTTTCTCCACCCCTAAATTTCAACCGCCAACTTTGGGCAATGTTCCTTTAGTGAGTAGTTCTCCTGACACTTTTGTCGGTATTGGTACTGACCTTTTGAAGGGATCCTCGCTATTTGGGTGTTTCCCTCTCCCATCGATTGAGATTCTTATGACTATTTCAATGGTCTCTACTATATTTTATGGCCCTATGGATCCTTGGATCCTCTTGACCCCTTCCACCATTGATTCTTTTGGGGAGTAGATGTCATTGTCACCAATGGAGCTAGCTTATCAAGATATTCAATCTACATCTAGATCCCTGTCTTCCTTGGTTCAGGCCAATGGCACCACAATATCTCCCATTGCTACTATATATACTAATTTTCTTGATACTTTCATGCCTTCTAATGAGGCTATCATGGAAATCATGTCTTTAGACGAGCGACCTTGGGACACGTTTCACCACTATGTCTCGGTCTCTTATCCATCTGCGTTGAACACAAATTATTTGCAAATCCTTTAGTTTGATTAACTTAAGATTATTGCTTCCTCTTTGACACAAGTTCTAGAGTTATACTCAGAAGGAAACTTACGTAATCTATTGGAACAGGTCGAGCATTTTTATTTTATTTTATTTTATTTATCTTTTTATTGTTTTATTTTTATTTTTATTTATTTTTTAATTTTTAATTATATATATATATATATTATATATATATATATATATATATATATATATATATATATATATATATATATATATATATATATATATATATATATATATATATATATATATATATACATACATACATATATTGGTATTTTTCTCGCTCGTTAAATAGAAAAAACCTTGATTTTACTTCTTTGGGCTCATTAAAATCCCACGAAGAAGAGCAAGCATTATTTTAATGGTATTCTTCTCGCTAGTTAACTCGAAAAACCTCGAGTTTACTTCTTAGGTCTCTATAAACTCCCACGAAGAAGAATGAACATTCTTTTTATGGTCTTTTTCTCGCTTGTTAATTTGAAAAATCCTCGAGTTTCCTTCTTCGGGCTCTTTAAACTCCCATGAAGAATAATGAGAATTATTTTTATGGTTTTTTCTCTCTCGTTAATTTGAAAAAACCTTGAGTTTCCTTCTTCAGCCTCATTAAAATCCAACGAAGAAGAACAAGCATTCTTTTTATGGTATTTTTTCTCGCTCATAAAACTGAGAAAACTTCGAGTTTACTTCTTCAGGCTCACTTAACTCCTATGAAGCCTAGGTTGAGCCATTCTTTTTCATCTTTCTCACTCTTTAATCTAAAAAATATACCACGAGTTTTCTTCATCTGAATCGTATCAATTTTTATGAAGACTATCGAGTTTACTTTGTTCCCCTCATACTCATAACAAAATGAGGAGAACGTCTATTGAGTGTAGGTTTATCTCTTTATTCGGACTCAATGGACTAACTACAAAAGAGTAACTGTGTTGGGTATATTATTCTATCTTTGCCACACCTAGTCATCAACCATGACAAATATGCCTCCTGGTGTCTTCTTTAAGCTCGTTTTAGACTCTGTAAATGTGAAAAGACCACTAATTTTACCCTTTTTGGACTTGTTAAACCTAAGCAGATTGGGAAAAAATTGGAATAAATAATGGTTTTAATATCTATATTAGTAAGAACTAACAACACCCAAGGGGAAGCATATCATGGTTTTTCTTTAGGGTTTTGTCGCTGGTCACCATGGCGGGGCGTTGAGGAGGGAGATCAGCTCCCTCCTACAGTCAAGTGGTTGCAGACAGAAGAAAGGGAGTTCGATCGCATCGCTTCAAGAAACCAACGGAGGTGGTAACAGAGGCTAAGAATACAGAAAAATCGGAAATTATCAGACCTCAAGGACATGAAGAGAATCATAAGGAAGCTAGTAAGGAGAAGAGGACATAGGTTAGCAGTCTGAAAGTTGCTCTTATGAGTACATCAGGGGTCTGTAAATCCAAGTCGACCACTATTCCTCGAGTTGTTTTAAGTGACCCAGTGTTGTAGGTACAAAGAGACCACATGTCGGAATATGTTATTATCTGTAAATTTATGGGGATTTGGTCGATAGAGAAGGCTTTGCAAGCATGGATAAGGAACCACTGGAAACCAAATGGGGGAATTGACCTTCACCTTGGGTCCAAAGGCTTCTTCACGGTGGTGTTCACAAGCTTAGAGGATAAAGACAGAGTGTTCGAGGGAGGACCCTATTTTTACGCTTCTGCAGGCCTTTATATGAGACCATGGGTAATGGACTTTGTCCTAGAACAAAAAAATTTCACCTTGGTGCCAGTATGGATAAGAATCTATTCCCTTCCTTTAGATTATTGGCTGCCAGAGTCTCTTGAGGCTATCGACAACAAGCTAGGGCATTTTATAAAGATCTCAGATGCTACTCTAAGAGGCAAATACACTTCCTTCACTTGGATATGTGTGGAAATGGACTTATGTGGGGCACTTTCAGATGCAATCATTTTAGGAATGGGTGTAGGAGTTGGACTATGAAAACGTCCCATTTAGGTGCCATAAGTGCCATGAGCACATGCACCTATACATGGACTACCCATTGAACAAGCTGGAGAGCAATACGAAACCCACTATAGGTAAGGATCCCGAAGGTTTTACTAAGATTGGGGGTAAAGGGAAAGGAAGCAAGCGGTACCAAAGAAAATTAATGAAGACGGACAACTGAGTTGCAATAGTTTCAAGATCTTAGAAGAAGAAGTCGAAAAAAATGGGACAAACCAGGAATTGAAAAATATTCCCACTAAGAAGGAAAGTGATACTAATATGGAGGATATATCAGAAAACAACAAACAAAAGGATGATATGTCGAGCATTATGGAGCTTAGTAGGGACCATGAGATGACCCAAAGTGAGGCTAGAATGGAAGACCATGAACCGCAGGAGATTCTAGAGAGGGAGAATTTAGATCTAGAAAAGTTTATGGAGCAGAGAATCACCAAAGGGGTAGACTCTTTGCCAAAAGAGGAGTCTGACAGGGTTCAACAGCTCTTCCTCTGGATATCACAAATGAAGTGTTCTGGAGTCAAAAGAAACCATGATATCCAGGAGAATATGGGAGTGAAAACAATGGAGGATACACCGATGCATTCTTCCAAGAACTCGGGTAGGAAAAGAGGAAGAAAAACACAGAATGAGTTGTTGTCCGAATGTGGGAAACTTATGATTAATTCAGGTAAGATGAGGGATCTTACCAGTTACTCCTTTACAAACCTTTCTTAATGAAGCTTACAACCTGGAACATTAGGGGTCTAGGAAGTAAAAGGAAACAAAGAACTCTTAGCAGTAGAATGAAAGAAGAAAAATCAGATATGGTTTTTATTCAGGAAACAAAATGTTTGATGGACAAGATCCGACAGATACACAACAAATGGTTAATCAAGTATGAGTATCTAGAGGTTAAAGCAGATAACTCAGTGGGTGGGATTCTTACTCTATGGGTTCCTCAAAAACTTGGAATCCTAGATGTTGAAGCTTCTAGGAACTATCTATCGCTAATGATTCAACCTTTGGGTGATAAGGAGATCTACGTGATCACTAACATCTATGATCCTCAAAAACTATAAGACAAACTTAAGCTTTTCACCTCCCTTGAGAAGCTGAGAGAGAGATATACTAATATGCTCTAGATTCTGGTTGGATATTTCAATATGATTAGATCTCTTACAGAGAAAAAAGGCGGTACAAGAAAACTAGGCAGAGACTCCATTGCCTTCCAGAACTTCATGAATAACATGGGGCTAGTGGACACCGAAACAGTAAATGGAACTTTTACTTGGAATAATAAGAGGGGAGGGGATTCTCAAGTCGCCTCTAAACTAGATAGATTCATAATCTCAGAGGACCTCTTTCTCAAAGGCCTTGATATATCAGCTTTAATCCTTTCCTTAGGAGGCTCAGACCACTGGCTTGTCCAGATTGAAGCTACTTTCATGGGTACACCGAGGAACAAACCTTTTAGGTTTGAAATGTCTAGCTCTCTCACCTAACTTCACCAACAATATTGACAAATGGTGGGCAGAAGATATGCCCGTTCAAGGCACTAAAATATTCATGTTGCAGTAGAGACTTAAACACATCAAATCTAGGCTTAAAGATTGGAACAAAAAAGAGTTTGGTAATATTTTTAAAGCCAAAAGAGAAGTTGAGCAGAAACTCCAAGAGATTAATCAGATCATCATCTCAAAAAGTTTTACTGAGGAACGGAAAATTTAGGCTGACTCTCTTTAGAACGAATGGGACGATCGGTGCATGCAAGAGGATATTTTCTGGAGATAGAAATAGAGAGTGCATGGATTAGAGAAGGATAAAGAAACACGAAGGTTTTTCATAGATCAACCTTGGATCACAGATCTCATAACATAATTTCAAAACTTAAAGATTCTTAAGGGAAAGAGCTCGTCTCTCACAAAGAAATGGAATCTGTCCTAGTTCAACACTTCCTTAGCATAGTAGAGGAGCCTCTCGTCGATAGATCTCGATTCATTAACAAATTCATGAAGTTCATTCCTAAGCTTATAACTAGGGAAGACAACCACAATCTTAACAGGTCAGTGTTTAAAGAGGAGGTTAGTGAAGTTATCAATGAGATGCAAAATGGGAAAGCTCCTGGCCTTGATGGCTTCAATGCGGACTTCTTCAAATCTTGCTGGAAAATAGTCAAACAAGATATCCTTGATGTTGTGGAAGACTCTAGAAGATCCAAAACTATTTTGAAAGCTCTTAATGCCTCTTTCATAGCTTTTATTCCAAAGTAGGAAAAAGCTACGATACCAGACAGATTCATACCCATAGCCTTATGTAATGTGGTGTGCAAAATTATTTCCAAAGTGATTTCTAATAGACTCAAGCCTCTTCTTCCTGCTCTTGTCTCAGAGGAGAAAACTGGATTTGTGGAAGGAAGTCAGATTCTCAACAACATCATACAAGCTCATGAGATGGTACACTCTCTTAAGAGAAATAAGAAAGGTTGTATGATCATGCAGGTTGACCTAGCGAAAACATATGATAAGATAAGCTGGTCTTACATTAGGGTAGTGCTAAGATCTTATGGCTTTGACCACAACTGGATAAGATGGGTTATGGCCCTTGTATCCACGGCCAACTTCTCCATTCTTCTTAACGGATCCCCCTCCAGAACCTTTATGCCTTCTAGGGGTCTCAGACAAGGGGATCCGCTCTCGTCCTTCCTCTTTGTTCTCATGATGGAAGGGCTAGGCAGAGCGATTAAAATGGAAAATTTCGAAGGAAGAATCCAGGGTCTGAAACCTACTTCGGACGGTGCTGCTTCTACTCATCAACAATTTGTTGATGACACAATGTTGTAGGGAATTCCTACAGTCAAGGAAGCCAGAGCTTTCAAAGAAATCCTGAATGACTTTGCATTGGCCACTGGTATAGAGGTAAGCCTTGACAAATCAAAGGTGTTCTTTTTTAAGTCTAACATTGCTATTCAGAGGAACCTCACCAGAATTCTTGGGTTTCAAAGGGATCAGTTACCTTCCAAGTACCTTGGAATGCCTCTTACTGACAAACCTTTGAGCAAGGAAGTGTGGGAGCCGGTAACTAATAAACTTCAGGACAAAGTCAGGAAAGGGACTTGCAGGTATTTGAATTTGGCAGGGAATCTTGTGCTTACAAAGGCTGTCCTACAGGCTATACCCATTTTCATGTTTTCAACTCTTCTTGCTCCTAAAGGAGTTATGCAACAAATCAAGAGTATTCAACGAGATTTTCTTTAGGAAAAAGGGGAAGAGAAAAAGAAGTGGGATTTGGTAGCTTGGGACAAGCTCTGCAAACCTAAGGCCCATGGTGGTTTGGGGCTTCATGACCCTGAAATCCTCAACAGAGTTTCACGAACCAAAATTTGGTGGAGGTGGCTCAAGGAATCGGCCAACCCTTGGGCCAAGCTTTGGAAGCAGAAATATACAAATAATTGGCAGGAGAGGGATCATATCAAAATGTTAGGGCTCATCAAGGGCTCCCACATTTGGAACCTTGCTAGGGATAATAGATCCATTGTCCAGAAGCATAGTTTCGAGGAGATCCGAGCTGGGAACCTTGCATGGTTTTGGGAGGATAACTGGCAGCAGGAACCAAATTTGTTTAGGGAAGAAATAACTGCTCTCAAAAATGACATTGACAACAAAGGTTTACTTATGGTAAGTGACTTCTGGGATCAGGTAAGGAACAATGGTAAATGGAGAATGTGGAAGGATCTTGGTTATAGTGAAGAGAGTCCTTTGAAGGCCCAGGCAGATTCTCTTGCTCTTGACTTGGAGTAGAGGAAGATTTTGGTGTCATCCTTGTCTGACCAACTGAGATGGGGTAGAAACATAGAAGGAACCTTCAACCTCAAAGAAGCTAAATGCATGGCCCTAGGTTTTGATTATCCAAACCCTGATCAGGTTTGGAATGACCTTTGGCAGAACTCGCAATGGATGAAAATCAAGTTGTTTATGTGGTTGGTTCACCAAAATAAAATTCTCACATGGGAGAATCTTCTGAAAAGGGGCTTTGTTAGCCCATCCAAATGCCATCTATGTGGCTTACAGGAGGAGACAATGGAACATTTACTAAATCTCTACCCCTTCACCTCTACCTTGTGGGATTGAGCGACCTCAGTCTTCAGGCAAACTGATAGGGACAAACTCAACATCACCAACACTTTGAAGAATTGGAGGAAAGACTTCTTAGGTAATGAAATAATTAACAAGGCTTGGACTCTGGTTCCAGGCTTTATTATCTGGGATGTTTGGAAAGAACGCAATGGCAGGATTTTCAAGAACAAAACAGGCTTGACCCAGAACATCATTGTCCAAATTTTAAGACAGCTCAAAGATATAGTAGGAGCCCTTATGTGAAAAATTCCTGAGGACCCTCCTTCACCCAAAGATGCTCGCATACTACTGCAGTTGGGTCTCCATTCTCTAGTTCCCTAAGACACTATAAAGGGTGTGAGCAAAAAAACTGCTGGTAAAGATATCTGGCAGCCTCCTCCTCATGGTTTTTTGAAAATCAATATAGACCGGGCCTCTAAGGGCAACCCAGGGATGGCTGGATTTGGCGGTGTCATAAGAGATGAGCAGTGGCACATAAAGGATATCTTTCACAATCATTTGGGGACTGCCACTAATAATATGGCAGAGCTCATGGCCTTAGAGCAGTGCTTGGAAATCCTGATGGAGTCAAATTTACACAACACCATCATTGAAGCTGACTCTGAATCGGTCATTAAGGCAGCCAAGAAAATGTGTAATGGAACGACACCTGGAAAAGTGTCGAAAAATTGGAGGCTCTTGTAGGTCTTTCAACATATTCATTCTCACTTGCGAAACCTAAGAACTGTCAGCTTCATTCATGTGCAAAGAAAAGCCAATATGTTAGTTGATCGTCTGGTGAATGAAGGAGTGCTATGTAAGGAAAGCTACATTCGGTACAACTGGAATTCTATACCCTCTGGTAAACTGCGTGATGATTGTCAACGACAGGCAACCAAAGACATGGCGTACTTCCAGACCATGAATAATGAGAAGGAGGAAGACTAGCGGAAGTAGGAGAGAGTAGAAGTCCTTGAGCTTGGTTGAAGTGTCGTAGTAAATCCTAACCGTCGATCCCACAGTCAATGCTTACGTCATAGCTAACTACGGGGGTTGGGTATTTGGTAAAAAGCATGCTAGTTGAAGGGCCATAGGCCATAGGATTTGATGGCCTTCATTATCAAATGGATATCTGGTTTTAAAATGGTTGGAGGTTAAGTCTAAGAGTAGACCCAAAGTTTTATAGACCAAGGTTTATAATCTATATCGGCTCCGTGAAGTGGGTAAGTGTCGCACAAGTTTCTAATGCGATATCATTGATGACCGTCGGATCAAATGGGTTTTGATCTACGGTGTAGGATCATTGTGAAACTCTGTTGATCGGAGAGAATATCAACCATTTGATTGAAGGCAAGATCGGCGGTGGAGATTGAGCGATAAGAATTGAGCAATAAGAATTGGGGAGATTGAGCGATAAGAATTGGGGAGAGATCAACAGTTTGAACACTTAGGAATAATGACCAGGGGTCTAATTTTGTTTTTTTGTGTAAGGTTTTTGGTTTTGTTGATCTTGTTGTTTGTTAATCATCAATGGGTCTATCTTTTGTTGGTCTTTACACTTGTAAAGACATGTACCATATTTAATCTTTTTTTTGGTTAATTGAAGGCTCCACTCTTACTTGACCAAAAAAAAATATCTATATTAGTAAGAAGTTTGATGGTAGCAGTTTAATGTCGATCCCTTGCATATGGCACTGTTGTAGCAGCTGCAACACCCTCCAAAATTTTGCCTATGCTTTGATTTTGGAGCCTTCCTTTATGTTGACATGAGGTTACCTTTGACTGTTGTCAAGTATTCATGTTTTGATTTAGACTTCTCCTTTTCATCTGTGAATGTGTTTCCTTGTTTTTACACTTAGTTAGTCTTTCTAAGTTACAACATAACTTCCTGACTTGGCCTTAACAGTTATGGGATTACCTCCAGAAACTACACAATCCATGAGGGCAAGCCAACCTTGAGGATTGAAATTTCACAATTCAGACTGGCAGTTCTACCTTGAGCTCAGAAATTGTGTAGTCGTCGAAGGCAACCCAATAATGAGCCGAAAGGTTTCCCAGTTTCCTTGGAATTATGCAATCTTTCTTGACAGTGTGCATGGAAAGTTTCTTGAAAAAGAAAAAAAGAAGGAAATAAAAGAAATAAAGAAACAATCCCTAGAAAGTAGGGATTCATCAATAGTTCCCCGAAGGTGGCACATACCCTATTTTTATAAACTTTTGCCATGTGTCACTTTTTTCCTTTATTTTAGGCATGTGCGTCATAAAACCTAATTCGCTTGAATCTATTTAATAGACACCTCTAGAGCTCATTTGTACATTCGATATTGGAGCTCTAGCATTCCCGAGGAGATCAAGGAACCTTCGGTGCAGTGGTCGTCGCTTTTCCAGGTGAGTTTTGTGCCACTTTTTTTGTCTCTTTTTGTCATTACGCTTCTATGAGTGTTGTTTTGCTTATTTTTCTTCATGGTTGCTGGTGTTTTAACCTGTATTAGCTTGTAAAAGTGTTGCTTCAGCTTGTCATTTTCATTTCATAAGTGTCACATTGATATTCTTATTTTTGCACATCGGCTATCGTCATTTCAGTGACTCTCCTCACACATTTGTTTTTCCTTTTTTTTGTTAAGTTTCTACACTTGATTCACATTGATTCATCTATACTTAGTCAGATATTCACTTAAACTCACATCACCTCATATATCTACTTGTTTACCACACTTACACTAAGCAGATCCACACTTTCTTTGGCCAGTTTTCATAGTGCCCAACTAAAAATTGCGCAATTCAGAAGCACAAGCTGAGGCTTGGTCTTTGAGACTGCTCAATGCATAGTATAGGCTGGTTCAATAGTGTATTGCAAAGTTCCAGGGCTCATTTTCTCCCTTGGCCCCTGAGACTGCGTAATGCACAGTTTCTCCGAGTCACTACCTAGGCTGGACTACGTAGTGTGCAGTCTTAAGCCTAAGGCTATCCCTTAGATACTAGGATTTCAAAATGCGTAGTTCCCACTATCATTCTCCCTCACTTGCACAAGAAAATTATGTAAATTTTCTCACCAGTGCACCGGTTTGCTGCATGATCTTGCTGTGAAGGTAGATTTGTAAAAGGCTAATGTTTGCTTGCCACGAGTGTCTTTTCTATCCCACAGGAACCACAGTTGTTGAGTACTTCTCTCTAGGAGACACTATTACCATGGTACCTAAGAGAGATACTTCAAAAGATACCACTGAGATTAGTATCGGGGAAGCAGTTGAGAAAATTCCATTAAAATTTCTAGTATACTCAGAAACTCAATTGTATGTAGAAAATGATTCAGACCTTACATGGTAGAAAGTAAATGATTTTTTTTTTCAGCAAAGGATTTCGCAGTAGATCTAGAGAACCGACATGTATACATTAATGTCCAGAGATCAAGGATACATAGGGTTGCATTCAGATATCCAACCTTCCCATGTGGAGATGTCATCAACTGGATTGTCTCACACATTGATGTGAGAACCATGACTTTGGGCAGTGCCAGCGCATGGACGCTTGCTAATTTTTTGGTAGCAAATTATCATCGTATGTACAATTTTCTTGAGTCAGAATCACACATGTATTCAATCTTCTATGCCACCAACTATGTGGTCACGAGGGATGTGGTTAAGAGCTAGGTGAAGGAGACATCAAAGTTTCGACATTCAACCACCAACACATATAGGACAAGGTCTCTCAGGAGGGCCTATTAGATGCTAGTCATCTTAGCTTGTAGAATCCATGGTCAGCAGAACACAAAGACCTTTCGAGAAGGGTGGGCAGTCCTTCTAAACTAGGTTGTGAACAATGGGAAGTTGCTTAATTGGTAAGATTTGTTGGCTCAACATTTAAGGATCCATATAGGTAACACCCTGAATCCTCCCAAGATTCGGAAAGCAAGATTTTATATGTCTGCATATTTACTGGATGCAATCTGTGCACATAAAGAATTCCCTAGTATGAACTAGGCTTGGTCACCTCGAGAACTTGTCGTGTACATCTACTACAAGTTGCTCTCAAATTGCAACCTTCGAGGGGTTATGGAGAAGCTAACTAACCACTTCCTCATCTTGCTATACAAGATGATATTTGAGGAAGAACCACCTTGCATGTAACATGCAATAATGGAGGAAATATCAAAGATCACAAATTGGTTTGCCTCACTGGATGGCACCTTCCTTAGAGTGTTCGGCAGAGAGAAGTTGTCGAATTTTTTTCCAAGGTATGCCATCGAGAAACTCATAATGCAATAAGTGTCATATAGTCTCGCCATATGGTTTTCAGCTACTTTGCACTGGAAGAAGAAAGAATTGTGACCAACTCTTCCTATGGAAATTAGATTGTACAAGATAAAGAACCTGAAATTCACAGATATCGAAGGAAAGGCGATAGAGAAGTTTGCATTCAATACTTGAGACTTTAATCTGTACGATCCCCATAGTATTTGAAAGAACAACTATGTGAGAATTCACTTATAGCAGCTCAACGAAACATTTCATTGGCAAAACGAGGATCCATGCAAGAATTGATATAATGCCTCCAAGAGACGCGAGTCGGTCAGTTTTTCTGAAACGTCACACGTCATTTCGCAGAAGGAAGCAACTCCAAAAGCAGTGACGACAAAAGGGAGCAACCCCATGCAGGATAAAGGAAAGAGAAAGGTTGCTCACAGTCAAGGGGGATAAAGAAGCCACAAGATGAGAGTGGATCCAATTGTTATGAAAGTGGCTTTAGAAATTGAGGCAACGAGGAAACAAAGGATGCAGAGAGTAGAATAGAGGAAGAGGGAAGAGTAGCAGAGGAGATTGGAGGAAGAAAATCAGAAGCAAGAATAAGAAGAGAAGTATAAGGAAGAAGAATAAAGGAAATGTGTAATCACAGAAGAAACAATGCAGAAATAAGATGAAGAGAAAGAAAAAAACCAACAACCAACAGAGGAGGAGGGTGGAGAGATGCAGGATCAGGAGCTTGCTCAATAGATATAACAAATGATATTGATCAATGATATAGAGGTGGGACCGGAGCCGTAGAATCAAAATGTCAACCTGGTGTGTAGCACACAACATGTTAGTATTCGGTCTCCACCACTTCTGGAAGCAGAGTCGGCTCCAGGCAAGGAAGGGAAAGTTATTCCTCTTGACGATGATCCAGTCATGGACACATGCAATTTGTCGTATGATGAAATCCAAAGAAGATTGCACAAACACATAGGAAGCATTTTCTGGATGATCTCAGCATCTCCTGATTTTATGAGAGAAAGGGTAATTGTGTCTGACACCATGAGAGATCCTGAAGCCATTTCCCCTGCCAAATTGGCCTTCACAAGTGCAAAAAAGTTGAACACTCAATGTTTGATTGCTGAAAATAAGCAACTGTCAAAGAACTTGTAGGTTACTAGGAAAGAGGTTTAACAACTCCACGCAGCAGCTCAGAATTTAGCTTCCAGATAGGTCCACTTAGAGGAAATGAAAGTAGAGATACTTAATGAAGTATTGTCACTTGGTGAGACCATGCGTTGTCTCTATAATGAGCTTGTTACCATTCATAAGGCGTGTTTGGCTTGCAGCAATAGTGTAAATACTTTGTCAAAACTCTCAGAAATGTGTAATATGAAATCACTGCCATGCATGAATGGATAATGTGATATGAAGGGAAACCTCTTGACTTGGATAACAAGATGAAGCCATATGAAGCGCTGGAGAAATAAAGAGTGCAGATGTTGATGCATAAAAGTAAGAAAATCACCTCATTTATTGGCAAAATTCAGGCCTCATATGCACAAATATACAATAGTCTGGATTCCTTGGTGAAGACCCACAAGATCCCATCAGTTGGCTCACTCATTAAAGCCAAACACATGAACCAAGTCAGAAAGGAGGTAGTGAAATACTTGGAGTAGCTGAGAAAAATTTCCACCAAGGAGGAGTTGGAGGTGAATAGACAGAACATGCAAAACTACATTGATAGTCCTGTCCAAGCGCAGAAAATGTTAATAATTCTTCAGAGGGAAGTAGAAACTAGTTCCAAAATGCTGTATCCGAATGCCATGGAGGCTAGAGTCCACTTCTAGCTAGACACCATCACGCAGTTTGGGGATGCCATTGCACAATACCGAGATTTTCACTGCTACATGACCGACA
This sequence comes from Pinus tabuliformis, assembly GCA_031772625.1. Lineage (NCBI taxonomy): Eukaryota > Viridiplantae > Streptophyta > Pinopsida > Pinales > Pinaceae > Pinus > Pinus tabuliformis. The sequence goes on from CM062820.1 coordinate 65,401,762, forward strand.
AACATCAAGTGGAAGTTGTTGAGCTAAAGTTTCCCCAAACTCAAGAATCATAGTGTTTTGTCTTGTTAGGTTGTCAAGTTGTGTTTACCCTATTTTGTCTTAAATGGGTATGAGTGTAAAATGTATTATTATTTGTAATTAATTGTAAACTGGAATTCCAAGTGTCAATATTGGAATGTGAAGAGTCATGATGTAATGTATTGAGTTATTTTGTAAAGAAGTTGAAGATTCATGAGGGTAGTCCAAAGGTCACAAAGGGGTGTTGAAGAGTCACCCCCTCCTCTTATAAATAGAACCTCATAACTCATGTAAAGGGATTTTGGGAGCCATGCTTTTGGCTAGGCTTAGGCTTAGAAAGAGCTTGGGATTTTTGTGAGAGCCTTGGATTCTTAGTAGCATAGAGGGAGCATACTTCTTTGGAGGAGTAGGTGTTGTTGACTTCACGTTCCACTATTGGGGCTACTGGTTCATCAATGGTGTCTATATGACTGGAACTTTCAATTTTAATAAAATATCAGAGCCGACACGCTTTCATGCATATGTTGTGAATATAGTAGGACTATTATTGTTGTATTTACAGTGTATGTTATTTAACTTACGCTTATGCTTATGAACTATCTCATTTGCATTTGTATGAATCTTATTGAATGTGTGTTTTTGTATTAATTCGTCACTATTAACTTGTGGATTATTCCACATATTATCTTGTGATGTGATTATGCTTGTGTGTTCCTTTAAATTTTCATACTATTACAGGCTTCTAAGGGGCTCACTTCATTTTCCCTTCGTGTTGTGGAAATTTCATGCATCACACTTGACCTTTCGTAGGGTCACACACTTATTCTCACCAAAGATATTGTGCACCACTCTATGTGTATTCACAACCAAGGCATATCATTAACACCCCACTACTGGGAATCCTACTTTGAACGGTGTGATGTCTAGTTGGCACTTCATATCGGGGAGATCCCATGAATATTTGTGGGTCCAACATCGTCAATAGGCACATTATCCAACATATTTACCTTTTTTCAAATTCTCTTTGAACCTTAGCACATTATGAATTTTTCCTTGATACCTTGATTTCCTTGCATCCCTGTATCCTACTCTTTCCAGTGTTATTTATTCTAAGCTAACTGGTCTCCTTTGTGTCGTGCCTTTTATTTTTCAAGGGATTGTCTACTATTTGTTGGTTTATCAATGAATTTATCATATGTCCATTTTACCTGAGTCTGTCCATCCTCTTGTTCTATATTTTCTGAAAAATCAATCACTTTTGTCCCCTTCCTATCAACTTCAACAAACTATATAGAAAGTGGGTTTAGAAACATCATAGTATCCTGGAGCTTTTAATCCTTAGAGGTGGTTTTTTGTGCATTTGATATGTTATTTTCATTATTGACCCCCACTTGAGTGATTTTACGAATGTTCAACTTCAAATCCTTTATTCAAACTCGCTAGATTGTAATACGCACCTTGGAGACCATTATCCTTATTGGTGGCCATCCTCGCATCTGTTAATAGTTTTCATCATTAACTGGCAATCAAATAATTTCTCACATGTTCAAATTGAACCCATTTATTTACATGTGCAAAATTATGCAATTTTGAGACAATGACGAAGACCTTGGGTAGAGGCTTACATCCCTCAGGCTTGTTTCCTCTCCCAAGCTGTGTATGGTGTTTTTGGAGATAAATTATATTAGAATGAATACACTACGACCTATATCCATATTTGTACCTATTGATGGACATCATCTGCTCATTTTCTATTGTAGAAATTATGGTGTAGATTTTCAATTTCTCATGAAGTTTTAATCAAAGTCACAAGACACAAACATACTTTATTGCTCTATGGAATTAAATTCACAATTTAGAACATCAATCAAAAACATACAATCATGATTAACACACATTCACATAGTATTTTTTTAGGGGAAAGCAATCTTCTAAAAAACCCTAATGCTTGCTTGCATTAATATGATGAATAAAGATGTCTTACAATTGATTTGCTCAATTGAGCACAACCTACAATTGAATAACCTATCTCTCTACTCATTGAGAAGCTCTAACCCAGAATTTGTCAATTTATGCCTCTTCTTGAGCCCCTATTTCCTTGCGTAATTCCTTGAGAAATTAGGCCCCTATTATTTAGTAATTTCTCCAAAATGGATTACGCAATTCCCAAGGTTGATCATCGGACTGCATGCAACACCTGTACACTCAAGACTAGCCTACAACTGATGTTACACTATCTTGGAATCTCCACCACATATGGTGAAATCAAATTCTCTGCATGCACTAGCTATTTTGGGTTGATTGATAAGTTAACTGGATGATCAGTAAGTTTGATTGAAGTCCCATTGCACAACTGAACTTCCACTAATTCTTCCAATAGTTGAAATTAGTTTAACTAAAAAAACTTGAGATAACTGACCTTGATTGCAACAAATTAGCAATCACACATTCTTAACTCAAATTTAACTCCTACAACTCAAATTTACTGAGTAAACTGGGTGACACAAGCCATGTCACACAAGGTAACTGTGTCCAAGTTGTTTGTTGATGTGGAAATTCAAAATTTCTCAATTTAATCAAGGCAAAATCAAATTGAGAATTTCTTGCTGCATTTTTCAACACTCCCTCTTAGCAAGAAAGTGATTATCAACCACCCCTATCCTACACATGTGGAACTCAAACTTCCCTCTTGACAAAGTGTTTGTCAAAATGTCAGCATCTTGTTCCTATGTCAGAATGTGTTGTAGCAACATTATCTGCCTCTATACACAATCCCGTAAATGGTGATACAATACATCTATATGCTTGGATCGATAATGAGATACATGATTCTCAGAGAGCTTGATGCAACTATGATTATCACAATACATCATAGTTGGATCCATCATCTGACCAAATAGTCCAACAAGTATCTTTCTCATCCAGATCACCTCACATGCTACTTGACTTGTAGCCATGTATTTTGCTTTTGCTAAAATGAGCACCACAAATCTTTTCTTCCTGATGTACCAGGAAACAAAGACAGACACAACATTAAAAATTCCACCTGATGTACTCGTTTGATATGATGGACTCCCCACCCAATATGCATCTGTGAGGCCACATAACTTCATGCCCTATGTTCGTCTGTACCATAGTCCAAAATAGGTAGCGCCTTTAAGGTACCGTGAAACATGCTTAGATACTTTCCAATATAATTTGGTTGGCCTAAACATATCTTAGCTCAGCTTGTTAACTACATAGAACAAATCTGGTCATGTGTTCACACAATACATTAGTGAACCCACTAGTTTTCGATAAATGGTAGCATACACTTCTTCACCTGAATTAGCATCCTCCTTCCTCTAGTTGGTCAGTAGAGGTGTCTCCATTGGTTTATAACTCTCCATGCAGAACTTCTATAGTATCTCATTTTCATACTTGCCTTGAGAGACAAACAATTCCCTATTTCCTTGTCATACTTCCAACCTGAGGAAGTAGTGCATGAGACCCATGCCCATCATTTTAAATTCCCTTGCAAGGTCCTCCTTGCAAGATCTGATGAGATTCTCATTGCCAGTTAAAATAAAACCATCAACATATGAGACAATAATAAACAATATACCTTCTACCAAGATATGATATAGGTTTGCATCCACTTCACTTTTGGTGAAGCCCAAACCAGTGAGATAGCTATCGATCATGGTGTACCAAGAACGAGGTTCTTTATATGACCGTACATTGTTCACTTGAGTTTTCACACATGAGACTCCCAATCAAATGTCTCAAAAACTTCTGGTTGCTTGACGTAGACCTCCTCCTCAATAAATCCATTGAGAAATGTTGTTTTTACATCCATCTGGCAGATCTTCCACCCCATCTGCATAGCTAGTGAAAGAATTGATCTAATGGAAGAGTACCTTGCTATTCATAGTCAATTCACTTAACTTGAGAGTACCCCTTGGCCACAAATCTGACCTTATACTTCTCTATGCTTCCATCTTCTACATGCTTAACCTTGAAGATCCATCTCAAACCCGCTATTGATTTTTCTACTAATCTTAGGACCACTTCCCAAACACTGTTATTTACAATGGATTTGTATTCCTCTGCCATTGCATCAACCCATACAGGTGGCTCAACTTCTTCCCAAAACATGATGGCTCAGTCTCTACAAGTTTAGTCATTAGAGCAATGTAGCAAGTGTACAAATCAGGTGATCTTCTCTACCTGAGAAAATTTTAAGGAGATCCCACATTCTCCCTTGCATCCTACACAAGTTGATCAGTTTCTCTGGTCCTTTTCTTGCATTCTGGATGGTTCTGCTTGAGTGGATGTATCCACTCTCTTCTTCTCTACTTGTGGATGCTCCAAAAATTCCTAAGGCTCCTCCTTTGGAGCTAAAATATCCTCTCTTGGTGGGATTAGAAGCTCCCTCTCAAGATAGAACTGCATCGCTTTCTCCTCATCAAAATTTACATCCCTTTGCACAAATGTCATTCTAAGGGATGGAAAGTACACATGGTAGTTGTGAAGAGTTTATGTGTAACCCAAAAATACCCCCAATTCTACTGTCATCTCAAGATTCTTCCTAGATTATCTAAAGACATGGCAGTAAACAAAGGCTCCAAAAATCCTGAAGTGCGACACATCCGAGTTTATCCCCGAGAAATCCTCCTCCGATGTAATCATACCAAGAATTTGATGAGGGATTTGGTTCTACAAATAGACTGTTGCGTTGCATTCCTCAGCCCACAAATGCAGAGGTAGGCCTTGATCATGCAACATTTCCCTTGTCGCTCCCACAATGCTATGGTTATTTCTCTCATCCACCCCATTATGTTGTGGGTTGTGGGGTGCTATCAACTCTCCTCAAATGATTTATTTTGCAAAATATTTTTCAAATTCATTCAACACGTACTCACATCCATTATCACTCCTGAGAGCTTTCACCTTCTTGCTTGTTTCTTTCTTAACCAATGCCTTGAATTCTACAAACTTGGATAATATCTCATCTTTCTTTTGCATGAAGAATATCCAACACTTTCGTGAGAAGTCATCAATAAACATGAAAAAATATTTTTGTTCAAAAGTGGTGGCTATCGAGAAAGGTCCATATACATCAGAGTGGATCCTTTCCAAGACTGCATGTGCTTCGTTGTATCGAACATGGAATGTGGATTTTGTGTACTTCCCTAAGGTACATCCTTTGCATACATGCTGCTACTCAAGTTCTCCCTTAGGGAGGCCAATGGTTATTTGTTGCATAATCTTCAAGGTGTCATGATGAAAATGTCCAAGTCTTTTGTGCCAAAGTTCATCAACATCGCAACCCTACACTTTTTCCACCTTAGTTCTTAATGCAACATATTCTTCCACATATAACTTATGCAAGTTCTTCACACGAACCCTGATCTTCTTCAATTGTCCCATGGATATGTGTCTCAGGAATGATTTTCCTTTGTTGAAGATCACATCATAACCATGGTCTTCCAAAACTGCAATATAGATGAGATTTTTCTTTAGGCCCAGAATGAACATGACATCCTTGAGCCTGAGAGGGTAGCATGACTCCCTCTGAAAGGTGACTATACCAATCTCGGTTGTGTTGTACCTTCCGTTATCCCCTAGCTCAATGTGCATCTAAAAATAATTCTTCTCTAGGCCATTGAAAAAGTATCTACACCTTGTCATGTGGAAGAAAGCACCTAAGTATAAGTACCACATGTTAGCACCTAAATCTACCTCAGGCTGAAGGAAGGCAAAAATTAGGGTAACCACAAACCACGCTCAGTCTGGTAGCTAGCCCTACCAGAGCAGGAGAGGGCTCTCTCTGAGTCATGCTCAGTGAATAGATAATCGAAAATGGTCTGAGATGACTTACAATGAAATATTTACCTTAGGCTAGTAAGTGAATAGGGTTTCTGGAAACAATTTTCATGAATTACCGAGCTTCTGGGATGTTATGGGACCGGCGCTCAGCAAAGAACAGAGAATTTGATACAAAGGCACAGATTATTCTATGAGGCAAGGTAGGCGGAAAATGTAACAATTTAGTTTGAGGTACCGCGGCATGAATAGATTGCTGAAGAAAGTGAAAAGGGCATAGTGACATGAATCCTTTTCAATAGAAGAATAACACTGAACATGAAATTTTCCCACAGGCAGAGCAATAAAATTGAATTCTACCTAATCTCACTCAGAAAATTTCACTGGAAATGAACATGAATCGAATTATGAAACATAACGAAATACATATGAAAACATAAGAGACACATTTGTTACACTCACAACCACAAGAATCTCATGAAACAGAGCCGCTGCCTTTCATTAATTCTCTGTCAAAAATACACAGTGAAGAAACAAAGTTTCTTTCCCACAGTCTCCCAAAAGTTACAAGCCAACCAACCCTTTGCAAAGAGTTTGCATACAATATATAGAATGTGTAAGGAAGAGATCAAACGCCCAAGGGTTAGGGGAGTTACTCGAATCATTTCAAAATGGAGATGGAGAGCCAACCATCAACTACAGGTGCAACGCTCACAAACATGACATTTGGCCTGGGTGACCCTTTGCCTTCCTTCGCCACTTGGATAGATGCCAATATGGAGAAAAAACACTTTAAATTCCGCATTTGGTGCCAAAAAACCGAAGTGTCGATGACCGGGCCCACTTGGAGAAGTCGCGAACCGAAATTTCGCGAAAGGGGAGCAAATTGGTAGTTTTTCCTCTGTGCGTCGCGCAAATTTCTTTGTGCGTCGCGCCACTTTGGAGCCTGTTTTGGGGCACTTGAAGGTGTCCAAAATGTGCCCAAGTGGGGTTTTTGGAAAGCCTGTCCTGTCTAATTTCTAACCCAACTATAATTTTTGAATTTGGTGCTCATTTGCCCCTCCAAATATCCATTCTCCCAAGACTACTTTTTGTGTGTCAAAAAAGTGGAAGAGAGGCCATTCTTTGGGTGTTTTTGACCTCTAGGAGGATCAAATCTTGCCCAAATTTCTTGCCTGGACACCAGTAGTCGTGATTTTCCATACTGAATCCAAAATTGCAAGCCATTCCTCATTTGGAGCTCTAGAATTTTAGGTTCGCGCCAGTGGCGCGATGCACAGGGAGAAAATCCCTGTTTTTTGCCCAAAAAATTTCCATGTGACCAAAAATTCGCCAAATTTTCTGAAATTTGGGCTGGAGGTTCTCTATGGGGTGCCATGCTAAGCCAAGGAAGCCTCAGCCAATATTCTAAGCCTATCTTTCTATTTTGCCTCTTTTTCCCTCCTTGTTCCTTTCCTCAATTTTGCTTTTAAACTCTTTATTCGGGCCTTGGCGCTCATGTTTCGTGCCCTGTAATGAAATTCCATGTGTCTCAATAGAGCAAGGTCTTTGTCGGCCTTGTCTAGAAGCCTCTCCAAATGCATGTTGTCCCTCTCAAGGTTGGCCTCCCTATCCTCATTGATTTCTTGCTCCAAAGATGTGAGCTCAACCCTTCTTCTTTGAGCAGCTTGGCGATGCTCTCGAATGTTTTGCAGCTCCATGATCGACGTTGGTCCTCAAGCTGCTTGTTTCTTTGCTCCAGGTACTTCATGTTCCACTTGGCCCTCTCCAAGTCAAGGGACAAGGCATCAATCTCTGATTACTATTCCTGGATGACCTCTCTAAGCTCTGCATTTGTTGGCTCTGTATCGGTCTCATCATCGTGAAGGAGAACGAACTTGGTCTCTTGTTCACCTGATGGCTCTCCTAAAGGCCCCTCATCATGCGTTGGCTCCTTACCTATGTTTTAGGAGAAAACACAATCCTTCTGCCTCTTTGATATGTATTGGTCACCTCAGTCCTAGGTGCCTTGGAACCTCATCATTCTTTCTTGATGACCCAACCTCCATTGACTGTGCTGACATAGTTTGGTGCTGGCTTGGTGAAGTAGTTATATGCATGTTCAAAGCTACCTCAATGAAAGTGTCCCATGTCATGTTATTTTTTGTCAACTGATGGAGAACCATAACCTTTATCAAGCTATGATTAAAGAGACTGGGATAATGCACTTTTCCTTTCAATTTCACCTTTTTAGACATCTTGGTTAAGCTCCTATACAAGTAACTACTCAAATTGAGCGACTTGGTTGCTGTAAAGTGCATGAGCAGCCTTATGTGATATTGATGCAACCTGGAAAATTTTCCCTCACATGTGAAGAATTTCATGACAGCCTTCATTAATGGTGCATATATCTCCAAAAAATATCTGAATGGGAAAACATGTGAGTGAGTTTTTTTATATGATTTCAGTTAGGGTTTGTACTCTTCTAGGTCTAGGTTCATGTCTTTGAACCAATTTTCACCATGGTTTGGTATGCCTGTAGCTTGAGAGATGGAATCTACTGAAAACATGAAATCATTCCCTGCAATGGTGATTTTGTCTTCCATCAAGGTGAGGGAAATATACATCTGAGATGCTCATGGTGAAAAACTCGTTCTTGGCCTTGTTCTTGCCACATGTTCTTCATGGTGCTCAATGTTATCATGGTCCACCAATTCCTTTCCCTTCATCTCTTGTTTCTTGACTTTGAATTGTTCTTTCTCCATAGGTAGATGTTGTGCTTTAAGCTGACTGTTTTCTTGATAAAGGCATGAAAAGATAAATTTGGCCCTTATCAAATTGCCCTTGACCTACATGATCTTAGAATACTTCTATTTGATGACTTGTTGTATGGATTTATGCTCATCTTGTGTCTCCAAGTCAACTAGGTCAAAATCATGCTCAATGAGCTCCTCATCATGCAAAGAAGCCTCATGATATGATGGTGATCCCTGTTCTTGTTTGCTTTCACCAATAGCTTCTCTAAGTGGATGTGGATCCTCTCAAGCCAATCTCTCAATTAGCTTCTATCTCCTGCTGAATAGGTGTCTTCTTGTGGCTGTCTTTATGAAATTTGTTGCATTCAATCATAGGTATATAACCACCATATCACTCATAAAATTTGATAAACAAGTGATGTTATAGAGCCTACCTTGCAATTTGATGGGCTTCACAAGAAATTTGAGGCAAAATGGCACAATTTCAAACCTTTTTTTCCCTGTGCACCGCGCTCTCTATGTGTGCCGCGCCAGTGTAAATTTACACTGGAAATTTCCTCCCAGTGCGCCGCGCTCCCTCTGTGCGCCGCACTCTTTTCCAGGTGACTTTTGGAGGCCTTCCTGGTGTCAAAATTGGGTGCAGGATATCTCGTTGGAAAGGTCTTTGTGTCTACTTTCCAACCCAATTGGAATTTGTCAATTTGGAGTTCATTTTACCTACGAAAAGTCAAATCTCCTAAGACTGATCAAAATGTGCCCAGTAAGGCTGCCTCAAGGAAGAGTGCTGTTACAGTCAACTTTTGAATGCCTTCCTCAACTCCAAATTGAGATCATTATAGCTCATTGGAAATATATTTGTGTCTAGTCATCATTTGACTCATCAAGCAACTCATTTGGCCAACTCAGCTAGGAGAAAACTTGATTTTCCCAAGGTCACTTCAGAGGTGCATCAATTCTCCTGAGGCAATTGTATTTTTGAAATTTCTCTAAAACCATGACACCTGTGTAAAAAGTGAAGGATGTTTTTCTTCCTTGGCCTGTTGTAGAAAAAATCCTCTCTCAGTTTTCCTAAATTCATCTTTGATTGCTCAGAGACATCATTTGAGTGAAACCTACCCCGATGTGTGGAACAAGGGATTTGTCGAAATGAAGCGAAATGAAGGGGATAGGGAGCTTCTAAATTCTTGAGGAAATTTTGGGAAGTAGGGGAAGTGGAATATCTAAAATTGAGTGAGGGGAAGGGGTCCAAAAAGGAAAAACACAGGTCCAACCTAGAAAATTGCCAGGTTGTAGCAAGAAACTAGGGTTTGTGCGAAAATGAGGAATTTGGGGGATCTCAGCGATGGGAAGTGTTTGATAAGGTACATTATGGATAGGGGAAGGTGTATGAACATTAGGATACAATTTTTTCCAATGATTTGACCCTCCAAGAGAAATTAGATTCAAAACCCTAAGAGAGGGAAATGACCTTACCTATGTGCAACTAAAGCATAAACAAGGTGTAAAATGACCCATTGGAACCTGACATGACGATGACAACCCTCTGAATGATGGTAGAATCAGCTGAATAGTGACACAGACCGACATTTGGATGACTTTGGAAGAAGTGAAAGCAAACCCTAGACCCAATGCCTAGTGATCAAATTTTACTTGAAGACTCACTGAAATGACAAAATTTGACCTTGACACCTTAAAACCACTTTGTAGGAGCATGTTTGATCACTGGAGGAAGGCTGCAAAGACTGACACTAACATTGGCTCCAATAGGGATGGTAGCTCCTGGGAGGTGCCAAGAACTGCAGATCTTTGGGTGAGTAGACAGTGCCTTCGTCCATTGGGCTATGGAGTCAATTATTCCGACAAACCAACATGACTCAATTTATTGACTGAAACTTGACTCAAACTGATTCAATGCGAACTGTAATCACTGAAAAACTTGACTCTATGCAAATGGAAATTACTCATGACTGACTTAACTAAAACAAGAACTGACAAAGCTTATTCAATGGCAGTAGCCCATCAAGATTCGAGGGTTTCAAATCATGATGACAGCCACCTGCGCACTAATGCAATATGTATACTCATGTGTAATGTGTCTTCCAATGTAACCAATCAAGTAGATGCCTCCTTGATTGATTCTCCGGATCAAATCTTCTGGTCAACAACAGAGGTTAGTAACTGGGCCTCCAAAAACACAGTTGACCATGATCTCCTTCATCACTGAATACTGTAATAATCACCTTCACTGCTGACTGCAACAAATCTGCCATTGGATCCTGAAAAACATGAAGATTTACCTCCTGCTGAAGAAACAAGGGGTCCATTTCTTGTGATGCTGATCTCTTTTCGCAATATACTTCAGAAAAAGTATGCTCCTAGTCCTCAAAAAATTCTGAACAAGCAGATGAGTGGATTTCCTCTTCAAAGAACATTTCAAAACATGAAACATAGGAAGAAGAATCTGAAATGGCATCCTGAATGGTCGGATCTTCGGTACTTTGAACATCTTGCAGGTTATCTTCATATGATATGACAACCAGATTCTCATTACATTCATTAATCATAAGAAAAGAAACTTCAAATTCTTCGTGAAACTCAAGCATGACCTTTCTGTCCTCTATCATAAATTCATTGAGAGAAACTTTTTCACCTACTTGAACAAAGATATCCTCTTGCTGTTCATGAATTGACTGAATTACCTCGTTAGGAAGGGTGTGTTCTGATGAGATGAGGGAAGTTAGGTCTGTAACTCTGTCTTCTTCATTTGAGGCGGCCTCAACAATGCAATTCTCTTCTATGAGATCCAGAACAACATGTTTTTCCTCATCACAATCTGTTTCTCGATCTGGTTTATCATCATCATTTTCTGAGATTGGAACATCATTTTCCTGTGTATCCTCATTTATTTCAACTAGATCTAAAATAAAACTTCTTTTTTCATCATTTTCGGCCATATGGAACTCTTCAACCTGCTGACCTATTTCATGTAATTCATGTTGACTGTCAAGATGCAAAATTCCTTCATTTTCCACCGTATAAAGATCTTGATTCTGCTGCTTCCTGAGCATCTTGATGGGACTCCTCTAGTTTCTCTTCATGTTGCTGAAATGGATTCTCGTACAAGGTTTCCATGATCTCATCATCCATAAAATTATCATCCTCATATTATTTTTCAAGGCTCTCAATGAAAGTAGAAGCATGTTTGCAACAGCCATGAGCTAGATTTAATGATGGATAAGAGTCTTTATATCTTTCAATGAACAGGGCAAGAAAATCCTTTAGACAATAAATACAATCAGGCGGCAAACTTTCATACCAAGATCGGGCTTCATCTTCCAGGGTAGCCATAAACATTTTCATCAAACAATCTTCAGGAAAATTGATCTTTAATCTATGCACATGGATGTGAAATTTCACCAGATGAAGAGCAGCGTCATTACCTTCCACATTTCTGAACACAGGCAAATTCTTTGACCAATCTACCTTGGGAATTTTATTTGGAAAACCTGGGATGTGATCTCGGCTCATGGGAGTGTATCTTCTTGCAATCCGATTCATCTTGAAAATGTCAAAGCTGCTGATCTCTCTGCAGTGGAGTCACCATGAAGCACTAGTTGCTGGATTCTTCAGTGAAAGGAGTCGCTAGGTGAATGATTTCAGCCGTCTTCCAATGTCTGATCGTTTTTCACCAGCAAAAATCAGCGTTGAACTTGAGATATGTAACGGGGCAAACAATCTTCAAGCAAACCATTTTCGTCCCCAGTGGAGTCGCCACTATGTTAGCACCTAAATCTACCTCAGGCTGAAGGAAGGCAAAAATTAGGGTAACCACAAACCATGCTCAGTATGGTAGCTAGCCCTACCAGAGTAGGAGAGGGCTCTCTCCGAGTCACGCTCAGTGAATAGATAATTGAAAACAGTCTGAGATGACTTACAATGAAATATTTACCTTAGGCTAGTAAGTGAATAGGGATTCTGGAAACAATTTTCATGAATGACCAAGCTTTTGGGATATTATGGGACCGACGCTCAGCAAAGAACAAAGAATTTGATACAAAGGCATAGATTATTCCTTGAGGCAAGGTAGGCGGAAAATGTAACAATTTAGTTTGAGGTACCACGACATGAATAGATTACTGAAGAAAGTGAAAAGGGAATAGTGACATGAATCCTTTTCAACAGAAGAATAACACTGAACATGAAATTTTCCCACAGGCAGAGCAATAAAATTGAATTCTACCTAATCTCACTCAGAAAATTTCACTGGAAATGAACATGAATCGAATTATGAAACATAACGAAATACATATGAAAACATAAGAGACACATTTGTTACACTCACAACCACAAGAATCTCATGAAACAGAACCGCTGCCTTTCATTAATTCTCTGTCAAAAATACATAGTGAAGAAATAAAGTTTCTTTCCCACAGTCTCCCAGAAGTTACAAGCCAACCAACCCTTTGCAAATAGTTTGCATACAATATATAGAATGTGTAAGGAAGAGATAGAACGCCCAAGGGTTGGGGGAGTTACTTGAATCATTTCAAAATGGAGATGGAGAGCCAACTATCAGCTACAGGTGCAACACTCACAAACATGACATTTGGCCTGGGTGACCCTTTGCCTTCCTTCGCCACTTGGATAGATGCCAATATGGAGAAAAAACACTTTAAATGCCGCCTTTTGTGCCAAAAAACCGAAGTGTAGATGACCGGGCCCACCTGGAGAAGTCGCAAACCAAAATTTCGCGAAACGGGATCAAATTGGCAGTTTTTCCTCTATGCGCCACGCCAATTTCTCTGTGCGCCGCGCCACTTTAGGGCCTATTTTGGGGCACTTGCAGGTGTCCAAAATGTGCCTAAGTGGGCTTGCTAGAAAGCCTGTCCTGTCTACTTTCTAACCCAACTAGAATTTTTGAATTTGGTGCTCATTTTTCTCTCCAAATCTCCATTTTCCCAAGATTTCTTTCTATATGTCAAAAAAGTGGCAGAGAGGCCATTTTTAGGGTGTTTTTGACGTCTAGGAGGCTCAGATCTTGCTCAAATTTCTTGCCCAGACACCAGTAGTCGTGATATTCCATGCTGAATCCAAAACTACAATCCATTCCTCATTTGTAGCTCTAGAATTTTAGGGTCGCGCTAGTGGCGCGACGCACAGTGAGAAAATCCTTGTTTTTTGCCCAAAAAATTTCCATGTGATAAAAAACTTCCCGAAATTTCTTGAAATTTGGGCTGGAGGTTTCTCTATGGGGTGCCATGCTGAGCCAAGGAAGCCTCAGCCAAGATTCTAAGCCTATCTTGCTCTTTTGCCTCTTTTGCCCTCCTTGTTGCTTTCCTCAATTTTGCTTTTAAACTCTTTATTCGGGCCTTGGCGCTCATGTTTCGTGCCCTGTAATGAAATGCCATGTGTCTCAACAGAGCAAGGTCTTTGTCGGCCTTGTCTAGCAGCCTCTCCAAATGCATGTTGACCCTCTCAAGGTTGGCCTCCCTATCCTCATTGATTTCTTGCTCCAAAGATGTGAGCTCAACCCTTCTTCTTTGAGCAGCTTGGCGATGCTCTCGAATGTTTTGCAGCTCCATGATCGCCTGCTGGTCCTCAAGCTGCTTGTTTCTCTACTCCAGGTACTTCATGTTCCACTTGGCCCTCTCCAAGTCAAGGGACAAGGCCTCAATCTCTGATTTTTGTTCCTGGATGACCTCTCTAAGCTCTGCATTTGTTGGCTCTGTATCAGTCTCATCATCGTGAAGGAGAATGAACTCGGTCTCTCGTTCACCTGATGGCTCTCCTAAAGGCCCCTCATCATGCGCTAGCTCCTTACCTATGTTTTAGGAGAAAACACAATCCTTCTGCCTCTTTGATATGTATTGGTCACCTCAGTCCTAGGTGCCTTGGAACCTCATCATTCTTTCTTGATGACCCAACCTCCATTGACTGTGCTGACATAGTTTGGTGCTGGCTTGGTGAAGTAGTTATATGCATGTTCAAAGCTGCCTCAATGAAAGTGTCCCATTTCATGTTATTTTTTGTCAACTGATGGAGAACCATAACCTTTATCAAGCTATGATTAAAGAGAATGGGATAATGCACTTTTACTTTCAATTTCACCTTTTTAGACATCTTGGTTAAGCTCCTATACAAGTAACTACTCAAATTGAGCGACTTGGTTGATGTAAAGTGCATGAGCAGCCTTATGTGATATTGATGCAACCTGAAAAATTTTCCCTCACATGTGAAGAATTTCATGACAACCTTCATTAATGGTGCATATATCTCCAAAAAATATCTGAATGTGAAAACATGTGAGTGAGTTTCTTTATATTATGATTTCAGTTAGGGTTTGTACTCTTCTAGGTCTAGGTTCATGTCTTTGAACCAATTTTCACCATGGTTTGGTATGCCTGTAGCTTGAGAGATGGAATCTACTAAAAACATGAAATCATTCCCTGCAATGGTGATTTTGTCTTCCATCAAGGTGAGGGAAATATAAATCTGAGATGCTCATGGTGAAAAACTCGTTCTTGGCCTTTTTCTTGCCACATGTTCTTCATGGTGCTCAATGTTATCATGGTCCACCAATTCCTTTCCCTTCAACTCTTGTTTCTTGACTTTGAATTGTTATTTCTCCATAGGTAGATGTTGTGCTTTAAGCTAATTGTTTTCTTGATCAAGGCATGAAAAGATAAATTTGGCCCTTATCAAATTGTCCTTGACCTACATGATCTGATAATACTTCTCTTTGATGACTCGTTGTATGGATTTATGCTCATCTTGTGCCTCCAAGTCAACTAGGTCAAAATCATGCTCAATGAGCTCCTCATCATGCAAAGAAGCCTCATGATGTGATGGTGATCCCTGTTCTTGTTTTCTTTCACCAACAGCTTCTCTAAGTGGATGTGGATCCTCTTGAGCCAAATCTCTCAATCAACCTCTATCTCCTGCTGAATAGGTGTCTTCTTGTGGTTGTCTTTATGAAATTTGTTACATTCAATCATAGGCATATAACCACCATATGACTCATAAAATTTGATAAACAAGTGATGTTATAGAGCCTACCTTGCAATTTGATGGGCTTCAAAAGAAATTTGAGGCAAAATGGCACAATTTCAGACCCTTTTTTTCCCTGTGCGCCGCGCTCTCTACGTGTGTCGCGCCAATGTAAATTTACACTGGAAATTTCCTCCAAGTGCGCCGCGCTCCCTCTGTGTGCTGCGCTCTTTTACAGGCGACTTTTGGAGGCCTTTCCGTTGTCCAAATTGGGTGCAGGATAGCTCGTTGGAAAGGTCTTTGAGTATAATTTCCAACCCAACTAGAATTGTTCAATTTGGAGTTCATTTTCCTTGTCAAAAGTCAAATCTCCCAAGACTGGTCAAAATGTGCCCAGTGAGGCTGCCTCAAGGTAGAGTGCTGTTACAGTCAACGTTTGAATGTTTTCCTCAACTCCAAATTGAGCTCATGATAGCGCATTGGAAATATCTTTGTGTATAGTTATCATTTGACTCATCAAGCAAGTCATTTGGCCAACTTAGCTAGGATAAAAATTGATTTTCCCAAAGTCACTTCAGAGGTGCATCAATTCTCCCGAGGCAATTGTATTTTTGACATTTCTCTAAAACCATGACACGTGTGTAAAAGGTGAAGGAGGTTTTTCTTCCTTCACCTGTTGTGGAAAAAAATATCTCTTAGTTTTCCTAAATTCATATTTGATTGCTCAGAAACATCATTTGAGTGAAACCTACCCCGATGTGTGGAACAAGGGATTTGTCGAAATGAAGCGAAATGAAGGGGATAGGGAGCTTCTAAATTCTTGAGGAAATTTTTGGAAGTAGGGGGAACTGGAATCTCTGAAATTGAGTGAGGGCAAGGGGTCCAAAAAGGCAAAACACAGGTCCAACCTAGAAAATTGCCAGGTTGTAGCAAGAAACCAGGGTTTGTGTGAAAATGAGGAATTTGGGGGATCTCAGCAATGGGAAGTATTTGATAAGGTACATTATGGATAGGGGAAGGTGTATGAACATTAGGATACAAGTTTTTCCAATGATTTGACCCTCCAAGAGAAATTAGTTTCAAAACCCTATGAGAGGGAAATGACCTTACGTAGGTGCAACTGAAGCATGAACAAGGTGTAAAATGACCCATTGGAACCTGGCATGACGATGCCAACCCTCTGAATGATGGTAAACTCAGCTGAATAGTGACATATACTGACATTTGGACGACTTTGGAAGGAGTGAAAGCAAACCCTATACTTAATGCCTAGTGATCAAATTTTGCTTGAAGACTCACTGAAATGACAAAATTTGACCTTGACACCTTAAAACCACTTTGTAAGAGCATGTTTGATCACTGGAGGAAGGCTGAAAAGACTAACACTAACACCACACACTCCGCATCACTATGTTGGCCATGCATGTGAGAAGGGTAAAATCAAGCTCGAACTATGAATCCAAGGCTTCACTTGCTGCTCCTCCTGAGGTTTTCTTTATTTTTTTTGTGTGGATACTTCGTGGCATAGTGCCTGAATTTATGACAATGGAAGCATTTAATTTTGGACCAAATCTTTCTTCTTTCCCCCTTGTCTAGATTCTAGTTTGGTTTGATATTTCTTCCCTTTTCCTTTCTTACCCCTTCCAAACAATGTGAATTTTTCTTCATCCTCACCCTTGGATGAAGTTCCATCTCTAGTATTCCACCTTATTTCCTCCTGTACAAAATTAGACCATAAGAATTCCCAATTCAATAGTTTCTCCCTCCCATTCACCCAATCTTGGTAGCTATGCTAGCTCTTGGGAAGACCAAGAAGGGCTAGGCTTACTGAATCATCATCTAAAATAGTAAGAACAACTCCTGCAAGCTCATCACAAACTTGTGTGAACCTTCTCAAATACTTATGAATAGTGTCATTATTTTGCATCTTGATATTTGAAAATTTATCCTTGAGCGCTAGTTTCCTATCGTCACTACTATTATGGAACAAATATGTCAATGCCTGCCACATTGCATAAGGAGTTTCTTTCCCATGGATGTTGGTGACAATGTGGTCCGATACTCCTCCAATATTATTCTCCTCACCTTGGCTACATCTTTCTTCCACTGAGAAAGGTTCTAGGCATCATATTCTGTTAGTTTTGAAACATCTCTCTTGATGTATTCTAGCAATCCATTGTCATCTAATACCGCCTCCATGTGATCCTTCCATGCGATGAAATTAGAGATGCCTTTCGAGGCATACTCTAGCCTCAAAATATCAAAGGTCACCTTCTTAGATATAAAGACATCCTGCTAAACTGAACTGCAAATTCGAACCTCCTGAGAAACAATTTCAAAGTTCCTGCTTTAATGTGAATCTTGTTTTGGTACTATGGAGAAAGTATGGCGTAGATTTGTAACTTCTCATGAAGTTTTAATCAAAATCACAAGACACAAACCTACTCTACTACTCTGTAGAATTCATTTCACAATTTAGAACATCAACCACAAACATGCAATGAGAACTAAAACACATCCACACAGTATTTTTCCCAGGAAAAGAAATATTATAAAAAACCCCAATGCATGCTTGCATTAATATGATGAATAGAGATGCATTACAATTGTTTTTCTCAACTGAGCACAACATGTAAGTGGATAACCTATATCTCTACTTACTAACAAGATCTGACCCATACTTTGTCAATTTATTCCTCTGCTTGATCCCCTATTTCCTTGCGTAATTCCTTGAGAAATTGAGCCCCTATTATTTAGGATTTTCTCCAAAATGGATTTCGCAATTACCAAGGTTGATCATCGGACTGCATGCAACACATGTACACACAAGACTAGTTTACAAATGATGTTTCACTGCCTTGGAATCTCCACCATAGTCGGGGAACTTGAATTATCTGCATGCACTATATATTTTTGGCTAATTGATCATTTAACTGGATGATCAATGAGTTTGAGTGAAGTCCCACTATATAACTGACCATCCTCTAGTTTCTCCAATAATTGGAACTAGTTTAATAAAAACAACTTGAGATAACTAATCTTGATTGCTATAAATTAGCAATCACGCATTCTTAACTAAATTCTGACTCTCCCAACTTGATTTTACTGAGTAAACTGGGTGACACAAGTCATGCCACACAAGTTAACTGCATCCAAGTTGTCTTCTAATGTGGAAATTTGAATTTTCTCAATTAATCAAGGAAAAATCAAATTGAGAATTTCTTGCTGCATTTTTCAACTTCTACATCGATCCACAAGGTATTTTTTTTTTTTTAGATATTAAGCATGGGAACGCCCGACTCAAGACATGATTTATATCTGACGTATGTTTGTTGTTTGCAAGCCTCCTTCAGTTCCAACACTCTGAGTACTCTCTCTCCTTGATATTTGATAAAGTATTTTGGTCATTGCTTTTATCTCTGACTCCACACTTTAGGGGGCATCTGTTATATGTGAAAATACTTCCTAATCAGCTGAGAGGAGATTAATATTCTTTTGGTTGAAAACACCCCTTTTTTCGACCTATTTAAGACTAAACACAAGTTATGTCATTAGAGAAATTTTGAGGTCGAAAATGGGCCTCCTAAGGATTATTATAAATTAATTGTGGAAATAATAAAATAAGATTGGATTGCCTCATAAAACAATTTCACGTTTTTTCATGTATTTCTCATTTTTCTCATAGCAGGGTCCATTGAAATTATGCAACATGGGTACTCCTTGGATGAGGAATTAAATTCAACATCCAATGAGTGCTCCCCGCTCTAAATTTGAGTAAAATTGTGGGGAGATAAGTTGTAAATATGAGTTGAAAAAATAGTTTATTTTTTTAATTTTATCTTTTTACCTTTTTACTCCAAAAATTGTGAATAATCCCCCATTGTTGACATCATCATCTTGAATCCTATTGGTTCTTATAAAGTTGATTTTGGTTGTATGTTTTTGTTTTGAGGCCCATTTTTTACCTCAAAATTTCTCGAATGACCATGAGGACAATGTTATCTAGTTTATAACATTTTGTCTCTTCATCTAACTTGGGTTACCAAATTCTCATTCAATCATAATGCAAAAAGCTGAAGTTAAATCACTTTGACACTCTTTTTCACTTAAGGAAACTCTTAAAAGGTGGAATGTGATTGCCTTTTCCTCATCTATAGATTTTTCCTAAACAAACATAGCATACAAAAGTGGGAAAAAGCCACAATGCATTAAAGTAGGAGGAAACATCAGCCACCCTATAGATTTTTCCCAAATTGAACTAAGGAAGAATTCGGTAATCTTCATAGCCTCCACTTGCCTATATATTGGAGGCTTGGCCATTGAGAAAGGGATTGGAATTCATTATATTTTTATGTTATCGAGATCTTCATTGAGAGAGAGAGTTTTTGTACATAGGAGTTGGAGGAGGTCATGATGCAACTACTTTTTAGTTGTAATCTTCCTGCTATGTATCAATATATAGATCTATTGTGATTTCTTCCATATTGTTGTTCAATGCTCACATATCTTATGCTTGTTTAATGAATGTTTGTAATTTTTTTTTCTAATGATCTATTCAGTGTTATGTAGTTGATCATTCATTAATGTTTGATTGACAATATTATTATGTTGTGAAGGTTTTGCTTGTGTTCCTTTGTGTGAAGGAGTAGCTTTTGGAGTTAGTTGGGAGCAATTCTCAACTATGTTGAACCCTCCAACTGATATATGTAGGAAGTAAAATGGATTCTCCTTTTCCATCACATTGTCAACTTCGTTCTACTCCTTGCAGTACTGAATAGGTTTGGCCTTAGTATAGCAGATCATTTACCATGTTTGTCTCGGGTTTCTGGGAAGACCTAAGAGGGTTCGTTTTCTGGTTCATCCTAATACAATTCCCTATAACATCCATGAGAATGAAATCATTTGTTATCTCTTCATCAAAAGTTTTCTCATCCTCATCCTTTGAAGAGTTGTTATTCTCTTAGGTATAGAAGATTTTATTCTTTAAGTTTCTTTCTTTCTTGACTCTCCTATACTTATTCTTTTCTTTATTATCATATTGACTATTTCCTTTCTTATGTGAGCATTTATATGCATAGTGATTTTTTTTCTATAATTGAAACATTTGAAAGGAAACTTACCTTTGTGTTTTCCAAACCCTCTCTTCAATATTCTGACAAATTTGGCTTCTTATTCATCAGATCTATAGCTTGAGTATTTTTTATATTTTTTGGTCTTCTTATGGGCTTTGAAGGTTGCTTCCCTTGATGTAGATATAGCTTTTCAAATCTCATTTGATAGGTCATTGATGTTTCATGTAGTACATCCATTATTAATGTGTTGAGGTCTTGCATCTCCTCAATAGTAGATACTTTGGCATTGAATATGGAAAGAAGAGATATTAACACCTTTTGAACTTCTACAAAATCATTCACAGATTCATTAAGATAACTTATATAGTTAACTATTTCATCTACATGTTGATGGTGATGGATTCCACCAACATACAAGGGATCTCCTCGATATGAGGTCCCAATTAGGCCTCACACTATTTGGTGTAGGAGTCCCATCCTAAATATGACCTAGTTGTCATTTACTTAAAGATATTCCTTGGCTTTAACTGTTAGCACAAGAAAGAAGCGCACACGTGATTTTGAATAGGCAAGAGAGTGTGCCTTGTGAATGTTTGATTGCATATATATCAAGGTTCTTACACTATCAAGGGGAAATAAAGTGAGCCTCTAAGAGAGAAGTAATATTATTACATTAATGGAGACACACACACATGAGCAAGGCTTGTCTAACATCAAGCGAAATAGTTCACATAGATGTGACAATTGTTACAAACATTACAACACATTTCCAATAGGTTAAGCACCAAAGTCACCAAAATAGTTCAATTACTTCAATACATGTGAAAGCAAACATGAGTCATAAACATTCAAAGAATAGTCTTAGAAACATCCACAATCCATGGGTGAAAATGTGTTGGCCAAAAGGATTCAAGTATTAATAAAAAGTTTGAAGATACATAAGTACAATTAACATCACTAGCTCCAATAGTGGAGCATTAGAACCACTACTAGTGGGAGAAGCCAAGGTTTAAATTCCCTTGCATGAGTAATGAGGATCCTTTTTATAACTTGAGGCATGACCTTTCACATCCCCATGACTCTTGAATTTCCAACACCTAATGACCTTTGGACTTCCAAATGACTTTTGGAATTACATATGACTATTGGTATTGTAGAAAATCTGATGGTAGGTTAACTTGATAATGCAATATAAATCAAAGTAGAATACTATAACCTCCTTCTAGTATCAATTTGTGGAAGCTTAAAGATCGAGCTGAACAATATAACCAGAAGGAGAAGAATCAATGGCACAATACACTTGAAAATACTTTGGGGAAATCCTCAGCTAAAAAACCCACACTATTATATTATCATACATGGTGGAAATACATAGGAATTATACAAATCCTTAGCTCTCATAGCTAGTTGTAGGTTTTAATCCTGTACAAAAATTACCTGCATACAAATTCTAAAAAAAAGAAAATAAACAATGTGAGAGCACAACACATAAAAAAATATATACAGATATTTTCCCCTGGATCCCAAAACCGGGACTACCAACTTGATTTTTCATTATTTTCCTTTCAATGTTACAATATATATTTATACATGCCGAATCATCCAATACCATGGACCGAAAACCGTCATGTCCAAAACCATGGACTGAAAACCATCACATCCAAAACCATGTGCGAAAAATCATGCGCAAAACCATAGGTAGGTCCGCCCAACCTAATATAGGGTCCAAAAACAAAATTTTCCAAGGTGTTGCCCCAGACCCCATAGAGTGGGGTTACCTGCACCCCTCAAACAGCCATTGACTCCACCCACTATGCAATTGGCACAACGAAGGGGGGCTCTGCCCCCATTCGAACCCCCCAGTTAACTACGTGGGCTAGTCGTGGAAAGAATATAACACAACCCAACATTCTCCCACTTGTTGTTTTCTTTCCATAGGGGGCCACAAGAGATCTTAGTCATTTATTCAACCCTACAACACCCATTGTTTCTCTACACCAAGAGAACTTCTCAGAGCTCACAGATTTTGTCAATGCATCTGTAGTATTCTTCAAAGTGTCCACCTTTACCAGCAACACCTTTTTGTCTTCTATCATATCCCTCACAAAGTGATACTAAACATCAATGTGCTTTGTCTTTGAATGATATGCAGGGTTCTTTGCCAAGAAAATTGCACTTTAGTTGTCACAGTCTATCCTTATAGCTCCATGTACTAACCCCATACTTGAACACAACCTCTGCAACCAAACTGCTTCCTTGCTTGCATGAGTGGCTGCCATGTATTCTGCCTCTGTAGTTGATAGTGCCACTACAGATTGTTTCTTACTCATCCAAATGACTGCACCTCTAAATAGGTTAAACACAAACCAACTTGTAGATCTTCTCTGATCCAGATCTCTAGCTCAGTATGCACAACAAAGCCATGAATATCCAACACTCTGTCCAATCCTGGTCTTCCTTGGTATCACAAACCATAATCACTAGTGCCACACAAATACCTAAAAACCCACTTCACTTTTGTCCAGTGCTCCTTCCTTGGTTTTGACATAAACCTGCTCAATACTCCCACTGCATGTGCAATGTCTGGTCTAGTACAGACCATCGCATACATCAGGATACCGACTGCACTTGCATATGGAACACAGGACATGTCCTCTTTTTCCTCTTGTGTCTTGGGACATTGTTCAACATATTACTTTACACCTACATGAATAGGAACCTTCACCAGTTTACTATCTTGCATATTAAACCTCTGCAATATTGTCTTGACATACTTCCTCTAGTTTAACCATAGCTTCCTCTTTGTCCGATCTCTTTTAATTTCCATGCCCAAAATATAGTTTGCAGCACCAATATATTTCATGTTGAATTTGGAGGACAAATGGGTCTTCAAATCCTTGATAATTTCTTTGTCATTTCCAACCAGAAACATATTATGCACATACAAGACCAAATAAATAACACGGTCACCAATTAATTTAAAATACACACAGTGATCTGCTTTGCTTCTGGTGAAGCCAAGTCCCCATATAAATGTATCAAATTTCTGATACCACATCCTTGGTGACTATTTTAACCCATAAAGAGACTTCTTTAACTTGCATACCAGTTCTTTCTTACCCTTCACCGCAAAATCTTCAGGTTGCTTCATGTAGATCTCCTCTTCTAAATCCCCATGAAGAAATGTTGTCTTCACATCCATCTGTTTTACATCAAAATCAAAATCAACAACAACAGATAGAAGTAATATAATAGAAGCTACCTTGGCAACAGGAGAAAAAATATCACCAATTTCAATTCTCGACACCTGGGAATAACCTTTTGCTACCAACCGAGCTTTGTATTTCTCCACCTTTCCTTCTACATTTGTCTTCTTCTTGAACACCCATTTTCTGCCAATGGGTTTCCTTCCAGCCGACAACTCCACTAGATCCCAAGCCTGATTTTTGTGCAAAGATGCCATTTAATTAACCATGGCCTCTTTCCAGAGTTTGCCATCCTCTGAATCTACTGCTTCCTTCACAATTCTGGGATCATCATCAGTAATAGATAAAGAAAAATTTGAATAGAAAGCAGATGGACTATACCTTTCTGGCTAACTTCTTTCTCAAACTGATCTTCTCACACTCGGAGTTTTTGGCTCTTCATCTTCTGATTCCTCCTCTGTTGTAGAGTCTGAATCTTCCTCCTTAAGCTCAAACTCTATCTTCTCAAGTTCCTTTTGTTGGACTTCATGTTTAATAACATCTTTCACCTCTCTGAACACCACATCTCGGATGTACACAACCTTCCTTTTTACTGGGTTCCAAAGCTTATAACCCTTTAAACCATCCTTATACCCAATAAAGATACACTTTTCAGATTTACTATCCAACTTCGTTCTTTTCTCCTTTGGAACGTGTACATATGCACCACATCCAAATACCCTTAGATGTGAAAGAGAGGGTTTTTCACCAGTCCATACCTCTTGTGGAGTCTTATCCTCCAACGCTGATGAAGGTGATCTGTTGACTAGGTAACATGTAGTCTCCACCGCCTCTACCCAGAATTCTTGTCCTAAACTAGCACCACTGAGCATGCTTCTTGTCCTTTCCATCAATGTTTTGTTAATTATTTCTGCAACTCCATTTTGCTGACTGTCATGCTATACCACACTTCTTACAGAATTCTTCAAATTCCTTACTGCAAAACTCTCCACCGTTATCTGTCCTCAACACCTTTATCTTCGTCTCTGTCTAGTTTTCCTCCAGAGCCTTAAATTCTTTAAACCTATCAAATACTTTAGATTTCTTCTTAAGGAAATATATCCATGTATTCCTTGAGAAGTCATCTATAAATGATACATAGTACATAGAATTACCTAGTGATGCAACCTTCACAGGTCCAAAAAAATCATTGTGCACAATCTCTAATATCTGTTTTGCTCTCTTACCACTAGGGGGAAACTCACCCGATTTTGTTTCCAATATACACATTTTTCAAAGAAATCAAAATCCAGAGAGCTATTACTCATACCTTCTACCATACCTTTACCATGAAGTATTCGAAGGCCCTTCTCTCCAATATGTCCAAGCCTTTGATGCCACAACATAGTCTTCTCTCCAAAGACCACTATATTTTTTGCTCCACTTTCAGGAACCACGAAACTGTTGCACCCATCAATAACAGTGCTACCTTGCAGCTTGTACAGAGTTCCAATTCGAACTCCCCGCATCAATACCAGTGCCCCCTAAACCATCTTGCAGGTATCCTTCTCGAACACTGTTTTTACACCTTCATCATCCAACTTGCTTACAGAAATCAGATTTATGGGTAATGTAGGAATATGCATAACACCCAGAAGTGTTCTAACCCTTCCACCTTGCAACTTCAACTTTACTTTTCTGCGACCAACAATTCTAGCCTTCCTGTCATCCCCCAAGAAGACATCACCACCATCATATTTCTCGTACTCGCAAAACCACTCTCTATGGGGAGTGAAGTGAAAGGATGCACCTGAGTCGATCAACCATGCCTCATGATCTACATGTGTACTTGAAGAAGCCAAGTACACATCCCCAACTTCATCTGAGGTGGTTTTCACCTGTGTAGAAGGAGCATCATCAGATCCCTTCCCTTTATCAAGAGCTTTAGATTTACAGTCCCTTTTGTAGTGCCCTTCCTTTATGCATTTCCAGCACACCACCTTTACAGGTTTTCCTGGAGATTTAGATCTCCCTCTAGATTTAGATCTCCCAGTCGATGACTTATTTTTGTTTCTGTTCTGGGACTGTCCTCATACAGACAAGGCATGACCATTATGGCTCTCCATATTTTTCTGTCTCATCTCCTCCGTTAGCAAGGATGAGACTATTTCATCAAACTGCAAGGCAGTTGTATTGTTACCTATTGTAATAACCAGACTATCCCACGAATCTGGTAGAGAACACAACAAACTGATGCAATTATCTTCATCTGAAATTTTAATATCAACAGATAATAACTGACTTACCATAGTATTAAATGCGTTCAGATGCTCTGTCACCGAGTCTCCATCTTTCATCCTCAGGTTATACAAGTTTTTCTGCAGGAACAATTTATTCACCAGAGACATAAATTGGTAAAAAGTCCCTAACTTGTCCCACAAATACTTAGTCATAGCTTCCCTTGATAGATTTAACAATACTGAATCTGAGGCACACAATCGTATTGTGCTCTTTGCCTTCCGATTTAACTTCTTCCCTTCTTCATCGGACACTCCCGTTGGTTCAATATCCAGATCTACCATGATCCACAGATCTTTATCCACCAACAGATCCTCCATCTTGAGTTTCCACAACTCAAAGCTCTAACCATTAAATTTCTCGATCTCTATCTTTCCACTGCTTGCCATCTACTTTCACCACCAGAATCGATCTCGCAGATCTCCCACTGAACAAGGTCTACCACAGGCCCAAGAAAAACCCCTCAGCAACAAAGGCGTCCCCTTGAAGCCAAAACAACTCTGATACCAAATGTAGGTTTTAAACCTATACAAAAATTATCTGCATACGAATTCTAAAACACAGAAAATAAATAATGCGAGAGCATAACACATAAAACACATATACACAGATATTTTCCTCTGGATCCCAAAACCGGGAGTACCAGCTTGATTTTTCATTATTTTCCTTTCAATGTTACAATACATATTTATACATGTTGAAGAATCCAAAACCATGGACCGAAAACCATCATGTCCAAAATCGTGGACCGAAAACCATCGCGTCGAAAACCATGTGCGAAAAATCATGCACAAAACCATAGGTAGGTTCACCCAACCTAATATAGGGTCCGAAAACAAAATTTTCCTAGGTTCTACCCCAGACCCCTTAGAGTGGGGTTACCTGCACCCCTCAAACCCCCTGTTACTCCCCCCACTGTGCAATCGGCACAACAAAGGGGGGGCTCCGCCCCCATTCTAATGCCCCAGTTAACTATGTGGGCTAGTCGTGGAAAGAATATAACACAACCCAACACTAGCCAGCTCTCAGTACAATCCTCACAGATGCTCACATACAATCTTGGCTTCTCTCTAGCCTTCCTCTCTGCCATCCAAGCCCCTATTTCCTTGCGTTGTTCCTTCTAGATGATTTGCCTATTACCAAGTGGAAAACCCTACCTACAAAACTGCGCAATCCTCAAGGATGAATCCTTGAATACATGCATGAGTTTTCTCCATGAGAAAACACATGCAACTAATAGTACACTGTCCTTGAACATTTATCTCAACTAGGTCTTTCTCAGAATAGACATGCATGAGTTTTTGATGAGGGAATCTTTAGTTAACTGGAGTAGCACTAGTTGAGTGCATTAATGCATCAACTGACTGTTAACTCTCTATTAGTTCCTCAAAAAGCTTGGAACAAATTTAACTAGACTCAACTCAGTAAACTGAGCTAACTAATTATAACTCAATTATAACTCAATCTTATCTCCTTAATATAAGGGATAACTCTTGCATGACTTCAGAAAGACTTCTAACTTGAATTTCTCCAACTAATTAATTTAAAATAAATAAATTAATTATTTCCAAGTAGCTGTTAAGACTAAAATCGATTTTAATTCACAATTTAATTCAAGGACAAATTAAATTGGAATATTCTTGTTGCCATATTTCAACACTCCCTTTCAACAAGAAATGGATTATTTGCCACCCCGATCCTGTCTCTATGGAACTCGAATTTACATTTTGACAATGCCTTTGTCAAAATGTCAGCATCTTGCTCCTCTGTCGAAATATACTGCAGCAACATGATCCTCTCGACTTGTGAAAAGCCACAGGAAACAAATCTTGCCTTATGCTTCTCCACACTACCATCAACATCTTGATTTACCTTGTAAAGCCAATGGGAATGTTATAGGACAAATTGACCTCCTAATCAACTCAAAGGAGAAGGACAAGATGACTGAAAGATTGACCACAGTTGCAGGCCCAGAATCCACACTAACGCTCTCTGTACATTGATAACCTGCTTTATAAAGCTTGTTTACAAGCATAAAGGAGTGTTAGTCAACCTGCTAACTCATGTTGTTAGACCAGAGGGAGCGTTAGTGAACTTTAGTGATGCTCAAGTGGTTATGCCAACGAATCTGCCATAAAATATCTAGATATCATTTCCCTAAATTTGTGCAAGAAAAGTAGGGAAACTCCAAAAATCAAGATATTTGGAGAAATTCTATTCCGGAAACAGAAGCAAATAGGAAAAAGTTGGTAAAAGAGGCAAGTTCATGGTTTTTACCCAAATGAACTACAGGTCACTTAGGAAGGAAGGCTATGAACCTACCTTAGAATAAGACCGGATTGGACTGACTGGATGGGATCGCTTCGTTTAGCCCTTAGGAATAGACCCAGCACCTTGAATCAAGACCATATGCCTTCGATTAGAATCCTTTAGTTGGGTAGCCCTAAATCGATTGCTATATAAGCAATGAGAGGGCCATTGCACAAGGGTCAGAGTATTTAGAAGGATAGTACATGGTGGTGTTGTGATATTGTCATATTCTTGAAGGAGCTAGTTGAAAGAAGGAGAGAGAGAGAGGAAGAAGGGATAAGGAAGGCTGATGCAACAGGTTTGTTGTAATCACTCTTCTGTTCTGAATATAGGACTGCAGTTGTGTTCCACTACTCAACGTGTCGGTGATATTGTGCATTTATTTGTCCATTCTGATGCTTGTTGTGTTGAGTAGATAAGTTACACATTTATACATGTTTGTTACGGATTCTTTCATTAATTGTCAAAAGAATATGCTGTGATTGGTTTTCTTCGTTCTTTTGTGTAGGAATCGTCTTGGAGCCGGTCAGGAGGAGTTCTTCTTACCACACAAAGATCCCCAAGTGAATCTAGAAAGAACCAAAGGTGATCCTTTCTCCATATCCTGTCAATATATGTCACATAGATGAACATGTGTGTAATAGGTACCTTTTGCAGATAACCTTACGGTCTGTCGGAAGTCCCGAGAAGACTTTCGAGGGTAGTTTTCATCACGTGCATTTTACCCCATAGTAGAATCGACGACTCTGCTGGGGACTATACTTTAGTTCCCGGTTATCCAGACTCCTCTTAGATCTCTTCTCTCTTCTATGAGCTTCCCACTTCTTCATATCCTTCTTTGATCCACCATCTAATTTGTTGCATCCTACAAAGTTGCTTTCTCTTCAGAAACTGATCCCAAAAGCCCAGTTTTTGAGCTCTTTCCCTCACTAATGCAGGTTGCTGGTCTACACAGAGCTTTATAAATCTCTTTGGCTATGCACAGGGTGCATTAGTGGCCAAACTAAAGCTCTTTTTACACACAGATAGAGCGTTAGTCTCCCATTTCCTGGTTTTTCAAGAGATTTTGTGGACCAAAAGGGGGGGAACTTGTCCCAAGGGCTGAATCAAGATCTGCAACAGTATCATGCTAACAAATTTGGTGTCTTAAAATTTATTTTTTTAAGAAAATTCTTTAGTTTTTCTCTCATAAAAGAATTTTTTATTGAAAGAATTGCTAATAAACTATACATCTCCTTCTGTCAAATTAGTTGTAGGCTGCTTTGTTTTGGTTCAATAGTTGTTAGGGAATATTGAGAAAAGGAACTTTCGGTTATGCAAAGTGTTGAATGATTTTTAGATGCACTGACAAATACATGAATATGTGAAATAATACATGTGTAGAATAAGACTTGTTTGCATAAGAAATTGAATTTTTTTTTAAAACAATTTTTTACACGGTTTATCGAGTTGAGAGTCTCATAATATTCATACGTCAACACCCCCTATGAAGACAAATAAAAAAGTACACTAAAATTTACACTAAAATCAATCAAATGCTCTTTTTTAGAGCAAACCAACATTAGATAGATTAGAACCTTGGGATAAGAGAGTGAGTCAACTACCCAAGGTTGAAAATCAAACTAGTGTCATTAAAGAGTGAAAAATCCTTCTGCACTCATATTACTGGGACCACTCCACTCACAACGGAGCTAAATACGAGACAACATTAGATTGTAATCGAAGGTAGCCCACCTTCTTTTACAACTCCTTTGGGCATTCTGTGTAACGGGGGTCCCTTCGGGGATTTTGGAACTAAGTCGGGGACTCAGGTATCCTACCCACACGATGTGCTGTCTGCGACTATGTCCCCCCCAGTAATGTCTGTGATTTGAGGTATCCCTAATGGCCAATACTTCTAGGTACTTACCTAAGGTGACTGGGACAGGCTGTCCTGGTACCTCAAATGGACAGACCTACTTTGTCTTCATTTTTTGGGAGGGTGCTCGTCCTCACGAGAGTACTTGACCCCTTAATTTGAGGTTCGAGTGAAGCTCAAAATTAACCGTAACCATACATTTGGACATCCTTCTCTATTACTCATTGAGAGACTGGGTTTCATCTCCAGTAATCGGTGTTTATCAGACAAAGTAATTTCACTTTGTTTGTTGATTGTCATTTTTAGTGTATTTTTTCTTTTTAGGTACCTAAGTTTTATCATTTTTGAGACTTAAAGAATATCACCTCAAAATTTATCTGATAAAATTTACCAGTCATTGTGGCTACATTCGGCCCTCACTATCAATCTAGATGGTTGTTAGGACTTCCTCCACTCACTGTGGAGGATCTGTCGAGATCCACTGACTCGGATTCCTCATCTTCGAGGAATCAATCTCCTAAATCGCTCATGGGATCGTTCTGGACGACCGAAGATACTATTTTTCCAGAGGATTTCTTCATGGAAGGATTTCTTCCTCATTTTAACACTCAGCTTACAAATCTGTCGGATCCTGTTATTGATCCCGTCGTACCAGTACTTCAGTCTTCACTGGGAGGAACTCTCCCATCTATTCAATCGGCACCTCAAGGGTTGTGGAATTATAGAGACACTGTGAGTCCTCTACCACTTCCCCAGTCGACGGTCATCACAACACCGACAATGTGGAACGCCACAATCCCGTTTGTCTCAAGTACTGCAACTCACACAACACCCTCTATCAGTGGAACCCAGCAGATGCCAGGTTCCACTCCTATGGTGCACCAAATTATACCTTCGACTAGTGCCACATATAGTGCTCCATATAACACTCAATGTGGCACTATGGGCACAGTTCAAGTTTACCAAAACCAAGGTCAACTGCCAATGTATGGTTCTAACCCCCAGATTCAGATATCTAGTGTGGTTCCCAATATGCACATGCCGGCGGGGAATCTCACAGCCCCCTCGCGATTCTCAGGCATGCACAGACAGTAGCTGATTTTCATGAGTTTTCCCTTTGTCAATCAAAGCCATATGGTTAGTTCAGTGTCGGTTGGGAATCCACAAGTGATCCCCACCCAATCCATGGGGGCACCCTACTCACAGACTTAGATGAGTCAAGGGGGCACCGCTTATACTGGGGGAAACTTCATACCCCAGTATCAAAATCCTCATGGTAATTCACTTTACAACATTGTACCGCCAAGAAACTACTACACCATGCAACCCATGTACACCATGGGGAACCAAACAATGGGAGGAGCGCAGAGCTCCTCAGGTCATCCACCTTCACAATGGTCCGAGTTGAGGTCACCTAACAATTTTCCTTTTTTGGCAACATTGGATATCCCCAACTTATACAAGTTGACTAACGAGCCCATCTACCATAACCTACAATGGCCGCCAATCCCGCATAAAATACCGGCGGATATTCCTACGTTCAACGGAAAACAAGGGGAGGATCTGGGCACTCACATCACCACCTACCATCTATGGTGTGTTTCTAACTCCATGGTGGATGACAGTGTTTGGTTGTGTCTATTTCCACGCACCCTCACTGGCAATGCTGCAAAGTGGTATATTGAGTTGCCACATGCGTCAGTGAATACCTTTGACGCTTTAGCGATGGAGTTCCTAAATCACTTTCAGTTACCTATCCATTATGAGACACGGACGGAGCTCCTTACTTCGTTTCATTAGGATACCGCCACCCACATCTCTGATCATATCCATGAATGGAGACATAGGTGGAGGTTAGTCAAAGCTCCCATCCCTGACTTCCTCTTAACATACTGGTTCTGTAAGTCATTGCTCCCGCAAATCGCTAGAGATGTCGCTCTAGGTGGTGCGGTCACGAAGGACCAATCCATACGTTGTGCCCAACACTTGGATTTAATTTATTCACAGTCTGGCACTCTCTATGACATTATCCCCTATGCTCCCGGCAACCCCAATCCCCCCACCACTCAGCACCCTGGAGCGCATGCCGATGGGATCGTCGGCGCAACCTCCACGGGCGCTGTAAAAAAACTCAGTGGGTTCGTTGCCATGTTGGCAGTAGACCACTCTACCAAGACGACTACTCTTCCTACCACTGCAGTTAACTCTGTGTAGTCTACACAAAAATCCAGTAGCAAGAACAAGAAGAAAAGACCGCTCCTTCTGAAGAGCAGTCAACAAAGCAGCCCAACCCAAAACAGAAGGCCACTGCGCCTACTGATGTGGAAAAGGATAAAGGCACCAATTATTCATACAAACTCTATCTTGAAGACCACGAAACCTGGCGTTGCCCGTGGTTTTAGGAATGCATGGATTACCTTGCAGTTGGCTGGATAAATCATTCTTGCGGACAAGACCAATCTCCCTAGTATCAATGGATATCTAGCAACAAGTAGGACAAGCAAATCTACCTTTCTCTAAATATATTGCGATTCATTAATAAAAACTAAAGAGGTGTTTTAGACCCTACCTTAAGTCCAACGCTAGTTTGTGGCAGCCACGCTTTGACTGTCCAAAAGAGTTTCCTTTAGAGAACCTGCAATCACAAAAAGCACACATCAAATAACACCTGCATAGCTAATATAATAAATCATATTCATCATGGTGATCAAGGAATCCATGAAATAAACCATAAAACACAACTTATTGAGAAAAATAAACTTGATTGTATTAACTTTGAAAATAGAAGAACTTTACAACCTTTGGTGCCTTGATGTTTTACAAGCTCCTCCCAGGGTCTGAAACAAGAATCTCCTCTACTTTGACAAGCCTCACACTCTTCCAAATGAGATCAACAAGGTATGTTATCTTTCCTCACAAAATCTCAATTAGGAAGACTAAGTTCCAGCAGCATTTCACCTCAAAAATCTTTAGCTTTCAACCTCCCTAGTAACCAACCCAATGCTATATTTTATAGTGCAAATGAAGGAGGGTACAGGTCCACCTATGAAGGGATAGAGTCCTCCTTCAAAGGGATAAGCTCCTCACATCAAGGGGTTAGCTCCTTAAGGTATGGGATGCATGAACGTTAAAGGAGCGAACTTGCCACCTCAAGATTCCTTCTAGAAGCTTCCAGAAATGACTTAAAGTGAGTTTTTAAGAATGTACTGCACCTTTTTTACTTTTACAGGGGTCCACACCCATTACACAGAGACAGAGCAGTCAGGTACGCAGGGGACATGACTAGTAGGTGCGGGACCGTAGGTAATGCTAAGAGAAAGTGCGGAACCAGAGTTTTAGAGACTTTTAAGGGCTTTCTCTTATTTTCAAGGCTTGACATGAAGAACTGAGGTTTACGACTTGCAACGAAGGAAAGTATGAGTGATGATAGACTCACACCGATTGCAAAATGTCATGGTGACAATATTTTATGCAACACTTGCCAAAAGAGATTCTGGTAAGGCACCTATTGTCCTTAGAAATCCTTTTCCTAATCAACAGCAGCAAAATCTCATTACCAACCAACTGCAACCCACATCAGGGGGCAGTGACGGTTTGCAAAACCCTTCAGCTGGTGAAGGGAGTTCCACTGTTTACACATTTGGAACAGTAGATCTCACCACAAAAGCCAAATCTTATGGAGCTCTTGTCGCTCCAGCAGCAGAACCATCCGCAGGTCAAAACCCATCGCCGCCCAACGATTTACTAATCGAAAGGCTTGTTGAGGACTTTGTAATTTGACCCCCCAAGGGGGCACTTCGATGCACAATGCACAATACATCTGCACGTGCTGCCCAACACTACAACATCATAGAGGATTTGGTGCAAGTTCTGTCAGCTATGTTGGTGCTCGAAGTATTACAAACATGCCCCAGCCAAAGGAAAGCTTTGCTTTCAGCTATCGGGGGTATTGACCCTACATATTCCATGCTTGCCATTTTCGACATGGAAAAGTGTAAACCTCCCCTTTCCCACCAAATTGCATTTCAGGTGCATATCACTTCGAAAGGTAAAGGTATACACTGAACTGTCATTGATGAAGGTGCTTCAACCTGCGTCATGTCGGCTTCATGTTGGCTCGTCTTGGGTTCCCCAACCCTCTCCCCACCGTCGAACTCCCTTAAAGATTTTGACGACCACACCTTTGTCCCAAAAGGATACTTAAACGATTTTCCCATCACCTTTGCCGGGAAAACAGTGATGGTGGACATACAAGTCATGAACAAGGAACTCGACTATAATCTGTTGCTGGGTTTCAGTTGGACTTATGCCATGACATCCGTCATATCCACTATCTTTCATATCATCCAAGTTCTATTAGATGGAAAGGTCATTATAATAGATCGGTTGTATTTCTGCACCCTTGGTTATTCCCCATTACCAAGTGGTTTTGTATCCCTAGTAGGAGGTGGAACTGGCCACTATGTCAGTTCATGTATCGGTCTACTGAAGGCTTCTTTCCTCATGGGTCATTTCCCTCTTTAGCTACCGAAGGTTTCACAATTGGTCAACATGATTTCATCTTTTCCTCATGAACAGACCGATCCATGGATCCTACCGGCTCCTTCATACATTGACACTTACGGAGAACAAATGCCGCTGTCACCAGCTGAATTGGCCTGCGAAGCCATTCAAATTTCACCTGAATCTCTGGTCACTTTGGTTTCAGCCAACAATACCACTGCACCTCCCATAACCGCTCCTTCTTTTGATCCACTCAATCAAGTCCTATCAGTGGACGAAGCTATTAGAGAGATCACGAGGTTAAAAGAACAACCTTGGGAGGATTCGCACCATCATGATTTGATATCTGATTTGGACATGATGCCTCTTCAAATCCTATCACCTGATGCACATGAAATCGTTTCCTCACCGTACACAACTATCCAACTTTTGGACTTGGAAGGAAACAGGGGCAATATTTCACAAACATTGCTCCTCGATATTTCTGCCATGACAGGCATCATGGAAAACATACAGAGTGGAGCCAATCACAATCCTGAGGAAATTGTGAGCTTCACCTACCCATTTAGGGACTTCCGTGATGTTTTTCCTTGGTCTTGTGAGGAAATGCATGGCATAGACCCTTCTAATGTCAAGCATAAGATCGAGAAAGATCGAGTGTTCTTTTTATGGTATTTTTCTTGCTCGTTAATCTAAAAAACCTCGAGTCTATTCTTTGGGCTCATTAAACTACAAATGAAGATAATAGAGCACTGTTAGGGATATTTTATTGCTCTTTAAAAAATACAAACATCCCCGAGTTTTCATCATTAAGCTCGTTAAACATTTTCTAACTATGGTAGAGCACTGTTAGGGATATTTTATTGCTCTTTAAAAAATATAAACATCCCTGAGCTTTTGTCCTTACACTCGTTAAATCTATGCAACAATGAGTAGAGCACTTTTGGAGACATTTTATCGCTCTTTAAAAAATATAAACACCTCCGAGTTTTTGTAGTAGAGCTCGTTAAACATATATACCGCAATCCGTAAAGCACTTTTGTGGGATATTTTATCACTCTTTAAACAATATAAACATCCCCGAGTTTTTCATCATTTGCACTCATTAAATATATGCAAACGAGCTCTAAGAACCTCTTTTTTGATCTAGATCCAGCTCATAAACTGAAAAAGACCAATGGAGCATCCTTTTTAGGCACTTTTTTCTTGCTCTTTAAACTGAAAAAATCCCGAGCTGTGTCTTGCTGCGCGTTAAACATGCTAAAGATGACCTGAGCATTCTTTTAGGTACTTTTTTCAAGCTCATTAAAAAATGAAAAATCCCTACTTTTTGTTACTGAGCTCGTTAGAGTGTCATGAAAAAACACTATTTTAGTTCGCCACCTCGTACTTGTAACAAAACAAGGTCGACATCTATTGGAAAAAGGTTTCTCTTTATCCGGGTCCAGTAGATTAAATACGGAAAAGTAACTGATATGGGTATACTATTAACCTTTTGTCGCACCCGTTTAACAACTATGACAAAGGGACCACCATGGAGTCTCTCTTTACGATCTTTTCAGACTCTCTAAAGATGAAAAGATCACCGAGTTGTCTAGTCTGGACTCTTTAAATACACAGACAAGATATAGAGTCGTTATTTTTACAATACTTTTTAGACTCTTAAAAGATGAAAAAATCGACGAGTTTGCCTGTCTGGACTCATTAAACTAATCAGATAGGGCAAAGAGTCATTCTTTTTGTGATCCTTTTCAGACTCTCTAAACATGAAAAGATCGATGAGTTTACCTATCTGGACTCATTAAAAATCAGAAGGGGAAAAGTAGAAATACAACCGTATTCTGAAGCGTGGTTTGGCAGCAAAAGTTCCCTTGAACATGGCACTCCCTCAGATAAACCTTCATTTTTATAGCCTCTCAATATGAACCCTACCAACCTATGAGTTTTTAGCCTATATACCCTGATGCCATTGCATCTCTATATCTTAAACACTCTATAGTGTTCATGAGTCTAGGGTTGTCTGGTTAAAACCGTTGTCATGCATTCTATTGTTCAAGGGTCTCTACTTGTTTCCTCAATCAACTGACCCTACATATCCTTTCATCATTCTCGCCGTTGTTTAGACCCAAAAGCTCAAAAGTTTCTTCAGAAAACAAAATCATCCTTGTCCAGTTTCATGTCGACTGATGTAGGACACGTCATTGCCTACCTTTCGACAGGTTCCTTCCTATCGTCTTCAACACTCTATCTAGGAAGGTAGCCTAGAAACACATTCAGTCCCTTAGTTCTTGTAGACATTAGTGGCAGGTTACCTCGTGCTTGATCATGGGTTTTCATCATTGGATCCTAGTTAAGCGATTCTACGAGTGTTCGACAACAAAAAATATTTCACACTCACTAGTTTGCACTGTGCATCTTGGAGACCATCACCATTATCGGTGGCCTTCCTCGCATCTGTTAACAGTCTCCATTATTGGCTAGTAATCAGATGATTTCGTGCATGTTCGACGTCAACTCACTTTATCACATGTACCAATCTATGTTGTTCGGTGAAGAAAGAATCAAGACCTTGGGTAGAGGCTTGCATCATTCAGCCTTGTTTCCTCTCCCAAGCTGCGATATTGTTCTTTGAAGACAACCATTTCAAGATAATCTATTATGACACTGGATCCGCCTTGTGCCATATTGGCGGCCAACATTATTATATCTCTGAGGAGAAAGTTACTCTGACATAGCTACTGAGCATGGGAATGCCCGACTTAGGTCATGATTTTAGCAGTTCATATATATGTACTTTTGTTGTATTAGGTTTTCCTTATCGCCCGAAACTTCTCTCTCTCTCTACAAAGATTTTGACAGAAAACTATAGTATTTTCATAAAGTATTTCGGCCATCATCTCTGCCTCTGATCTCATGCTTTAAGGGGAATCTGCTATAGGAAAAATTGACCTCCTAATCAACTCAGAGGAGAAGGACAAGATGACTAAAATATTGACCACAGTTGCAAGCCCAAAATCCACACTAACGCTCTCTGTACATTGATAACCTGCTTTATAAAGCTTGTTTACAAGCATAAAAGAGCGTTAGTCAACCTGCTAACTCATTTTGTTAGACCAAAGGGAGCATTAGTGAACTTTAGTGATGCTCAAGTGGTTATGCCAATGAATCTGCCATAAAATATCTAGATATCATTTCCCTAAATTTGTGCAAGAAAAGCAGGGAAACTCCAAAAATCAAGATATTTGGAGAAATTCTATTTCAGAAACAGAGGCAAATAGGAAAAATCTGGTAAAAGAGGCAGGTTCATGGTTTTTACCCAAATGAACTACAGGTGGAGTTGGGCAGCCCTAAATCGATTGCTATATAAGCAACGAGTGGGCCATTGCACAAGGGTTAGAGCATTTAGAAGGATAGTACATGGTGATATTGTGATATTGTCATATTCTTGAAGGAGCTAGCTGAAAGAAGGAGAGAGAGAGAGAGGAAGAAGGGATAAGGAAGGCTGATGCAACAGGGTTGTTGTAATCACTCTTCTGTTCTGAATATAGGACTACAGTTGTGTTCCACTACTTGAAGTGTCGGTGATACTGTGCATTTATTTGTCCATTTTGATGCTAGTTGTGTTGAGTAGATAAGTTACACATTTATACATGTTTGTTATGGATTCTTTCATTAATTGTTAGAAGTATATGCTGTGATTGGTTTGCTTTGTTCTTTTGTGCAGGGATCGTCTTGGAGTCGGCTAGGAGGAGTTCTTTTTACCGCACGGAGATCCCCAAGCGAATCTAGAAAGAACCAAAGGTGATCCTTTCTCCATATCCTGTCAATATATGTCAGATAGATGAACATGTGTGTAACAGGTAACTTTTGCAGATAACCTTATGGTCTATCGGAAGTCCCGGGAAGACTTTTGAGGGTAGTTTTCATCCCGTGCATTTTACCCCATAGCAAGGAACTCACAATTAACTTGTTCTCCAGTCTCAGAACCACGTTCCAAACACTGTTATGAACTATGGAGTCATACTCCCCCACCATAGCATCAACCCAAACCGACTGTTGCACTACTTCCTCAAAGGAAGATGGCTCAGTCTCAACACATTCCCCAACAAGGGCCATGTATCCAGTGTACCTCTCAGGTGATCTCCTCTATTTGCGCTGAGAAGTTGGTGCTCCCACATTCTCTCTTGCATCCTCCAACAATCTGTCAACTTCTTTTGTGCACTTCCGTCCATCTCTAGAAGACTCTGCTTGAGTGGATGTCTCCACTCCTGGAACCTCTACATGTGGTTAATCTACATCATTTTGAGGGTCCTCCTCCTTAGGAACCAACAGTTCCTGCATAGCCTATAGTTGGAGCTCCCTCTTGAGGGAAACTCGCATGGCCTTTTGCTCATCAAACTTGAGATCTCTGTGAACCACTATCCTCCGACTGGTAGGAAAGTACACTCGATAGTTGTGAGGTGTATCAGTGTACCCCACAAATATCCCCAACTCTACTGTCGGCTCAAGCTTTTTCCATGCATCCTTTGTCACATGGCAATATACCGATGAGTGAAAGATCCTAAAGTGACCCACATCCGGTCTCTTAGAGAAAGCTTCCTCTGGTGTCTTCATCCCAAGTATGCGATGCGGGCTTCTATTCTGCAAATAGACCACTGTGTTGCATGCCTCAGCCCACAAGTGAAGTGGTAGGCCTTGGTCATGCAACATTGCCCATGCTTCCCCTACAATAGTTCTATTCTTCCTCTCGACCACCCCATTCTACTGTGGGTTATGAGGTACCGTCAACTCTCATTTAATTCCTTCCACTACACAAAAGAACTTAAACTCTTGAGAGACATATTCTCCACCATTGTCGCTTCTCAAGGCCTTGATCTTATTCCCTGACTCTTTCTCGACCAAAGCTTTGAACTCACAAAACTTTGTGAAGGTTTGGTCCTTCTTCTACAAGAAATAAATCTAGCATTTATGAGAATAGTCATCAATGAAAATCACATAATA
Source organism: Pinus tabuliformis (assembly GCA_031772625.1). NCBI lineage: Eukaryota > Viridiplantae > Streptophyta > Pinopsida > Pinales > Pinaceae > Pinus > Pinus tabuliformis. The sequence goes on from CM062820.1 coordinate 65,441,537, forward strand.
CCTTTTCTTCACTGTGGATGCCATCGAGAATGGTCCACACAAATTAGTATGAAGTTGATCTAAGGTAGCCTCTGCTCGACTGTCTCGATCATGAAAAGAAGCCTTGGTGTACTTTCCCAAGGTACAACCCTTGCATGTGTCAACTTGCTCAAGTTTACCTTTGGGAAGTCCTGTAGATATCTGTTGCATTATCTTCAAAGCACCATGATGCAAATGGCCCAACCGCCTGTGCCACAACTCGCCAATGTCTTGGCTTTGCACCAATTCTACTTTCATACTCAATGCTGCACAATCATCTACCTCTAGTTGATAGAGATTCTTCACCTGAATCCCTATCCTCTTGGTTTGACCCGTGTTTATGTGTCTTAGGAATGCCTTTCCTTTACTGAAGACAACATCATAACCTTTGTCCTCCAACATCGCAAACGATACCAAGTTCTTCTTCAGTCTAGGCACATACATCACATATATCAAGGTGAGAGGAGCTCCATGCTCCCTTTGAAAAGCAACTGTGCCCACTCCTGAAACACTTTACATTCTGTCATCACCCATCTCTATGCGCATCTTGAGGTCTTTCTCCTCCAAGGCATTGAATAAGTTTTTATCACTGGTCATGTGGAATGACGCTCCATTGTCAATATACGAGACACAACCCATCATTGATGACACCATGCATGCGATGAGGGTAAAGTCCATTTCGAGCTGAGAGGCTAATGCCTCACCTTCTGATCCTTCCGAGGATCCCTTCTTGGACTTTTTTGGTGGGAAATTAGTCGCATAATGTCCCATCTTGTGACAATTAAAGAATCTTACTTTAGACATGTCACCCTTCTTCCCTCCATGAGAAGAATTTGATTTGAAATGGGAAGCCTTCCCCTTCCCTTGCCTTGCCTTACTTGCTAGGGCCAGATTTTCTTCATCATCATTCTTGGATGAAGAACCATCTCGTGTTCTCCTCCTGATCTCCTCCTGCATAAGATCCGACCACAGTCTTTCCAAATCTGGTTGTTTCTCCCTTCCATTCACAGAGTCCTAGTAGCTATTCCAACTCTTTGGAAGGCCAAGGAGAGTGAGGCTCACCATATCATCATCGGCAGTAGTTATTCCCACACTACCAAGCTCATCTCTGCAGGTGGTGAGCTTGTTCAGATATGTGGAAATAGTATCGCCCTTCTCCATCTTGATTCTTCGAATCTTATCCTTGAGCAACAATTTCCTCTGGTCACTACTGTTCTGGTAGAGGTCCTTCAATGTCTTCCACATTGAAAATTGAGTATCCTTCCCATGGAGACTCAAGACAATATGGTCTCGAACTCCCTCAAGGATGGTCCATCTCGCCTTTTCCACACACTTCTTCCACTCAACCAACTCTTGTGCATTAGTTGAAGCTGGCTTTTGGTTTCTTGGTCAATGAATTCCTTCAAGCCATTGTCTTCTAATAAAGCCTCCTTTCTATCTTTCCATGCTATGTAATTCGAACTACCTTCCAAGGCATACTTGAGTCTCAAGCCATAGAACGCCATTGGCCAAACTTGAATTATGATATGAATTCGATTTGCACCTGCAACCTCAAACTTCAAACTTCGAATTCTCTTCTCAGTATACTATTCACAGCTCTGATACCATGTAGGAAATATGATGGTAGGTTAACCCGATAATGCAATATAAATCAAAGAAGAATACTATAACCTACTTCTATTATCAATTTTCGGAAGCTTAAAGATCGAGCTGAACAATATAACCAAAAGAAGAAGAATCAATGGCACAATACACATGAAAATACTTTGAGGAAAGACTCATCTAAAAACTCCACACTATTGTATTATCATACATGGTGGAAATACATAGGAATTATACAAAGCCTTAGCTCTCACAGCTAGCCATCTCTCAGTACAATCCTCACAGATACTCACAGGTAATCTTGGCTTCTCTCCAGCCTTCCTCTCTACCCTCCAAGCTCCTATTTCCTTGCGCTGTTCCTTTTGGATGATTTTCCTGTTACCAAGTGGAAAACCCTTCCTACAAAATTGCGCAATCCTCAACGATGAATCCTCGACTGCATGCATGAGTTTTCTCCATGAGAAAGCACATGCAACTAATAGTACACTGTCCTTGAACATTTATCTCAACTAGGTCTTTCTTAGAATAGACATGCATGATTTTCTGATGAGGGAATCTTCAGTTAACTAAAGTAGCACTAGTTGAGTGCATTAATGCATCAACTGACTATTAACTCTCTATTAGTTCCTCAAATATTTTGGAACTAATTTAACTGGACTTAACTCAGTAAACTGAGTTAACTAATTACAACTCAAATATAACTCAATCTTATCTCCCTAATTTAAGGTATAACTCTTGCAAGAATTCAGAAAGACTTCTAACTTGAATTTCTCCAACTAATTAATTTAAAATAAATTAATTAATTATTTCCAAGTAGTTGTTAAGACTAAATTCAATTTTAATTCACAACTTAATTCAAGGACAAATTAAATTGGAATATTCTTGTTGCCATATTTCAACAGGTATTACATGTCTTTTGGACTTCCAAGGCTTTTTTGTCCTTACATGACTCTTGGACTTCCAGTTATTTATGTTTACAATGATTACATCATCACATCATAACTTCCACATCATGATGTGATGAAGACATGACATGTCACTATCCTTGATTACTGGGACTAATAATGATTCAGATTTAAATAGGAACGCAAAAAATTAGAGATATAATCATAAATACAAAGATGCAGTAGAAATAACACTTCATTTAATTAATATGAAACACTGAAATATGCTTACAAATAGAATGGAAATAAGACTAGCTTGGGTGATGGTAGCTTACCTCTGAGAAGAGATGTGGCGGCTACATGCCTCTGAGCTGTGTTACAATGAGGCTCGAAGGCCTATTTATTGTTGAGAAACAATGGAAAACCCTAAACATCCAAAAACCTAACCCTAGGAGATGAAGTGCCAAACTATGGGCCCTGTTTGGGTAAATTGGTACATCAACTTCCCGAGGTTGTAACTTTGGCATACGATCTCTGTTTGATGCGCACAATACCTTGTTAGAAAGATATATCTGAGGACTACAACTTTTGAGTGAGAAACATTAGCCTATGTCCCATTTTTCTCCCAGTTTTCCCAAAAAACGTTGTTTAGGGCCTCAAAATAGCTCCGGAAGTTGAGGACCGGAAAAACTTCCAAAAATAGTAAATTGTGCTACACATAAGGAAACTGAAAAACTGAAAGAAATAATGGTGGGGGTTCAAGTGGAATAGGCGGGTGGCCACTAATATCCACCTGGATCATTCCTCCACCCTTAGGAAGAAATCGTCCCCATTGCTTTGAGTTCCTCCATGAGATGAGGAAACTTCTGCTGAACTTGGTCCCTAGTGAGCCACTTGCCCTGGTAAAGGAGTTGGACTGCTTTAACAAATCGATATCATTGGATCCTTTACTGTCGGGTGTTCTTAATCTGCATGTCCATGATCCGACCAGTTGTGGATTGTGATGAGCCTCATAAATGGGTAATTATATGGGCTCATTTTACCTCCTAACCTAGTCAAATCAACCATTCTCTTAGCTTATTGTATAATTTTCTGATTATATTTATGCTTATGGAGTGAATTGAGTTAGTTATGATGCCATGTGGTCTAACATGTGTTTAATGCAGATTATTGATGAATTTGAGGTCAAACTCAAGGATCTAGTGGACAAATGGCAGCAATAACACAAAGTGGACAAAGGAGAGGACTTATAGGAGGGAACCCCCTCATTTATTACTCTTCACTTCGAATTCCCCTTCATTTAGCTCGGAGTACAAGCAGTTGAATCATGCACTAGAAGGCAGTCGAGAAAGTGGAGGATGACTGATGATTATCTCGAGTTCTAGGAGCTAAGCCTCCCTGATTTTAAGGAAGCTATTGGTAGCTTCATTTGTATAAGTAGAGAGGCCTAGGGCCTCACTAGGGTCGGATTTTTTTTTTTTTTGCTTATGTAAACTCTGCTCCAACTTCAAGCTTATTATTTTGAGACAGTTTCATGTAATCTTGTTATTGTTTTGATAACAAATATGGAATCCTTTTAGAGCTAGCACTGAGTTACCTCAGAGGGCTGAATCTCTTGGGTTAGGGCCCAATCCAAGTAGCCAAGCTCCTCTTTACTTGTATTTGTATGTTTTATTTCAGTTTGTAGATTATGTTACTATTAGATGTATTTCTTTTATGGTTAAGAATAGATTTCTTTTGATGATTCAGTAGTTTGCTTCCATCTGTGCTTTCTATAGTAGGTTAAGCAGTGATAAAGAGAAGATTCAAAAGGCTAGCAACAGTGCCTTGGCCTCACTTCCTCTCTTTGGGGACCATGATTTGAGGAAAAGACTCTCTTGCTGCCCCAAAAAAACAAATTTTCCTCATTCATAGGATTTCTAGTGTTTGCGGCTTTTAGTAGGTTAATAATCTAGCTTTGATTTACTTCAAATCTTCTTCATCATGCTCATTTCTTTATTTGCAATAGTCTTCTTTCATGCTTTTCTTTCTTGTAGCATTTCTCAACATTTCCTTTCATAGATCATAGTTTAGACCATTCTTATGAAAAACTCTGTTTTTCTAGATGCACTCATTTCGTTGATTGTTTGATCTTATTGGTTAACTGTCAGTTCCTTTGCAGCAAATCTATTCTAGCATTAGGCCAGCTTATTAGCCATCCCATCCTCCATATGATCCATGCCCTACAGGTTGCCCAAATCTCACCTCAATTCTGCCTTAGTTTCTTGCATTTTCCATAGACCTTCTTCCTCTCTCCTAGTGATTCTTAGTAGACCCTAGGCACCCTAACACCTCATTCCAACCTTCATCCACCTTTTCCACCCACTCTCACACCCTCAAAACAGTGAAAACTGCTCTCGACCTCCTCCTGTAGGCCTCCTGTAGTGGCCCTGTTTTCCTCCTGTAGATTTCCTGTGTCCTCCTATAGATTTTCCTGTAGGCTTTCTTTTGAAGGCCAAGTGTGGGAAAAGCCTCCAGAAGGCCACCTAAGACCTCCTAGGACCCATCCACACCATCCTACATCCTCTCAAGTCCCAAAACCACCCTCCAATTCCACCTATTCGCTGCCACATTCACACACAATAAATTATATGCATGTCAAATTCACATAAAAATACATGAAAATCCAAAAGATGTTTTTTGCTTATTTACTTCCAGAAATAGCTTAGTTAGATGTTGTTTACTTCCTTGAGTAGGTAATGGCATTCCTTTCATGGTTTTCATAGCGCTTTCTGCAAAAGTAGAATTAGTTGGTTAATTAGGGTTTACTAGGTTTGCTTTACATTTCAGTCTTTCTCCTTTCTGCAGTTAGAGTAGCATCTGTAGAGTAATCTTTCTCCCCTTTAATCACATATAGAGCTTCTTCTAGAATCCATAGAAGTTGGCTTGAGCTCCTAGTGATCTTGTGCCGACTGATCAAGTGATAACCTGCAGTAAGAACTAGTACTTGTGCATACAGCACCGACGCTTCCAAGTTTGTTACGAACTACCGGGTTGATAAGAGTAAAGTAGGAAGCCCAGGAGTTGCAGCATTATTGCTGTAATACTGGTGCTCACCACTTTTTGGCACCGTTTCCGGGGAAGCATTAGAGTATTCTGCGATTATTGTTTTCTTCGATTTTCTATTTCAACTTTATACTAATAGTTTATTTCAACAAAAGTAGACTAGTCCTTTCTTTTCCTTCAATTCTGCATTTCCTTGATTTCCTTTTCAATTCTGCAAATTTCATTTAAGCAAGAGTATACTAGTCATTCATTTTCCTTCAATTCTGCATTTCCTTGCTTTCCTCTTCAATTCTGCAAATTTCATTTAAGCAATTTCGTTTCAGTTAGTTACAATTTGTTTTGTTCAATCAGTTTCAGTTTTGCAGGTACTATCAGTGTGGGGAAAAAAGAAACAAAAACCAACCAAAAATATTTCCTTTCATGCCTCATAGGAATAGAGATAACTCAGGAAAATTTTTGCCCAACACCCCCACTATTTCACACAGTGAGCTTTCTCTCTTCTTTAGCAGCTGTGATCAAGAAGAACCCTTAGGTGAACATCAAGACATATTTGAAGAACCTATAGGGGAAGAAGAGGAAGAAAACATTCCTTTGGAGCCAATGGATGAAAACATAAATGCTAGGGGGAATGGAGAGAGAATAGAGGGTACCTTTCCCATTTAGGAGACCAATGGGGACACCAAAATGAAGCTTATAAGCCCTTCTGCCCTACCTCATTTCCATGGTCTGACTACAGAAGATCCTGATACATTTTTGTTCGAGTTTGTCATATCTGTCGAACCTATGACTATGTAGAAGATGAGCAAAAGTTGAAACAATTCCCTTCTACTCTCAAGGATGCAACACTGCACTGGTTCATGGGATTACCTGGCAATAGCATCACAACTTGGGCTTAAATGCAGCAAGCCTTTAACAACAAGTATCAAGACTATTGTAGGTCAAAAGATACTAAAGAAGAAATTTTCCGAATGACCATAGGAAGTGATGAGTCCCTGGAGGACTATGAAGAGAGGTTCCAACTCAGTTACAAAAGGGTCGAGTGTACACTTGACCCTAAGTCTCTGAAGTTGGTCCTGCTCAGGGGAATTCAGGAAGATATTTTAGACACCCTCCATCTACTGGTCGGGGGAGACATCTACCAACTATCCTATGAGGACATAAAGACTATTTTTAGAAACCATTCTAGAGCAACTAGAAATAAAGGTAGGGGGAGTCAACCCATAGCCAGTACCTCTTCCTCAGACTCTTGCCATGCAAGTGGATACCTTACATATCAAAAGGAAACAAGAGGAAGTAGAGAGGGATTTGGCCATTTTTTGCCCTAGATGCACCAGGAGGCATCCTAGGAATGAATGCCCATTAAACTCTATAGAGGTTTGTTTAGTCTGTGAAGAAAATCATTCTACAGATAAGTGCCCTTCCTTACCCAGACTTAAAGCTATATATCAAGGGTTGAGGGAGTCACTAAACAACTCTATTACATAAACCAAAGGAGGCCGCATGGACCTAGACAATACCAACAGGGGATGCAAGGGACATCTCAGGCATACTACAACCCCAACCAAGTCACTTACATACCTTCCTGGGGCCCCCCTACTCATCCTTCTTGGTCCACACCTCCTCCTTGGTCCTTCACATCTCCTGGGGCCCCATTACAACTCTCTTCCTGCTCTTTTGCCTCCACCACCTGCCCAACCATAACCGTTACCTCCTGCTCCACCAAAGCAACCCCAAATTCCTACCCAGCCAAATCCGAACCCGAACAACAGACAGGCTCAACAAATGTATAGTGGGGAACCATCATGCCCAACCTATGCTGTGGAGATTCATGAAATTAACCTGCGATCTGGGAAAGTTCTCCCAAATAGCCAGCCTCCACCCAGGGAGGTTTTGGAAGATAAAGATGAAAGTGAACCTAAAGCAATTGCACCCTTTATTGAGGGACTATTCGTGACAGTCTAGCCTACCCCAGAAGAAACTGAACTCCTGGGAGAATTGAAACATTTATGTGTGAAGATACCACTTCTCCAAGCCATAAAAGATGTGCCTATCTATAATAGGTTGATAAAAGAGAAGTGCTTTAGGCATCCAGGAAGGTGCAAGAGAGATGCCTTAACCATCAATGTCATAGGGCAACTGTCTGACCTGATGTTAGGGCAGGTAATCTGTCCGAAATATTTGGACCCTAGAAGCCCAGTAGTTGATGTCCACACCAATGGCACCATGATCCCACATACCTTGATTGATCTGGGAGCTTCCATTAATGTGATGACAAAGGACACAATGCTCAAAATTAACCTCCAGGGCTCCTTGAGGAAGACCATGACCTTGCTACAGCTAGCAGACCACTCCATCGTGACCCCTAAGGGGATTTTGGAAGATGTGATGGTCTCCACTGATTCTTGGGAGTACCCTACTGATTTCTTAGTTCTCCAGCCAAAGGAAAAGCTCACTGGGTATCCTCTCATTCTGGGAAGACCCTGGTTGGCTACTACCGATGCCTACATCAGCTGTCGAGCTAGGAATATGACCATAAAGAACGGGCACATGTCCAAGTAGTTAATCCTATATCCTCCTGCCCAACCCTTGCTAGAAGATGATCTACCTCTTTGGTTGGAGGAGGAAGATGAGGATGAAGTTTATTCTACACCGCTTTGTGCATTAGAAATCGCCATGGGGGGAAAACAACAAGATGAGGATGATATGGTTGAACATTTGATTTAGAATCCACCTCCTAGTGTATCACCATTAGAGGACATAGTAAGAGAAGCTCAAAACAACCCCTTAACTAATCTCTGTGTGGCCAACTCCACTTCTCTCCGTGTTAAGAATATAGAATTCGGCCCAAAATGAACCTTGAAAATCAATCCATCCCTATCCACTTTCCAGGAGAAGGAACTGTGTAGCCTACTGAGAAAACACCTAGATGCCTTAGCTTGGAGTTATAAGGAGATGAAGAGAGTGCACCCTTCAGTATGTACTCATCATATATACATCAAGGAGGATTGCAAGCCAGTAAAGCAGCCTCAAATGAGGATGAATCCATCACTGAAATTTATTGCTAAGGAAGAACTGCAGAAATTGCTTGATGCAGGGTTCATCTATCCCATCTCTGACAGTGAATGGGTCTCTCCTTTGGTGCTAGTGCCAAAGAAAAATGGTAAGTGGAAAATCTATGTCAACTATCGGGAATTGAACAAAGCCACTAAAAAGGACCATTTTCCTTTACCTTTCATAGATCAAGTGTTAGATGGTTTGGTAGGGAAAAAGTTTTTCTCTTTCCTAGATGGGTTTAGCGGGTACAATCAGTTTCAAATCAGCCCGGAAGACGAAGATAAGACCACTTTTACTTGTCCTTGGGGTGCCTTTGCATACTGATTCCTTCATTTTGGTTTGTGCAATGCTCCAGCTACTTTCCTAAGAGCGGTATTAAGTATATTTTCTGAACTGGTTCATGATGCAGTAGAAATATACATGGATGATTTTACTCCTTATGGTTCTGACTTTCAAGAAGCTTTATCTAACCTAGGAAAAGTTCTAGAAAAGTGTATTGAGATGAACCTATCCCTTAGTCTGGAGAAATGTGAATTTTTTATGACTGAAGGGACCATGTTAGGTCATGCAATATCTCAGCAAAGACTGTAGGTGGACCCCAACAAAATTGCCATCATCCAAAGGGTCCCACCTCCTCAAAAGGTGAGAGATGTCAGAAGTTTCCTAGGCTTAGCTGGGTATTATAGGAGATTCATTAAAGATTTCAGCAAGCTACCCTCTCCTTTGTTTGTCCTCTTAGGCAAAGATGTCGAGTTCATATGGTCAAAAAACTGTCAAGAAGCCCTAGATACCTTGAAGAGCAGGCTCGTGACTACCCCAATTCTGAGAGGCCCAAACTGGGCCCTACCTTTCCACATTCACACAGATGCCTCGAAAAAGGAATAGGGGCAGCCTTAGGACAAATTGATGAAAAGTTACCTTATGCCATATACTTTATAAGCAAAAACTTGTCAAAGGTAGAGTTAAACTATACAATGACCTAGAAGGAAATCCTAGCTGTCGTGCATTCCTTAAACAAATTCAGACATTATATCACACACTATCAAAACTTTGTGCACATTGATCATGCTGCAATTAGATATTTAATGAAAAACCAGATGTAAATTCTGGAAATATTATATGGTTGCTTTTATTGCAGCAGTTTGATTTGACCATTATTGATAAACCTAGTAAATAAAATGTTGTTGCTGACCTTTTGTCTAGAGTAAATTTTCCTGTAGGTGAAGAAGGAATGGTGGATGACCAAATGCCAGATGGACATCTGTTTTCTATCTCAGTACTCTCTCCATGGTTTGTTGATATAGCAAACTACTTGGTTTCAACATAGTTCCCACCACACCTATCCTCAAAAGAGAAGAGCAAGATAGTAAGGAAAACTGCCCCTTTCACCTGGATTGGGGGCAATCTCTTTAAACATGGCCCAAATCAGATCTTGAGAAGATGTGTTGCGGAGGAGGAAGTCTTTGACATCCTCCTGACCTATCATGACGGGCCTTGTGGAGGTCATTTTGTAGCAAAAAGAACTACCTTCAAGATATTGCAAGCAGGCTACTACCGACCCACTCTTTATCAGGATGTGAGGAGATATATTAGCTAGTGTGATCGGTGTCAGAGGATGGGGAAACCTAATCCAAAGGATGAGATGCCCATGCAACCTCAAGTGATCTTTGAGCCATTTGAGAAGTGGAGCATGGACTTTGTGGGTCCTATCAGCCCTCCTTCAAAGTAGAAACAATACATCATTGTGTGCACCGATTACCTAACAATGTGGGCAGAGAAAAAAGCAATCAAAGCAGTGACACAGTGAAAATTAGTTGAGTTTTTGAGAGAAAACATATTCTACAAGTTCGGGTATCCAAGAGAGTTGGTCATAGATCAAGGCAGTCAGTTCACTTCCAATTTGATTGAAGACCTGCTCACACATCCTAGAATCAAGCACAGGACTTCCACTCCTTACCATCCACAACCCAATGGGCAGGTGGAGGTCACTAACAGAGCATTGGAAGGGATCCTAACCAAGGTAGTGAGCAACAATAGAAAAGACTGGGTGGAAAAATTAGCTGAGGCCACTTGGGCCTACAACACACATGGAAGACCACCACAGGGTTCACACCCTATGAGCTGGTCTATGGGAAGAAGGCTTTGCTGTCAATAGAATTTGAATTCAATACCCTAAGGATGGCAGCTCAGCTGGACCTAGACCTCAACCATGCACAAAAAGAAAGATTACTTCAGCTCAATGGATTGGATGAACACAGATTGCAGGCCCTTCTCCATACAGAGGTAGTTTAGCTTCAAAGGAAGATATGGCATGACAAAAATATCAAGGAGAAGCAATTCCAAGAGGGAGATTTGGCACTACTCTATGATTCAAGATACAAAGATTTCAAAGGCTAGCTAAGGACAAGATGGCTGGGACCCTACACTGTGGAGAAATGCAATGACAATGGTTTAGTTATGATCAGAACCATTGATGATGAAGCCATCCCCATGCTTTTCAATGGAAATCGGTTGGAAGTCTACAAGAAACCCCTCTACAAGCGAGAGTTCATTGAATATTTGAATAAGACAGTGATGGTAGTGGAGCATGTATTACCCTCCACTTCACCCACTCACTGAACAAAAATAAAAAGAGAAATAAAAAAATAAGGACTCAAGTGAAAACCTCCATGAGGCGCTTGAGTCCCATCATTGGGTTGAAAACCTCTTCTGAGGTGGCCCAGTGATGTCAAAAAAAAAAAAGAGAGAAAAATAATAAGGTCCCTGGGTGAAAACCTCCCTTGGAGGTGCCCAAGGTAGGAAATTAGGGTGAAAACCTCCCTGAGGCACCCTAGTTGTTAAAAAAAAAAAAAAAGGGGGGGGGGGGGTGTGGGAATAAAAATGAGCTTTCATTTGCATTGTAGGTTTGTAGGAGGACTACAGGAAGCAGAAGAAGGTGCCAAAGGAACCCTGACATCCACACCAGCAACTATCCTATCTTCTCCACACTTTTCTCCCTCATTTTTGGCATTTCTTTCACCCCATTATGCTTCTTTTTCAAAAACTGTGTTTTCTACAGGAGGCTCCTGTAGGAATTACAGAGAGCCAAAAATGGATATAAAAGGAAATTTGAGGGATAGGGAAGCTTCATGAATAACATTCCTACAGTATTCAAACCTCCTTGCCATCATTTCCAAGCCTGCATTACAACTCCAAGCACCATTCTTCTTCCTGTCCAAGAAAAACAGTTTTTGAGAAAAAAGAACAAAACAAAAAAATAAGAGAGGAAGCAACACCATCCACCTCACTTGAAGCCTACCTACTACTTGTCCATCTCTATCTACACTTTTGGCATCATCCTCAAAGCTACAAGCACAGAAAGAAGCCAAAGTTTCAAGGGGAGACATAGCTACAGGAGCTCCTGTAGGAATTCTTGTAGTAGCTGATCCCATTAAAATTCAGCACCAGCGACAAGAGAGTGAAAACATGAAGGTTGAGAAAACACTGAAGCTCAAATCCAGCCAGAGAATAACCTGCACAAGACACAACCACACATCAGCAAGCAGACAGCATGCATCAAAAGAAATAAAGGCATGCAATAGAGAGAGAGCCACAGTACCTCGCAGCAAATACATTCGGATCGTAGGTAAGTAACTAACCTGCTCCTCTGTTTTCATTTATGTAATTAGACGTCATGCAGAAGCAACGAGATGGTTGAGGTTGAAAGGGAAAGGTGGCTAGTTAACTCGGCTACCTTCATCTAGTTGACTCCACTCATCCGAGATGTCACCCACACATGCACACAGTCAACTCAAGAAAGATGTCAAGGATAGATAGTGGAGGAAGTGTGAACTCCGATGCAATCATGAGGGATGATTACGAGGAGGGGCCATGATGACAAGGAAGGTGGGGACCAATGGTCTGAATATGGCCAACGTATACTTTGCCAGCTCACCCCCCATCATCGGAAATATCCATAAAGGGTAATAAGTACTCCTCCCGAGCATTCTCACCACCTTTTCCTTCATTCTCTCCTCGTAACTCGGCTACAACAGTCTCCTTGTGCCCCCACAGCCTCGTAACCATTGTCCTCCATCGATCTCTCCCATATCCCTACTCTCAGCAGTTTCTACAGGAGCACCTACATGAATTCTATAGGAGGGATAGCAAGCTTCTACAGGAGGGGAAGTGAGTTGTTTTGAAGGGAGAAAACACGGGTTTTAGCATGATTTCCGGTTTGAGGAGGTAGGTTTCATGCATGCCCCCTATTGAATATCAACATATGCAAGAAGTGGTTTCAATTTGAGAAGGAAATAAAGTCTGTAGGAGAGGAGAAAATACAAAAAAAAAACTTTTTTTAAGAAAAACATAGTCTCCTCTGTTTCTCTATTTTTCTCAAAATTTGTTGTCTCCATCTCCACATTTGGTTTCCCAAAAAAAAGTATAAACAAAATTTCAGGAGGATTTATGAGAAAGGAGCCCACTAACTCCACGAGGTTCCATGCACATCCCCAAGTAGTGGACATATTCACAAGAGCAAATTGGATGAACTTTTTTGAGAAATTCTGAGGGTTCAATGAGGAGATTGCCCAAGAATTTTCCCACTCTTTGGTCCCTCACACAAGAACACATTCCATTTTCACCTTTAGAGGTCTTTCCATGGAGGTAACCCCTGAATTTATCAATAGGGTCACTACCCTTCCTCTTGGGCTACCTTGGAGTAAGGATGAGAAACCAATCAGCCAGGCTGCCAATAAAAACTTTTTCCAAAACAATGAAACCCCTGTAGAGGATAAAAATGGCATTAGAAGGGCTAGCATACCATACCCTTGGGATGAGGTTAGCTATCAAATAATCAAATACATTTCCTGTGAGGGGAGGTATAGCATTGTCTATGGTTATCACTTTAGAATCCTCCATGAATTAAGGTATGGCGTGGACACTCTAGTACCTCAGAAGATCAACATCTTCTACTTCCTCCTGTAGTCCCTCATTGACTCCAACACTAAGGTCCAAGCAGGAAATTCAGAGCATCTAGCTCACCATGGGTTAATCAAAATCCTAGTGGAAGAAGCCCTCCATACATTTACACTCCCTATAGCATGGGAAGTCTTCCAAAACATGACACCTGAGGATGACATAAAGGTCCTAACCTATGATGTCAATCCTACTGGCAGTGGGGAGGAAGAGCAGCAAGGGGGAGAAGGTGAAGCCATTGGTGACTTAGCAGAACAAGGAAGGAAGGAGGAAGGAACTGAAATAGAGGATGAGAAAGCTGAAGAAACAGAGTAGGAAGAAATAGAGCAAAAATAGATAGAAAAAGAAACAAAAGGAGGATAAAAAGAGGCAGAAAAGGCAGAACAAGGAGAAGGGTCCCCTGAGACTCTGGAAAGGGAGGAAATAGCTGCCCTCACTACCCTTAGTACACCAATCAAGCCAAAGCAAAAGAGGAAAAGGCAGGCCTCCATGTATTTCAGGGCTAGGAAGAGCACAAGAATCAAAACAGGCAAACCTCAGCCCTCTTCAAAAATGCCAATTAAAATTGAAGATACAACATCTGCCAATGGGAAATAATCCCCTTCTAAGACACCTATCACATATGAAAGGGGGACTCCTAGATCTTCCACATGGAATGAGAAGGTAGTACTATAGGACCCAAAAACAGTCCTACAGGAGACTCAGACAGTTATATAGGAGACACTGTCAAAACTACAGGAGACCCAACAGCTTGAGAAAAGGATAGAAGAACAGCCACAAAGGAAGGAGGAAGCAATAGAGCTACAAGAACCTAATCCCAAACTTAGTATTGCTTCCTATTACAACCTACTTGAGGGAGGAAGGATAATCCCACAAAAATTTGCAATTCCACTATTCTTTGAATTAGAGAAAGAAAGAATAAGAACACATAGGTGGATGCAAATAGCCAAATCCAAAGGAGTTGAGCATATTGGCCATATGGAAAACAAACTCAAATAAATGGGTAGAGAGTTGAGTTCTCTCAGAGACAGGGAAGCAATTAGAAGAAGCCACCTTGAAACTGAAAATGAATTGTTAAGGAGGCAACTGCAAGAGAAAGAGACTTAGCTAGCATGCATGGCCAACTTATCCATGGAGGCATTGCAATGTAGAACACCAGCAAAACCATATGGCCTATATCTCAAGGACCAATGGTTACAATTCCAGATAAAGGCTCTGACACAAAGAGGCATAATGCCCTTCCAATATTACAAGTAGTTTATGGATCTGTGTGACCAAAGCACATCAGAGGATAAGGCAAAGATGACAGAATTCTACCTACATAACATGGCCCTCACAGACATGAATGTGTGGGATCCCAATTCCAGGCTAGGGGACATGCAACTAATGGCCATGGCCTCATGGATGAACAATGAAGAGTTGAGGGCATCAAAACTAAAAAGATTGATGATAAAAGAGTAGAATGAGCCATTAATGATAAAAGTTGAGCCATCAGATCCCATGGCACTCATCAGCACACACAACCTGCTTGCCAATAATCCTTAGATTTCCCCTAGATATATAAATGATCAAGCATAAGCCATTGCACACTTTGAGGATATGCAAAGGCTACTTGGGGATGACTGTGTGCATGCATGCATGAGGAGATGGAACACATTACCACACAGTCTGCAGATCAGGGAATATCATTCCCCCATGAGGCTAAAGGAGGCATTAAGAAGGGTGTGAATGTACAAGCACTCCATGCAGAGGCTAAAAGTCATCTGGATTGGCCTCAAACTGAGTCCCCCACTGCTGCTAGGCATGTTGGAAGGCAGAAGAGAAGAAGAAGAGGAGGAGTAGTGGGAAGAGATAGAAAGGAAGGAAGGATTCTATGAAAAAGAAGAGCAAACCATATCAGAAGCCTGGGATACTAGGGAGGCCACCAGGGCCATAAAAGATGAGGAGATGGATTAAGTTTCTCAGAGGATGAGCAACACCTTCAGTAGGGGGTGATGATGAGCTTCATAAATGGGTAATTATATGGGATCATTTTACCTCCTAACCTAGTCAAATCAACCATTCTATTGTATGATTTTCTGATTATATTTATGCTTATGGAGTGAGTTGAGTTAGTTATGATGCCATGTGGTCTAACATGTGTTTAATGCAGATTATTGATGAATTTCGAGGTCAAAGTCAAGGACCCACTGGAAAAATGGCAACAATAACTCGCAGTGAACAAAGGAGAGGACTTATAGGAGGGAACCCCCCTCATTTATTACTCCTCACTTTGAATTCCCCTTCATTCAGCTCGGAGTACAAGCAACCGAATCATGCACTAGAAGGCAGCCGAGAAAGTGCAGGGTGACTGATGATTATCTCGACTTTTGGGAGCCAAGCCTCCCTGATTTTAAGGAAGCTGTTGGTAGCTTCATTTGCATAAGTAGAGAGACCTAGGGCCTCACTAGGGTCAATTTGTTTTTGGATTTTTGCTTATGTAAACTCTGCTCCAACTTCGAGCTTATTATTTTGTGATAGTTTCATGTAATCTTGTTATTGTTTTGATAATAAAGATGAATCCTTTTTGAGCTAGCACTAAGTTACCTCAGAGGGATGAAGCTCTTGGGTTAGGGCCCAATCCAAGTAGCCAAGCTCCTCTTTACTTGTATTTGTATGTTTTATTTTAGTTTGTAGATTAGGTTGTTGTTATATGTATTTATTTTATGGTTAAGAATAGATTGCTTTTGATGATTCAGTGGTTTGCTTCCATTTGTGCTTTCTATAGCAGGTTAAGCAGTGATAAAGAGAAGATTCAAAAGGCTAGCAACAGTTCCTTTGCCTCACTTCCTCCCTTTGGGGACCATGATTTGAGGCAAAGACCCTCTTGTTGCCCCAAAAACACAGATTTTCCTCATTCATAGGACTTCTAGTGTTTGCAGCTTTTAGTAGGTTAATATTCCAGGTTTGCTTTGCTTTAGATCTTTTTCATCATGCTCATTTCTTTATTTGCAATAGTCTTCTTTCATGCTTTCATTTCTTGCAACATTTCTTAGCATTTCCTTTCATAGATCATAGTTTAGACCATTCTTATGCAAAACTCTATTTTTCTAGATGCACTCATTTCATTGATTGTTTGATCTTATTGGTTAATTGTTAGTACCTTTGTAGCATATCTCTTCTAGTAGTAGGCCAGTTTATTAGCCATCCCATCCTCCATCTGATCCATGCCCTACAGGTCGCCCAAATCTCACCTCAATTCTACCTTAATTTCCCGCATTTTCCATAGAAATTCTTCCTCTCTCTTTGAGCAAACCCAATCATCTTCCTCTCTCTTGGTGATTCTTGGTAGACCCTAGGCACCCTAACACCTCATTCCAACCTTCATCCACCTTTTCCACCCACTCTCACACCCTCAAAATAGTAAAAACTGCTCTCCGCCTCCTCCTGTAGACCTCCTGTAGTGGCCCTTTTTCTCCTGTAGATTTCCTGTGTCCTCTTGTAGAATTTCCTGTAGGCTTTCTTTTAAAGGCTAGGTGTGTGTAAAACCTCCAGAAGACAACTTGAGACCTCCTAGGACCCATCCACACCATCCTACATCCTCTCAAGTCCCAAAACCACCCTCCAATGCCACTTATTCGCTGCCACATTCACACACAATAAATTATATGCATGTCAAATTCACATAAAAATACATGAAAATCCAAAAAGATGTTTTTTTATTATTTACTTCTAGAAATATATTAGTTATATGTTGTTTACTTCCCTGAGTAGGTAATGGGATTCCTTTCATGGTTTTCATAGCACTTTCTGCAAAAGTAGAACTAGCTGGTTAATTAGGGTTTACTAGGTTCGCTTTACATTTCAGTCTTTCTCCTTTCTGCAGTTAGAGTAGCATCTGTAGAGTAATATTTCTCCCCTTTCATCACATATAGAGCTTTTTCTAGAATCCATAGAAGTTGGCTTGAGCTCCTAGTGATCTTGTGCTGGCTGACCAAGAGACAACCTGCAGTAAGAACTAGTACTTGTGCATACAACACTGATGCTTCCAAGTTTGTTACGAACTACCAGGTTAATAACAGTAAAGTAGGCAACCCAGGAGTTGCAGCATTATTGCTGCAATACTGGTGCCCACTAGCTTGCTCCATGCAATCTAGATTTAACTGTATAGTTGTGAGATGTTCTGCAATGTCTGATGTGTCCAGCAATGGTGGGAAGTATGGTCGAAGGCAGTCCACATTGAACATTGGGTGCAGGCCAAGGAATGGGGGAATGTTGAGCTCAAATTAATTGTTGCCCATAGCGTTGGTATTGGTGTAAGGACCATATCGTAGTGGTTTGAGTTTCCGATAGGCTCTGGTAAGGCATTCCTTCTGCAAATGCAACTAGACTTTGTCACCCACCTGAAACTTGTGTGGCACCCGATGTTGATCATATCGCTGCTCGTACTTTGCATTTGATTTCTCCAGAATTTCATGGAACTAATGGCGGATATGTTCGATGTGCTCAATGAAGTTGTTTTCCTTATCAGCTTCCGACTAGACATGAGTTGAATCTACCTGAGTAGTTGCAAATGGTATGGCCACATCAATGGGACATAGTGGCTTGAATACCAAGCCCACCTGAAAAGGGTTGTGGCTAGTTGAGTTGTAGAGAGCCCGGTTATAGCTGTGCTGGACATAGGGAAGGCTATCATCCCATGTGCGTGGATTCTTTGAGTTGTACATGCATAGAATGTGTATGATCATCTTGTTGACGACCTCTGTTTGGCCATCAGTTTGGGGATGGAAAGTTATGGACTTAGTGATCTTGGTGTCTAGCATCGACCAAAGACTAGACCAAAATGTACTAAGGAACCTGCTATTCCGATATGAGATGATAGACTGTGGGACCCCAAAGTGTACCCACACTCGTTCAAAGAAGAGTTTAGCAGTGGATTCTATTGTGATATTCTTTTTACATGCCGCCATAATGGCCATCTTCGAGAATCTATCAATGACCACAAAAACATAGTTGTTTCCATGCTTAGTAGAAGGAAGGCCCAACATGTAATCCATTGAGATGGATTCCCAAGGTTGACTAGGGGTAGGCAGCAGAGTATAAAGGCCTTGCTTCTTGATGGTCGATTTGGCAATGGTGCAGGCAGTGCAAGATCTGATGTACTTCCTGACATCCTGTCGAAGATTTGGCCAATAGGAATACTTCTGCAGTAATGCCATTGTTTTCTCGACCCTGAAATGCCCAGTGACCCGAATGTAGTGCACTTCCCAAATCATCTTGGATCGCTCTCTTGAAGGAACACAAAGGTGTCCCAGGTGGCATAGCAGGGCATCCTGGAGGTGAAAATATGGAACTTGTTGACCCTCCAAGAGAATCTGGTATGTGTGGCCAAATTCTGGGTTGCTTTTGTAAAGAAGTGGCCAATCAAAAGTCTCGTGCCCGTAAGAGTTGAGCACGGTGGTTAACACCATGATCAGTGGTCGGCTAAGGCAGTCTACAACATTATTGGTGCTACCCTTCTTATACTTGATATTAAAATGGAACTACTGCATGTATGTGGACCACTTTTGATGGAGATCATTATACAACTTCCCTTGCATCTATATGAACCGTAGGGGTTGGTGGTTTGTGTCGATGACCATTTCCTTCCCCAAAATGTGATGCTTCCATTGTCGGCAGGTCTGCATAATGGAGTACATCTCTTTGTCATAAGTGGGATACTTCCGGACTATGTCTGAAAGTGTCTCACTATGATATGCCCCTGGATTCTCCTGTTGAGTAAGAACTGCCCCAATAGCATAGTCAGAGGCATTTGTCTCAATCTCAAATGGTTGTAGCAAGTATGGTAAAGTGATCACTGGTGTAGAGTAGAGGCGATGTTTCAACTCTGTGAATGCCTTCTGTTGAGATTCTGACCAAAATAATTTTGCTTTTGCTCCTCCCTTGGTGACTTGACTCAACAGCCAAGTGATATGAGAGAATCCCAACACAAACCTGCGGTAGAAATTGGCAAGACCTAGAAAGCTACGGAGCTCTGTCAGAGTGGTTGGTGCTGGCCAATCCTGAATGACTTAGATCTTGGCTGGATCCACATGCACCCCTCGTTCATCAATAATGTATCCCAGATACTAAACCTGGGTCATGCC